>LR738715.1:614156444-614176999 GCA_902687465.1 Secale cereale | reverse complement strand
TGTGTGTGTGTGTGTGAAGATGCCATGCCCATCCATTATCGGTACATATTACATTTGTCATCATACCATGTTTTCCCACTCAAATTTTGTTCTTGTGCATCAGACATAAAAAGGAAGAGGGTGATTGTCGAACCGGAAGGAGCACATCAAAGTCCTTGAAAAACATGGTGGTGCCGGAGAAATCAGATAGCACCCCACTTATATTAGCTCTACAGCCAGTGACACAAAACATAGGACTGGCTCAGCAGATTGTACCCATACTTCACTCGCCACACCACTAGCCCCACCACACAGGACCTGCACTCTAGCAAAAGGTATGTCGATTTCAGTTGCCATAGCACCTGTCGTACCACAGAAAAATCCCACTCCAGCAAAAAGTACAACAAGTCCACCGGCCGAAGACATGTCCCAGCTGTAGAGATGCCCAATTCCTGCACATTGGAACCCCATTCCAGTTATTCCAGTTTAGAAGACAATCCGTTCAATGTTGTTAGGAACTATGTGCATATATTCCCATCATGGGAACATTATAATGAAGACAAACACCATTTTCACATCTTCCTGTCCCACTTATGTGTAAGTGCTATTGTTCATGGTGATTATTTTCCCGTTTTCTGCTGATTGGACACATCAATGATTTACATTACATTGTTGTAAGTAGGCGAGGTTCAATCTGGATAGTCATGACAAGCAAAGCTTGCTTGCACTTTCCAAGGAAGCATTGCAGCAGTATCAGTGTTACCTGAGGAAAACACACTTTGATGGCAAGTCTATAAACGAATTTCTGGTGAAGTCTCATGTGCTAAATTTAGAAGACATTGAATGGAAAAACCTTGTTATGCACTGGTCTCCTTCCCAGGATGAGGTACTAACTATGATATCACATGACAATTTGAACTTCTACTTCTCCACATGTGCCTTCCGGGTCTGTTTTGTTGGAAATCTGCTCAAAGAAGAATTCTGATTTAAAAAGGATGACAGGATATTGCAAATATGATGCTCGCTGCTTTTCTCTTGTTAGTACATATTGTCATGTATCATTGTACTTGCATTAATACCTGGTTCATTATGTGACAGCAGTATGCATGATAGCTTGCTTATCAAATGTTCGCTCCAAATTATTAGATATGTATTAATGATTACAATAATGTAGAATATACCCAATGCCAATTAAAAAGTTTAGCTCTGCATTGTCCTTGTAAGTACTTGTTGTCATTTATCACTGTACTTATATTGATAGCTAGTTGTTCATGTACCATCACCCTGTAGCTTATTTTCCTTTGCCCTCCATTTTCTACACATCAGATCTATATTTACTCTTACCATAAGGTTGGATAAAACCAATGGTACTGAAGATAGTTCTGCATTGCTCTTGGCAGCACCTTTTGTGTGTATCGCTGTACTTACATTATAGCTAGTTGGTTATGTAGCATCACTCTTCATCTTACCTTAAATATTCTCTATTTTTTCTTATATTATCACATCAATATTTACTCTTAAAAACGTAGAATAAAGGTAATGCTTCTGAAGAAGAATATGTGATAAACTTCTTGAATTACACCCCCCCCCCAATCAGCATGGACAAGGGCTTTATAGAGCCGGTCTTCACCACTCATGTAAGTTTGTCCTTCTCAAGCCTTCAAACTTTGTTGTGTATATTTGGTTAGGCATGGCTGCAACAACTATTTATGTTTGGTGCTTGCCTCAAATTGCATTTTTTAAGTTTATTATGAAGTTCATAAACATAAGTTTGTGCTTCTCAATTTAAGTTTTCAGTTGTACAACCAAGTTACTTCTTCATACCATGCAAATTAAACTATACAGGGCAAGTGTTCTTCTTTTGCATTGCATGTATGCTTCTGTTCTTGATCCGTAATCCAGTGGTGTGGTGAAACTACCCACTACAGCACAATGTCATATTTTGCAGTGTCTTAACTATGAACAATGTCATATTATGATACTATTATTTAAATCATCTCTTTATTTTCCAATCTGAGATGGGATAAATTGACAACACACTAACCATTGATAATTATGTGTTCTTTAGCACCGCATGTATGCTTGAGTTCTTGCTCCATAATCCAGTGGTGTCGTGAAGCTGCCAACTCCTTCACAATGTCATTTCCTGCCATGTCTTAACCTGAACAATACCATATTATGTTAATGCTATTTAAATTTATGTCTCTTTATTCACCAATAAGAAATTTGATGAATTGTCAACACTGATACTTATATGTGTGAAACCTGTTATTTGTCTGCTCGTTTTACTTTCAGAGTGATACCTCTGACCCCATGAAGAACGGCCACAATGATGGTGAGACGAACCCATTGCATGTCCCTCTAACATATATTGCAGGGAAGAAGGCAACACATCTTGGAGATAGCGATACAACTCCAAAGTAATGTCTTGATGTAGTGTTGAAGTTACTCGCTAATAGCAATGGTACAAGCTCGATGAAGTTGCCACCTGAATCTATAACACTTCTTCAGTCTCAACTTCAAGCAGTAAGACATGCTTCAGCTGAACCCCTACTTGAACTCGAATCTCTATGGAAGATAAATGAGAAGTCCAGCGCGTCCATTGATATAAGCATCAAACAAGCATAGTCTCATGAGCTTGCGCTGCAGCTCCTGAGCCCGGCTGACCTTTCTTGAACTCTATTAAAGTGTTGTCGGTTTTGTATATTATTTGTTGGCGTGTTTATTTGCACTAGTGGCGATATATGATGCCTAGTGTGTGTAATCTTCTGTCTCCTTGTATGCTTTATTATCACTTGTGGCGAACTTTGATGCCCAGTGGATGCAATATGCCGTAATTTCTTTTCTTTATCGTATAGTCTAGGTTTTTTCTTATTCACGATGCTCTAGTTATTTTACTGTATATATATCATGTCTTCGCTCTATGAAAAGTAAACAAGCAAAAACGTAAAATTACGGTACATAATCGGGCCGGCATGCAAATCACTATATATGGGCCGCATCATGGGCCCAGTCATCTCGATCAGTTAACGGGCCTAAATGTAAACTGGTCCACTAGTAGTTTCGGGCCTTTAATAGGCCAACTAAACCGTCAGCCCTAGGTTGGCAAAAAAGTTCAATGGGCTTTTAGTATGATGAAAAGTAGACTGGGCCTGGAATGTACCAAACAGCTCATGGGCCGATAGCAGGCCGAAATAGACATCGGCCTATGATTGTGCCAATCACATCATGGGCCGTTAACATGCCAATTTTTTCGGCCCTTATTTGGCCCAATTACATTAATGGTTGTGAGCAGGTCGGATGCAAAACGGGCCATAACTAGTCCCAACTATATGACGGGCTTTTAACATGCCAAAATAAATATAGGGCCAAAATGTCAAACGGGCCTTTAACAGGCTGAAACTAATATCAGGTCGTGGCCCTTAGCAAGCCAAAATACTAACCGGGCCTCAAGTGGGCCCAAAAGCACAACATCCTGTCGACGGGCCGAATCTGATAGGGCCATAATTTAGCCCAAAGAATGAAAGGCTCTTAAAGGGCCGGATCTGATTTGGGTCGTCATTTGTCCCAAAACTTAATAGGGTTCTAACGGGGCGGATCTGATATGGGTCGTAATATGGCCCAAAACGTGGTAGGCTATTAACAGGCCGGATCTCATATGGGCCCTTATTTGACCCATATTATGGCAGGTTGTTAACGGACCGGATAAAATAAGGGCCGGAATTTGGCCCAAAACATGGCAGCATGTTAACGGGTTCCCACTAGTGTCTACAAAGTCTTGTGGGCCTTTAGTTAGGCCGGCCCGTTTAATCTTTATGGGCCACTTTTGGGCCGGTCCATGTGTCAACATATCATAGGCACATCTCACCAATTGGATGAGTGACAACTATACCAACGCGAAGCTGACACGTGGTTCCGTCGGCCAATGAGAATTTTACACGTGGAAAATCACCATTGGTCATGGCTGTTAGCGGGTTATCGGATCCAAAACCGGACCCAATAGCTTAACGATGACCCGTTATTGTGGATTCCATGTGTTGGTCACCCTTAACGAAAGCACTTCCATGAGGTGGCATTTATCGTCATAGAAGTGGACACTTCCATGATGATAATTTTGGTATTGTCATGGAACACTTCTATGACAGCACATGTATGACTATCTTGATTCTGTCATAAAATTGTGATGGATGTACATGCATGACAGAAAACGTGGCCTACTATGACAAACACGTATCATCACAGAAGTGGGTTTTTTGTAGTGCTTGGGCCCAGCCAATCCTGGCCTTCCTGAAGAGTCGAGTTCTTCCCATGGAAGAGACTGAGGCCCGACAAGTGCAATGTCGGGCGTCCGCCTACAACACCAACAACCACGAGCTCGTCAAGTACAACACAACTGGCGTCTTCCAGCGCTGCGTCCAGCAGGATAAGGGCATGGAGATCCTCCTCGGCATCCACCAGGGCGAGTGCGGGCACCACGCCACCTCAAGGTCCCTAGTGGGCAAAGCCTTCCGCCACGGCTTCTACTGGCCCGTGACCCTCCAAGATGTTGAGTCGCTGGTCCTCAAGTGTGAGGGTTGCCAACGCTTCAGCAAGTGCAGCCATCAGCTGACTTGTAACACCCCAGATGTAAAACTTCCTTATTGGCAATATATACTTTTACCATTTGGTCCTTATCCTTTCCTTGCGGGTTCTTTTCCAATTATGCCTTGTCATCTTATTGCATTGTCATGTTTCATTATTGCACTATCATGCTTTTTGCTTCATCATCATCATTGCATCATGCTCACATCATAGGGTTTTTCATTTTGTCATTGTGCATTTCTCTTCCTTTATGTCAAGTGAGTTTTCCTTGCTCATGTTGTGGTGGTTGAGTCAAGCACATGATCATTCCTTAAGCCCCTCCAACTTTCACCACTTCCCCCTCTCTCTTTTCCCTTTCTTTAAATTTTGCAAGTGGCATCTACCCTCTTCTTTAAATGTTCATCTTCTCCCAACTTCTATGACACCTTGCCCTAAGTCACTTTGCAAAACCTCACTCTATTCTAAAATGTTTTGGTCAGGTTCAAAAATGACAGAAGTTTGAATCATATTCAAACCTGTTTTATTTTTCTACCTCTAAAAATGTCCAACCCATTTTTATAAAATGGGGCATAATTCCAGGAGCATGGAGATATTTTTATCTCATTTTATCTCCTTCCCTAGCTCTCTGTGCTTTTCTGTTTTTTTCAGCCTGAAGAAATGAAAAAAAGAGACAGAGTTGCAGCAGCCCAACCCCAGCAGCGCAGCCAGCACCAACTTGGGCCCCAGCATCCCGCTTAGGGATGGCACCCGCAGGGTTTGGGTACGGGTGGAGCCACCCCATACCCTTACTCGTCCCATTTGGGCTTACCCGTACCCGTACCCATACCCGCTAGTGGGTATAAATTTTTCCCATACCCGTCACCCGACAGGGTAAATGGGTACCCGCGGGTAAAAATACCCATGTTTTAATAAAATTAATTTGAGCATCACATAATTATAAACAACAACATATAATCATAATTTATAAACAACACATAATAACATCAATACATACTTATAAACAACAACACATTCTACAAAAATCATCACTTACTTGTAAAGAACAACACATCAAAACATCAACACATAGTCATAAATAGTAGCATATACTCATACATTTTAAATTGACAAACTCACAACAAAGTGTAGACGTAATTTATCCATATTTGTTAGATTTTATAAGGGTACATGGGTATGCGGGTATGGGTTATGTGATCGTATACCCATACCCGCTCTATCTGATGGGTATGAGATTTGCCTATTTATATACCCATGGGTAATGTTTTGTCACATACCCTTACCCTAATAGGGTTTTTACCCGCAGGGTACATGGGTAATGGGTACCCATTGCCATCCCTAATCCCGCTCGGCCCAACAGCACGCCAGCCTAGCCCCACGCGCGTTTCTCTCCCTTTGTTCTCACCGCAGGACCACCTTACCCACGCGCCCGTACGCCCACGTGGCCACCCTGGCCCCGCTTGTCAACGTCTGTGCACAGCACACCCGCACCCACCTTTTCGTCCAGCTCTCGCCACGCATGCACATGGCCACGGCAGCGACGACGCCGTGCTCCACCAGCCGTCCTGGCCCCCTACAAAGCTACCCATCGTGTCTACCTACTCGCTAGGGTTCCCCTCTTCCTCCTACCGCCGCCAGGTGAGCTCTAGGCCACCAGATCTCCCACCTACACCATGCCCCGAACGCATCTGAGAGCGTGACCTCGTCGCCGGCGCGCTCCCCGTCCTCCTCTGCCTCGCCAATGGTGTCCGTCATCTTCCTCATCATCGACTACATCCACGACGTCCACTACACGGAGCCGAACGCCTCGCATGTGACTTCTTCTTCCTCGTCTTCAACTCCGGCCACCGCGGGTGTTCGTTTGTCCTCGTCGTCGACTCCGACCTCCTCCCGGCAATCCGAGCACATCATCATGTTCGTGGTGAGCTCCAGAGCCTCCCCAAGCCTTTTCCCCTCGATCTCTCGCTCTAGCTGCTAGTTCACCATGCGCCCGAGCTCGCCGCCATCGGACCTCGTCTCCGACGAGTGTTTTGGCCTCCTTAGCCCGTCCTTGCATGGTCAGCGTCTCCGCCGTGTCGCGTAGATGCTGTTGTGTGTCCTCGCCGCTCCGCTAGGCTCTGCGTTTGCCCCGCCGCAGGTCGTCGCCGCCGCTCTGTTTGTTACTCGCCGGCGTCACAATAGTCGTCGTTAGGCGCAACTAGCGCACGTCGCGTGTGCGTATTTCATCCAGGAACCCATCGCACGCCTCCGCCGTTCGAATTGGTCGCCGGAGCAGCTCCGACGTGCTCTCCGACCGCCCCTGTTTCCTCCTCTGTTCTACTTCGACAGGTTATTACTAGTAGTGGAGTTCCCCTTCTCTGTCAATCGCCATAGCGTAGCCAAGTGGTCTATCTCTCGTTCAGTTAACTCAGAGGTGTGGGTTCGAATCCCCGCAGGGCAAGTGGAATATGCCCATTTTTGCCTTTCGCTATTCCACTGACACCAGGGGCCCACCTGGCAGCCTCTCTATGCACTCGCACCCACTTCCACGCACATAGCCGCCACCTCAGCAGCCCCTGGGTCCACTGGTAAGCGACCGTGGCTAGCCCAGGCTGAGTCTGTTTAGTGTTTTTCTTTTTCTGTTTTGTTTTTAAATTTAGTTTTTGCATTTCTTTTGCATATTTCATATCTTTTAAAATATGCATCTGTTCAAAATACTTCTTATATGAAAACTGCTTAATTTTTAGTGTAGATTATTTCTATGCATTTTGTTGCCATGTAAAAACATTTAAAATGGTGTTTGAATATATGTTGTGTTAAAAACATGTTCAAACTTGTTTAATTCATAACTAAATAACCGTAGCTCCAAATTTGAAAAACTTTATATGTATTTGGGGTGGGAAAATGTGTAGATGTTTAACAACTCTAAAATACGGTTACATCATATATGCTCTATATTCATTTTTATGCACATGGGAGTTCCCAGAATTGTTGTTTGTTCCTTCCGGCCAATTTAAAATGCTTGCATGATGTTGTGGTTCTTAGTTGCACCCCTTGCCATGCTAAGCAACTTTTAAAACTTGTTGGGTGCTTGGATGGTTCATCTAAATAACTACATATGTGAATATGGTTGTTCTTGCACTCTTTGCATGTTGTGTCCCCTTTCATGAATTGTGTTCTTGCATAATGCCATGCCACATGTGCACTCATCATATTTCATTTGAGATGCATCATATCGTGTCCATGCACATATGCATCACATCTTGCATCATGTGTTTGAGCATTTCATGGTCATTGATTGTTGTTCCGGTGTCTGTATTGTTGTGTTGGTTAGAGCCTGGTGATGATTCGGAGTTCGAGGTTCCTCTCAAGACTAAGTTTGAGGAGCAAGGTTACGATCCCTCCGTGGACTTAACAGGCAAGATGAACATTCCCCGATATCACCTCTATCTTTGCCCTGCTAGCTGTCTCGCTCTTTAGCTATGCCTCGGTGCCTATTCCTGTTTTGTCAGCCTCCTATGTTGCCATGAAACACTCTAACCGCCTTCCTAGCAAACCGTTGATTGGCTAAGTATGCTTTTGCTCAACCCCTCTTATAGTGTTGTTAGTTGCAGGTGAAGTTTTGAAGATTGCTCCACGTCTGGACTTATTTATTGGGATAACACAATATTACCTTAATTAAATTAATGCACGTATATATTGGTAATGGGTGGAAGGCTTGGCCTTCTGCTTGGTGTTTTGTTCCACTCATGCCACCTTAGGACCCGATAAACCGGTGTTATGTTCCTTGATTTTGCGTTCCTAACACGGTTGGGGTTTATGGGCCCCCCTTGATAATTCGCACTGCTTACAGCTTTTCCGGCAAGACGCAACATTGGTACTACATTTGCCTAACAACTAAAACTTGCATAGGGAGTTATAAACCCAAGTTCATAATCAACAACCTGGGCCAGTGCTCCTCATGAGTGTTGGTTCAAACTGGGCGGACTGCGGGGCCACCTTGGGGAAACCCGAGGGCTGGTATATACGTGTAGGATGTCCCATCCGGTCATGGCCTGAGATGAGATATGCACGGCTACTATCAGGGTGTCAGCACGCCGGGAGGTCTTGCTGGATTAGTTTTACCTTTGCCGAAATATCTTGAGCACGGGATTCCGAGAATACTCAGGTCTTCCCAATTTGGAGTTGCGACTCCGCAGATCGTGAGCTTGTGATGGGCTAAGTTGGGACACCCCTGCAAGGTTTTAACTTTCGAAAGCCGTGCCCGCGGTTATGTGGCAGATGGGAATTTGTTAATATCCGGTTGTAGATAACTTGACACCATATCCTTTAAGAATACACTACCTGTGTGAGTAACCGTGATGGTCTCTTTCCAAAGGGCTTCAGGAAGTGAACACGGTGGGGTTATGCATGAACTGAGTAGCTAGGATCACTTCTTGATCAACTTTGGCGGCCGTTGGCACATATTCTCCTCTCGCTCTAAACTCGTAAGCTAGTTGCTTAGTGCTTGCTGCAAACACTTTATTACCTCTCCACACCTAAAGGCTTTGTTAGTTTTGATACCCGGGAATGGGATTGTTGAGTCCTTGTGACTCACAGATTACAACACACACCAGATGCAGGTACAGCCGAGAACGTTGCAGGAGATGGATCAGAACTTCACTGGGAGTTCGATGAAGAGCATGGTCGTTTATATGTTACGTATCCCAATGATCAGTAGTGGTTCCTACTAGGAGTGATCCGGACTTGTGTTTGTGCTATCTTTCTCGTTTGGATTTCGTCTATAGTCGGACCCTGTGTTATTCGGATGAATGTATGCTATTGTATTCATTGTGTGATGTGGCGAGTGTAAGCCAGCTATTTTACTCTTTCATCCCTTAACTTTTACATGAGTTGTGCAAAGATACCAGGCTTGTGATCATTCCAGAATGCGCTTATGTCTCTAAGTTGTGCCTCAACACGTAGGAGATATAGTCGCATCCTGGGCATTACAAGTTGGTATCAGAGCCTTCTCCGACCTAGGAGCCCCCTGATTGATCGAACCGCTGACGGTTGAGTCTAGGCACACACACAAAATGTTTGAGTCCTATATATATCGGAGAGTAGGACTTCTTTTACTCCTCATCCCCTTCGTCGCTCTGGTGGGACTCATGGCGTGTTTTATCTTCACTATTCTCAAAATTTCACCAAATTTTTTTTAGGATCACGCGGGTATTGTTTGGATTGTTCCGATATCTTTGTGAGGAGAACATTGTTCTTGGTGCCTCCTGTCATTTAGGGGTTGTGGCAGTGTCTCGGAGAATTGAGCTCAGAGGTGTTGTCGTCACAAATGTATTGTTTCGGTTCCAGAATACCAGAGGCGGCCGACATCGAAAACTCTTCTATGCATGTCTGGTGGTGAGATAACCCCGATGTCACCCAGTACTGGGGAGATAGTTCGGGAGTATTGCCACAGCTAGTATACCAGATGCGTTTCGAAGTTCCGAGGTAAACAGTTTCCGAAGGTGCCTGGTTATGTGTTGACAGATGGATACAGCTGCATGTAGGATTTATTAGTTGAGTGATATGTGGTGCTTCCCCTGTATCCCCAACACCAAATTGCATAACCGGAAAGCTTCGGGAATAATAGGTGGGATTCAAGTAGATCTTAGGTAATCTTCCAACGGATGCATGATATGAGGTTGGGGTTCAACATCTAGTGGAGAGGCTATCATGGGCGTTGTTGCACTAGGGGGTTGCATCTTAAAGGATCCTTGGCTATGCTGATCCGGGGATTGCAATGCCCTTTGTAACATGTGCCATGGGGCATTCAGCGTGAACATGTGGGATGAAACCTCTATTATGTATCTGTTCCATCTGTTCCTTGTTGTTTTATTCTATAATTTTGCTATCCCAAGTGGCTTCTCTACAAGTTGATGTACCATTAAGCTATGGAATTCATTCGTTCAATTTTGTTCGAATGTTCATTGTGAAGACTATATGTTGCAAATATCTAGCCGTTGATTCAGCTTATCTATTATTTGCTTCAATGGTTAACGGTTGTCATCGTCTTCGGGATGGCACCTAAGAAAGTTCCCAACCAGAACCCAGAGGGTGAAGAAGAGCGTCCACCTTCCCCTCCTCCTCCGTCTGAGGCATGGAGAGCGATTATGCAGGCAACCAATAAGAACACTCAGATGCTCATGCAGATGATGCAGAGTTTTCAAGCCAATCAAGCAAATCAAGGCAATCAAGGGAACCAAGGTCAAGGAAATATGTTCAATCAACCTCACTTTGCGACTCTCAACCAATTCCTGGAAAACCAACCAAAGTATTTTAGTTTCTGTGTTGATCCGCTCGATGCTGAAGATTGGATCACAGACATCAAGAAACACTTCAGGTGCAGTAACGTCAGAATTGAGGATTATGTCAAGTTTGCCGCCTTCCAACTCAAAGACCAAGCTGCAGATTGGTGGCAACAGTACAAAGACTCCAGAGCGTGTTGTGAGATCTCGTGGACTAATTTCTGCCGCGATTTCCATTCTCATCCAATTCCAAAGAGTGTCATTGAAGGCATGCGTGAGCAATTCCGCAATCTAAAGGAAGGCACCATGTCCGTCTATCAATACAATGTCAAGTTCCAGAATCTTGTCTCTTATGTGAAGCAAGACATTCCCGATGCCAAGAGAAAAATCTACCAGTTCCGAGGTGGTCTGAAAGATGAACTCCAACTTGCACTCACTCTGTTCGAGCCAGATGAATTTGATCAAGTCTACAACATGGCTCTCAAGCAAGAGGCAGCTCAGCTCAAATGTGAAGCTTCCAAAAAGAGGATAAGAGATGATGTTCACTCCTCCTCTTCCTCTCAAGTGGTTGCCAAGCAGCAGAAGTTCTGGCTACCACCTCCTCCAGTGCTCTGTCCTCCAAGCAACAACAAGCACTCAGGTGGTCGTGGATTCTCCCACCCACCCAACCCAAGCAACCAGTCCAAGTCTCAGTTCCAAGCTCCAAGACCAAGCAGTCCTTATAATCGGCCACTTTCAGAAGTTGTGCAACAAGTGTACTCAGAAAGGTCACTATGCTAACAAGTGTCCCAACCAAAGGCGCCTTCTGCCTCCGCCACCTGTCATCAATGCTATTGTCAAGCACAATCCCAAGCATGCAAGAGTGAACCTGATGAATGCAGCTCAAGCAGAGAACTCTTCCGATGTGATAATTGGTAATCTTCCAGTTAACTCTATTCCTGTAAAAGTCTTGTTTGATTCTGGTGCATCACTTTCCTTCATGTCATGTCCATTTGCATCGAAGCACAATTCTGAGACCGAAGCATTACCAAGGGAGTTGCAAATTATTTCTCCGGGCAAACACATGAATTCTAGCTTGTTTGTTCCGAATGTCGCTATTCACATGGGAGATTAAAGTTTCTGGTTTCCCCGGATGTTCTCGGTAACTCGGACATTGATCTTATTCTTGGGATGGATTGGCTCTCTAAGCATGATGCTCTTATTGATTGTGCAAACAAGGAGGTCAATCTAACTCATCCTTCTGAAGACGTGATTATCATCGTAGCTCGAGATAACACAATCAGGCTATTCTCTCTCAATGACAAGGGCGAGATTAATGCCATTTCTCATATTCCGGTGGTTTGTGAATATGAGGATGTATTCCCTGAAGAGCTTCTAGGCATGCCTCCCAACCGTCCAGTTGAATTCGTCATTGAACTTGAACCTGGTACGGAGCCAGCCTATCAACGTTCGTATAAGCTTTCTCCTAAAGAGTTGAAGGAGCTGAAGAAACAACTCGATGAGCAAGAACGAATGGGTTTGATAAGACCAAGTACTTCTCCTTGGTGATGTGGTGTTCTTTTTGTCAAGAAGAAGGATGGCACGAAACGATTATGCGTTGATTACCGGCCATTGAACAAGAAGACAATAAAGAATAAGTACCCGCTCCCCAACATCAATGAATTGTTCGAGCAGCTCAAAGGAGCCAAGGTTTTCTTGAAACTTGATCTCCGGATGGGTTACCATCAGATTCATATCCGTGAATAGGATATTCCCAAGACCGCATTCAGAACGAGTTATGGCTCCTATGAGTACACGGTCATGTCTTTCGGGCTTGCAAATGCTCCACCCACCTTCTCTCGGATGATGCACTTCATATTCAACCCCTACACCAATGAATTCGTTCTTGTCTACCTCAATGATATCTTGGTATTCTCCAAGAATAAAGAAGACCATGCCAAGCACCTTCGTTTGGTTCTAGACAGGCTCCGTGAGCACCGTTTCTATGCAAAGTTCTCCAAATGTGAATTCTGGCTTGATAAAGTCCTCTATCTTGGCCATATTATCTCTAACGAGGGCATTTCTGTTAACCCCAAGAAGGTTGAAGCTATTATCAACTGGGAACCTCCTCAAAATGTCAAACAACTCCGAAGTTTCCTTGGTCTCGCAAGCTATTGCAGAAGGTTCGTTGAGAACTTCTCCAAGATTGCCAAGCCTCTTTCCAACCTATTGCAGAAGAATGTCAAGTACTTGTGGACTCTTGACTGTGATGTGGCATTCAATACACTCAAAGAGAAGCTCATTTCTGCTCCGGTACTTACTCCTCTGGATGAGTCCAAGCCTTATGAAGTGTTCTGTGATGCTTCATTGCAAGGTCTTGGCGGTGTTCTCATGCAAGACAAGAAGATCGTTGCATACACTTCACGTCAGCTTAAACCAAATGAGAAGAATTACCCCACACATGATCTTGAGCTAGCAGCAGTTGTTCATGCCTTGATCACGTGGCGACACCTTCTGTTGGGCAGAAAAGTGGACATCTTCACCGATCATAAGAGCCTGAAGTACATCTTCACCCAGCCAAACCTTAACCTCCGCCAGACTCGTTGGGTTGAAATGATTCAAGAGTACGATACAAGCATTGAGTATCCTAATGGCAAGGCCAATGTCATCGCGAATACCTTGAGCAGAAAGGCTTACTGCAACAGTCTCATCCTCAAACCGTTCCAACCTGAACTTTGTGAATCATTTAGGAAGCTCAACCTCCAAGTTGTTCTGCAAGGATTTCTTGCCAACCTTCAAGTTGCTCCTACCTTGGAATATCAAATCCGTGAGGCCCAAATCAGTGATGCTATGGTGCAGAAGATGAAACATGGTATTGCTAAGGGTACTCCCAAGTACAAGTGCTATCGCATTGATGACAGAGACACTTTGTTATTTGAGGACAGAATTGTGGTTCCCAAAGGTGACCTCAGAAAGCTCATAATGGATGAAGCACATGACTCACTCCTCTCTATACATCCAGGAAGCTCCAAGATGTACCATGACCTCAAGCAATCCTATTGGTGGACTCGCATGAAAAGAGAAATTGCTCAATTCGTGAACGAGTGTGATGTCTGCAGAAGAGTGAAGGCAGAGCATCAACGTCTAGCCGGACTCATTCAACCTCTACCTATTCCCGAGTGGAAATTCGATCACATTGAGATGGATTTCGTCACCGGTTTTCCCAAGTCCAAGTGAGGAAATGATGCTATCCTTGTGGTGATTGACAAGCTCACCAAAGTGGCTCATTTCCTTCCGGTCAAAGAATCCATCAACGCAGCACAACTGGCAGAGTTGTACACCTCGAGAATTGTCTCTTTGCATGGTATCCCTCAAGTAATCTCCTCAGATCGTGGAAGCTTGTTCACTTCCAAATTCTGGGATTCCTTTCAGTCAGCTATGGGTACCAAGATTTGCTTCAGCACAGCTTTTCACCCTCGGACTAGTGGTCAAGTCGAAAGAGTGAACCAAATTCTTGAAAATATGCTCAGGGCATGTGTAATCTCCTTTAGTATGAAATGGGAAAATTGCCTTCCATTTGCCGAATTCTCCTACAACAACAGCTTCCAAGCAAGTGCAGGCAAAGCACCGTTTCAAATTCTCTATGGCAGAAAGTGTCGTACCCCGCTCAACTGGTCCGAGACTAGTGAACGTCAACTCCTTGGAAATGATTTGATCTCAGAGGCCGAAGAAATGTGCAAAGTCATACGTGAGAATCTCAAAGCCGCGCAATCGCGCCAAAAGAGCTACTATGACGGCAAGCATCATGACTTGGCTTTCGACATTGGAGATCATGTCTATCTCCGTGTTTCTCCTATGAAGGGCACTCAGAGGTCCAGTATCAAGGGCAAGCTTGCTCCAAGATACGTTGGTCCTTTCAAGATTATTGGCAAGAGAGGCGATCTAGCCTACCAACTCGAGCTTCCCTCCAACCTTGCAAATGTGCACGATGTGTTTCACGTGTCACAACTCCGCAAGTGCTTCAAGATGCCTAAACGCACCATTCCTTTTGAAGAGATTGATCTTCAGCAAGACTTGTCTTATCGTGAGCACCCCGTGGCTATCCTTGAAGAAACTGAGTGCAAGACCCGCAACAAGTCCATCAAATTCTTGAAAGTGAAGTGGCACACCATACCGACCGAGAAGCTACATGGGAACGAGAAGATCATCTCCGTTCCGAGTATCCCGCTTTCTTTCAGTCCTAGATCTTTGGACGAGATCCTTTTGTAGTGGAGGAGAGTTTGTAACACCCCAGATGTAAAACTTCCTTATTGGCAATATATACTTTTACCATTTGGTCCTTATCCTTTCCTTGGGCGTTCTTTTCCAATTATACCTTGTCATCTTACTGCATTGTCATGTTTCATTATTGCACTATCATGCTTTTTGCTTCATCATCATCATTGCATCATGCTCACATCATAGGGTTTTTCATTTTGTCATTGTGAATTTCTCTTCCTTTATGTCAAGTGAGTTTTCCTTGCCCATGTTGTGGTGGTTCAGTCAAGGACATGATCATTCCTTAAGCCCCTCCAACTTTCACCACTTCCCCCTCTCTCTTTTCCCTTTAAATTTTGCAAGTGGCATCTACCCTCATCTTTAAATGTTCATCTTCTCCCAACTTCTATGGCACCTTGCCCTAAGTCACTTTGCAAAACCTCACTCTATTCTAAAATGTTTTGGTCAGGTTCAAAAATGACAGAAGTTTGAATCATATTCAAACTTGTTTTATTTTTCTACCTCTAAAAATGTCCAACCCATTTTTATAAAATGGGGCATAATTCCAGGAGCATGGAGATATTTTTATCTCATTTTATCTCCTTCCCTAGCTCTCTGTGCTTTTATGTTTTTTTTCTGCCTCAAGAAATGACAAAAAAAGACAGAGCTGTAGTAGCCCAGCCCCAGCAGCGCAGTAGGAGCCCAGCGCAGCCAGCACCAACTTGGGCCTTGGCTTCCCTCTCGACCCAGCAGCACGCCAGCCGAGCCCCCCGCGCCCGTACGCCCACGTGGCCACCCTGGCCCCGCTCGTCAGCATCTGTGCACAGCACACCCGCACCCACCTTTTCGTCCAGCTCTCGCCGCGCACGCACATGGCCACGGCCGCGACGACGTCGTGCTCCACCAGACGTCCTAGCCCCCTACAAAGCTACCCACCGCGTCTACCTACTCGCTAGGGTTCCCCTCCTCCTCCTCCCGCCGCCAGGTGAGCTCTAGGCCACCAGATCTCCCACCTGCACTGTGTCCCGAACGCATCTGAGAGTGTGACCTCGTCGCCGGCGTGCTCCCCGTCCTCCTCTGCCTCGCCAACGGTGTCCGTCGTCTTCCTCGTCGTCGACTACGTCCACGACGTCCACTACACGGAGCCGACTGTCTCGCCTGCAAGTTCTTCTTCCTCGCCTTCAACTCCGGCCACCACGGGTGTTCGTTCGTCCTCATCGTTGACTCCGACCTCCTCCCAGAAATCCTAGCACGTCATCGTGTTCGTGGTGAGATCCAGAGCCTCCCCAAGCCTTTTCCCCTCGATCTCTCGCTCTAGCTGCTAGTTCACCGTGCGCCCGAGCTCGCTACCGTCGGACCTCATCTTCGACGAGTGTTTCGGCCTCCTTAGCCCGTCCACGCATGGTCAGCGTCTCCGCCGTGTCGTGGAGATGTTGTTGCGTGTCCTCGCCGCTCCGCTAGGCTCTGCATTTGCCCCGCCGAGCTCGTCGTTGCCGCTCTGTTTGTTGCTCACCGGCATCACAGTTGTCATTGTTAGGCGCAGCTAACGCATGTCGCGTGTGCGGGTTTCATCCAGGAACCCATCGCACGCCTCCGCCGTTCGAATTGGTCGCCGGAGCAGCTCCGACGAGCTCTCTGACCGCCCGTGTTTCCTCCTCTGTTCTGCTTCGACAGGTCAAATTTAGTAGTGCAGTTCCCCTTCTATGTCAGTCGCCGTAGCGTAGCCCAGTGGTCTGTCTCTCGTTCAGTTAACTCAGAGGCACGGGTTCGAATCCCCGCAGGGCCAGTGGAATATGCCCATTTTTGCCTTTCGTTGTTCCACTGACACCAGAGCCCTACCTAGCAGCCTCTCTATGCACTCGCACCCACTTCCACACACACAGTCGCCACCTCAGCAGCCCCTGGTTCCACTGGTCAGCGATCGTGGCTAGCCCAGGCTGAGTCTGTTTAGTGTTTTTTTCTTTTTTCGTTTTGTTTTTAAATTCAGCTTTTGCATTTCTTTTGCATATTTCATATCTTTTAAAATATGCATCTGTTCAAAATGCTTCTTATATGAAAACTGCTTAGTTTTTAGTGTAGATTATTTCTATGCATTTTTTGCCATGTAAAAACATTTAAAATGCTGTTTGAATATATGTTGTGTTAAAAACATGTTCAAACTTGTTTAATTCATAACTAAATAACCGTAGTTCCAAATTTGACAAACTTTATATGTATTTGGGGTGGAAAATGTGTAGATTAAGATGGTGATGTTACTTTACATGTTTAAAAACTCTAAAATATGGTTACATCAGATCTGTTCTATATTCATTTTTATGCACATGGGGGTTCCCGGAATTGTTGTTTGTTCCTTCCGGCCCATTAAAAATGCTTGCATGATGTTGTGGTTCTTAGTTGCACCCCTTGCCATGCTAAGCGACTTTTAAAACTTGTTGGGTGCTTGGATGGTTCATCTAAATAACTACATATGTGAATATGGTTGTTCTTGCACTCTTTGCATGTTGCGTCCCCTTTCATGAATTGCGTTCTTGCATAATGCCATGCCACATGTGCACTCATCATATTTCCTTTGAGATGCATCATATCATGTCCATGCACATATGCATAACATCTTGCATCATGTGTTTGAGCATTGCATGGTGATTGAAGGTTGTTCCTGTGTTTGTATTGTTGTGTTGGTTAGAGCCCGGTGACGAGTCGAAGTTCGAGGTTCCTGTCGAGACTGAGTTTGAGGAGCAAGGTTACGATCCCTCCATGGAGTTAACAGGCAAGATGACCATTCCCCAATATCACCTCTATCTTTGCCTTGCTAGCTGTCTCGCTCTTTAGTTATGCCTCGATGCCTATTCCTGTTTTGTCAGCCTCCTATGTTGCCATGAAACACTCTAACCGCCTTCCTAGCAAACCATTGATTGGCTAAGTACGCTTTTGCTCAGCCCCTCTTATAGCATTGTTAGTTGCAGGTGAAGTTTTGAAGATTGCTCCACGTTTGGACTTGTTTATTGGGATAACACAATATTATCTTAATTAAACTAATGCACGTATATATTGGTAATGGGCGGAAGGCTTGACCTTCTGCTTGGTGTTTTGTTCCACTCATGCCACCTTAGGACCTGATAAACCGGTGTTATGTTCCTTGATTTTGCGTTCCTAACATGGTTGGGGTTTATGGGCCCCCCTTGATAATTCGCACTGCTTAAAGCTTTTCAAGAAAGACCCAACATTGGTACTACATTTGCCTAACAACTAAAACTTGCATAGGGAGTTATAAACTGGAGTTCTTAATCTACAACCCGGGCCAGTGCTCGTCACGAGTGTTGGTCCAAACTAGGCGGACTGCGGGGCTACCTTGGGGAAACCCAAGGGCTGGTCTATACATGTAGGATGTCCCTTCCGGTCGTGGCCTGAGACGAGATACGCGCGGCTACTATCAGGGTGTCGGCACGCCGGGAGGTCTTGCTGGATTAGTTTTACCTTTGCCGAAATATCTTGAGCACGGGATTCCGAGAATACTCGGGTGTTCCCAATTTGGAGTTGCGACTCCGCAGATCGTGAGCTTGTGATGGGCTAAGTTGGGACACCCCTACAGGGTTTTGAACTTTCGAAAGCCGTGCCCGCGGTTATGTGGCAGATGGGAATTTCTTAATATCCGGTTGTAGATAACTTGACACCATATCCTTTAAGAATACACTACCTGTGTGAGTAACCGTGATGGTCTCTTTCCGAAGGGCTTCGGGAAGTGAACACGATGGGGTTATGCATGAACATGAGTAGCAAGGATCACTTCTTGATCAACTTTGGCGATCGTTGGCACATATTCTCCTCTCGCTCTGAACTCGTAAGCTAGTTGCTTAGTGCTTGCTGCAAACACTTTATTACCTCTCCACTCCTAAAGGCTTTGTTAGTTTTGATACCCGGTAATGGGATTGCTGATTCCTTGTGACTCACAGATTACAACACACACCAGATGCAGGTACAGCCGAGAACGTTGCAGGAGATGGATCAGAACTTCACTGGGAGTTCGATGAAGAGCGTGGTCGTTTCTATGTTATGTATCCCGACGATCAGTAGTGGTTCCTACTAGGAGTGATCCGGACTTGTGTTTGTGGTATCTTTCTCGTTTGGATTTCGTCCGTAGTCGGACCCTGTGTAATTTGGATGAAAGTATGCTATTGTATTCATTGTGTGACGTGGCGAGTGTAAGCCAGCTATTTTACTCTTTCATCCCTGAACTTTTACATGAGTTCTGCAAAGATACCACGCTTACGATCATTCCAGAATGCGCTTATGTTTCTAAGTCGTGCCTCGACACGTAGGAGATATACTCACATCCTGGGCATTACATGACTTCTGCCCTCCAAACCATCCCGGTTGCCTGGTTCTTTGTCATCGGGGGATTGGACAGGGTGGATCCCTTCAAGACCGCTCGAGGCGGCATGACACTCTTCCTGGTGGTCGTCGGCAAGTTCACCAAGTGGATCAAGGCGCGGTCGATTAAGAAACTGGACGGGCTGATGGCCTCCGGGTATATCAAAGACATTGTGGTTCGCTACGGCGTATCGCACAACATCATCACGGACAACGACACCAACTTTGCCAAGGGCGCGCTAGCACAATACTGTTCCATCATTGGCATCTGACTCGACCTGGCCTCCGTCGCTCATCATCAGTCCAACGGCCAGGTCGAGCTCGCGAACGGCCTAATCTTGGCCAAGATCAAGTCGTGACTCGTCGAGCCCCTCGTCCGCTCACCCGGCAGTTGGCTCGATGAGTTGTTGGCCATCCTCTAGAGTCTCCAGACGACGCCGAATTGATCGACTGGGTCCACCCTGTTCTTCCTCGTCTATGGAGCTGAAGCAATCATCTCGACAGATATCGAGTTCGACTCACCCCGAGTCGCCACGTACACGAAAACCGAAGCCAAGGTAGCCCGCGAAGACGGCGTTGACCTGCTCGAGGAGGCGCGCCTTTTGGCCCTTAGCCAATCAGCCATTTGCCAGCAAAGCATGTGGCATTACCACAGCAAGAAGATCAAGCCCCTCGCCTTCTGTGAGGGGGACCTCGTGCTCCAGCTCGTCCAGCAGCAAGCCGGCCAGCACAAGTTGGCCTCCCCTTGGGAGGGCCCTTTCATCATCAGCAAGGCCTTATGCGACCGCAGCACATACTACCTCATCTACGCGTGCAAGCCGAACAAACACAAGAGAGACACTGCCGGAAAGAAACAAGCCGGCCGTGGAATGCAGAGCTCCTCCGCCCATTTTACAGTTAGCTATATGCACGTATGTATTCCTACCTTTCAAAGTTTAATGAAAGCAGCAGGACCCCCAAACGACACTCGGGGGCTACCTTTTCCTATCAGTTATTGTGTCTCGCACACCTTTGTGATTTTTCGCCCTAAGCCGTTGGGTCAGCTCGTCCAGCCTGGGGGCTCGATTGCTAGCCGGCTCCAGCGCATCCCACCATCCCCCTTAGTCCATTTCGGCATGTTCGATTCACCAA
>LR738715.1:614142368-614156311 GCA_902687465.1 Secale cereale | reverse complement strand
CCGGCAAGAGCAACTGGTCAAAGCACCGGCACATAGAGATCTGCTAAGTCGGATCGGACGGATCGGTCGATCCGGCACCCCCACACTAAGTTGGTACAAGACTGGCTGGACGACAACCGGCTTCGTCACCGGCCGCCAACTGGCCCAATGGGTGTTTCGCTCGTGCTCAACGTTCGAAAAAGCCTAAGTACTGCGCACTCCTTCCCAAGACCGAACTCCTTGTCACAGACCGGAACCCGGCTTTTCGACTCGCGGGAGGGAAGCCCAAAGAAGGAGCATGCAAGAAAAATCCTAAAGACCAAAAGCAAAAGTGTAAACACTCGCAGAAATATTTACATTACAAAAGGCCCTTGGACAGAATCCATTACATGTCCTACACCCTAAGGGAGTCCTAGACTAGGGGGTCCTCGGGTGTCCGAACTATTCGATATGGGCCGGCCTGACGGGACGTGAAGACAAAGCAGAAGATTATCCCTCGTGTCCGGGTAGGACTCCTATGTGCGTAGAATGGCAAGTTTGGTGTCCAGGTGTAATATTTATTTCCTCTGCAAACCGACTCTGTACAACCCTAGGCCCCTCCGGTGTGTATATAAACCGGAGGGTTTAGTCTGTAGAGGCTATCAGAAGTATTACAGTCTAGACAGCTAGGGTTTAGCCAATAAGATCTTGAGGTAGATCAACTCTTGTAACCCTGATGACCCACAAGTGTAGGGGATCTATCGTAGTCCTTTCGATAAGTAAGAGTGTCGAACCCAACGAGGAGCAGAAGGAAATGATAGGCAGTTTTCAGTAAGGTATTTTCTGCAAGCACTGAAATTATAGGTAATAGATAGTTTTGTGATAAGATAATTGGTAGCAAGTGACAAACGGTAAAAGTAAATAGGTGCAGCAAGGTGGCCCAATCCGTAGCAAAGGAAAAGCATGGACAAACTCTTACGGAAGTTAAAGCGCTCCCGAGGACATATGGGAATTATCGTCAAGCTAGTTTTCATCACGATCGTCTGATTCGCGTTCGGTACTTTGATAATTTGGTATGTGGGTGGACCGGTGCTTGGGTGCTGCCCTTACTTGGACAAGCCTCCCACTTATGATTAACCTCTAATGCAAGCATCCGTAACTACAAAAGAAGTATTGAGGTAAACCTAACCATAGCCTGAGACATATGGATCCAAATCAACCCCTTACGAAGCAACGCATAAACTAGGGTTTAAGCTTCTGTCACTCTAGCAACCCATCATCTACTTATTACTTCCCAATGCCTTCCTCTAGGCCCAAATAATGGTGAAGTGTCATGTAGTCGACGTTCACATGACACCACTAGAGGAGAGACAACATACATCTCATCAAAATATCGAACGAAGACCAAATTCACATGACTACTAATAGCAAGACTTCTCCCATGTCCTCAGGAACAAAAGCAACTACTCACAATACATAATATTGTTCATGATCAGAGGGGTATTAATATGCATAATGGATCTGAACATATGATCTTCCACCAAACAAACCAACTAGCATCAACTACAAGGAGTAATCAACACTACTAGCAACCCACAGGTACCAATCTGAGGTTTTGACACAAAGATTGGATACAAGAGATGAACTAGGGTTTGAGATGAGATGGTGCTGGTGAAGATGTTGTTGAAGATAGCTCTCCCCAAGATGGGAGAGTTGTTGGTGATGACGTCAGTGACGATTTCCCCCTCCCGGAGGGAAGTATCCCCGGCAGAACAGCTCTGCCGGAGCCCTAGATTGGTTTCCGCCTCGGTTCCGCCTCGAGATGGCGGCGTCTGGTCCCGAAAGCCCTCTCGTGATTTTTTTTCTAGGTCAAAACGCTTCATATAGGAGAAGATGGTCACCTGGGGCCCACCGGCTGGCCCTCGAGGCAGGGGGCGCGCCCTAGGAAGGGGGGCGTGCCCCCCACCCTCGAGGCCAGCTAGTGGGCCCCCTTGTGGGTTTCTTCCGCCAGGTATTTTTTATATTTTCCGAAAAAATGTTCTGTGAAGTTTCGGGGCTTTTGGAGTTGTGCAGAATAGGTTTCCAGAGTTTGCTTCTTTTCCAGCCCAGAATTCCAGCTGCCGGCATTCCCCCTTCTTCATGTAAACCTTGCAAAATAAGAGGGAAAAGGCATAAGTATTGTGACAAAACATGTATGAACAGCCCATAATGCAATAAATATCAACTTATAAGCATGATGCAAAATGGACGTATCAACTCCCCCAAGCTTAGACCTCGCTTGTCCTCAAGCGAAAGCCGATATCGAAAAATATGCCCACATGTTTAGAGATAGAGGTGTCAATAAAAACAGAATATGGACATGAGGGCATCATGATCATTCTTATAACAGCAACTTATATGAATATAATCATATGATCATTATGCAAAAGTAACAATTCATCCACAATATTAAGTATGCATCATAAACTTCATTGGAAACTAACAAACTTTGGTCTCGGTCGTTGAAGCAATTGCAATTTATCGTAACATCAGAAAGAGTCAATATAAGAGCTTTTCAGCAAGCCTACATACTCAGCTATCATATAATCTTTCATAATTGCTCACACTCACGCAATACTTATGTTTATGGAGTTTTAATCGGGCACGGAGAAAGATAGGGGCTTATGGTATTGCCTCCCAACCTTTTACCTCAAGGGTAATGTCAACAGTAATAGATCATGAGAACTTATATCCAAGTGGGTATATATATCAGGATCTTTCCAACACAATGTGCTTGCCAAAGGATAAAATGAAAAAGGAAAGGTGGATCTCACCTTGACACTTATAAGACAAGAATAAAAGATAGGCCCTTCGCAGAGGGAAGCAGAGGTTGTCATGTGTTTTTATGGTTGGATGCACAAAGTCTTAGCATAGAAGAACTTCGCTTTATATTGCCACTTGTGATAAGGACCTTTATTATCCAGTCTGTCGCTTTTATTTTCCATATCACAAGCTCGTATAAAGCTAATTTCTCCCACACTAATAAATCATGCATATATTAGCAGGTTTACAACATGACAACTTACTTGGAAGGATTTTTCTCAATCCATAGGTAGGTATGGTGGACTCTCATGGCAAAACTGGGTTTAAGGATATATGGAAGCACAAGTAGTATCCCTACTTAATGCAAGGAGGTTTGGCTAGCACGAGAGGGAAAGGCAAGCTCAACATGTTGGATGATCCATGACAATATACTTTATTTCGGATATAAAAAGACATAACCCATTATGTTGTCTTCCTTGTCCAACATCAACTCTTTATCATGTCATACTTTAATGAGTGCTCACAATCATAAAAGATGTCCAAGATAGTATATTTGTATGTGAAGCCTCTCTTCTTTTATTACTTCCTATTAATTACAACGATGACCAAAACTATGTTTGTCACCTCCCAACAACTTTTATTTATCATACTCTTATATGTGAAGTCATTACTTCCCATAAGATCGATATGATCTCTTTGATTCTCTTTTTGTTTTCTTTCTTTTATCATGATCCAAGTGGGGAAATCAAGCCCTTGACTCAACACTAACCTTTATTATATAGCTCACGGACTCGATTACAAAGGATAAAGCTCACAAAGCAAAAGCTCACGACTAGATCATGCTAACTTTATTCAAATAGATCAAGATACTACCAAAAGGATCGAACTAAGTAAAATGGTAAAGATAAGAGTGATGGTGATACGATACCGGGGTCACTCCCCCAAGCTTGGCAGTTGCCAAGGGGAGTGCCCATACCCATATGATTATGTCTCCTTCTCAGGTTGGTGATGATGGAGTTGCAAGTAGTGACGGGGGGTCCTCATATATTGAGCGCAGGAGATCTTCCAGCTTGCGGATAATACCTTTGAGAGCAGCTATGTAATCCTTCAACAAAAGATTTTCACTTGTGAGATGCTTGTTGCGGATCTGAGTTAACTCAAGCATCCTGAAAGCTTCTAGCTTAGTTGAGGTAAAGAGATTAGGAAGGGATTTGGGGATGTCTTCTTCTACCGCTGCCGGAGCCGGATCTTCCACCTCCATCTTGATCTTCTTATCCTTGTGGATCTCCTCGGGTCCTTCCCTCTTCAAATCTATCTTCATTAGCCAAGCATCGTTGCCTTCGTTGTTGGAGGAGGGAGACAACATGATGCCTGGCTTCGCAAACCTTAGCAGATAACAGCTCGAAACGAAAACAGAGGAATTCTGCATGATACAGAGGTCAAAACCTTCGGGAGTATATATAATGAATTTTTCCAGCACGAAAGGAGTAACCCACAAGAAAACGGAGTCCATGGGACACACGGGGTGCCCTCGAGGCAGGGGGGCGTGCCCAGGGAAGGGGGGAGCGCCCCCTACCCTCGAGGCCACCTCGTGTCTCCTCCAGACTGCGGTTTATTTTTCTATTTTTCTAAATATTCCAAAATGGAGAAAAATTGCCTTTAGAACTGTTTTGGAGTCGGTTTACTTACCGTATCACGTACCTCTTCCTTTTCGGAGGCTGAATCGTTCTGGAAATTGTCCCTTATGTATTCCTCCGGGGTTATGGTTTCAATAATATTAGTTTCAACATTTATAGGATTACTTGAGATATAATGTTTGATCATTTGACCATTCACCACCTTCGGATTTGTGCCTTCGAAGTTGTTGATCTTTATAGCACCGGAACGATAGACCTCCTCGATAACGTAAGGTCCTTCCCACTTGGAGAGAAGTTTTCCTGCAAAAAATCTTAAACGAGAGTTGAATAGCAAAACATAATCACCTACGTTGAACTCACGCTTTTGTATCCTTTTGTCGTGCCATCTTTTAACTTTTTCTTTAAATAACTTGGCATTCTCATAGGCCTGGGTTCTCCATTCATCGAGACAGCTAATATCAAATAGGCTCTTTTCACCGGCAAGTTTGAAATCATAATTGAGCTCTTTGATAGCCCAATATGCCTTATGTTCTAGCTCAAGAGGTAAGTGACAAGCTTTTCCATATACCATCTTATATGGAGACATACCCATAGGATTTTTGTATGCAGTTCTATAGGCCCATAATGCATTATCTAGTTTCTTGGACCAATTCTTTCTAGACCTATTAACTGTCTTTTGCAAGATTAATTTCAACTCCCTATTACTTAGTTCTACCTGACCACTAGTATTTGGGTGATAAGGTGATGCAATTCTATGGTTGACATCGTACTTAGCAAGCATCTTACGGAAAGCACCATGAATAAAGTGTGAACCACCATCAGTCATTAGATATCTAGGGACTCCAAACCTCGGAAATATAACTTATTTAAGCATCTTAATAGAGTTTTTATGATCAGCACTACTAGTTGGAATAGCTTCTACCCACTTAGTAACATAATCAACAGCAACTAGGATATGTGTGTACCCATTAGAGGCAGGAAAAGGTCCCATATAATCAAAGCCCCAAACATCAAATGGTTCAATAACAAGTGAATAATTCATAGGCATTTCTTGACGTCTACTAATATTACCGATTCTTTGACATTCATCACATGATAAGACAAACTTACGGGCGTCCTTGAAGAGAGTAGGCCAATAAAAACCGAATTGCAATACCTTGTGTGCAGTTCTGTCTCCCGCATGGTGTCCTCCGTAAGCTTTGGAGTGGCACTTGCGTAAGTTATGTTCCTGTTCATGCTCAGGCACACAACGTCTAATAGTACCATCTACTCCTTCTTTATAAAGATGTGGGTCATCCCAAAAGTAATGTCTCAAATCATAGAAGAACTTTTTCTTTTGCTGGTATGTGAAGCTAGGAGGTATAAACTTAGCAACAATGTAATTAGCATAATCAGCATACCAACGAGCAGTACGAGAAGTATTTATGACAGCTAGTTGTTCATCAGGAAATCTATCATCAATAGGTTGTGGGTCATCAAGTATATTCTCTAACCTAGACAAGTTATCTGCTACGGGGTTCTCGGCTCCTTTTCTATCAATAATATGCAAGTCAAAATCTTGCAGCAAGAGGACCCATCTAATAAGTCTAGGTTTAGCACCTTTCTTTTCCATAAGGTATTTGATAGCAGCATGATCAGTGTGAATAGTTACTTTAGAATCAACGATATAGGGTCTAAACTTATCACAAGCAAACACAACTGCTAAAAATTCTTTCTCAGTGGTAGCATAATTTCTTTGGGCACTATCTAGAGTTTTACTAGCATACTGGATAACATTCAATTTCTTATCAACTATTTGCCCTAGAACAGCTCCTACAGCATAATCACTAGCATCGCACATAATCTCAAAGGGTAAGTTCCAGTCAGGAGGCTAGACAATGGGCGTAGAGATCAATGCTTTCTTAAGTATTTCAAATGCTTTTAGACAATCATCATCAAAGACAAACGGAGTATCTTTCTGTAAAAAATTAGTCAGAGGCCTGGAAATTTTGGAGAAGTCCTTAATGAACCTCCTATAAAACCCGGCATGACCAAGCAAACTTCGTATACCTTTGATATCCTTAGGGCTTGGCATCTTTTCAATAGCATCCACTTTAGCTTTGTTAACTTCAATACCTCTTTCAGTAATTTTATGTCCCAAGACAATGCCTTCATTAACCATAAAGTTGCACTTCTCCCAATTCAAGACAAGGTTAGTGTCTTCACATCTCTACAAAACTCGATCAAGGTTGCTTAAGCAATCATCAAAAGAAGTTCCATAAACGGAGAAACCATCCATGAATACCTCAACAATCTTGTAACAAAAATCAGAGAATATAGCCATCATGCATCTTTGAAAGGTAGCAGGTGTGTTACATAAACCAAAAGGCATACGTCTATAAGCAAAGGTGCCGAAAGGACAAGTAAAGGTGGTCTTTTCTTGATCCCCCTTTGACACATGTATTTGAGAGAAACCAGAATAACCATCTAGAAAGCAGAAATGAGTATGTTTGGATAATGTTTCTAGCATTTGATCAATAAATGGCAAGGGGTAATGATATTTCTTAGTAGCTTTATTTAACTTACAGAAATCAATTACCATCCTATAACCTGTAACTATTCTTTGCGGGATCAATTCATCGTTATCATTAGGGACAATGGTCATACCTCCTTTCTTAGGAACACAATGGACAGGACTTACCCACTGGCTATCAGCAATGGGATAGATAATACCTGCCTCTAGAAGCTTTAGAATTTCCTTCCTTACCACTTCTTTCATCTTAGGATTTAACCGTCGCTGATGATCAATAACTGGTTTAGCATTTTCTTCCAATTTTATCTTGTGTTGACATATAGTGGGACTAATACCCTTAAGATCATCCAGAGTATATCCAATAGCAGCTCGGTGCTTCTTCAGAGTTTTCAATAATCTTTGTTCTTCATGCTCTGAAAGGTTAGCACTAATAATAACAGGATATATCTTCTTTTCATCAAGATAAACATACTTAAGATTATCAGGCAAGGGTTTAAGTTCAAACACGGGATCACCCTTGGGTGGAGGAGGATCCCTTAGGATTTCAACAAGCAAGTTGTTTTTCAATACGGGTCCATGTGTAAGAAATATTTCATCTATCTCCCTTCTCTCATTCATATGCATATCATTTTCATGGTCTAGCAAGTATTGTTCTAAGGGATCATTAGGTGGCACGGCAATAGAAGCAAGACCAATAAGTTCATCCTTACTGGGTGGTGCCCTTTCAAGGGGTTGTCTACGGAATTTAGCAAAGTTAAAATCATGAGACGTATCCCCTAATCCGATAGTGACAATATCTTTCACACAGTCTATCTTGGCATTAACGGTATTCAAGAAGGGTCTACCAAATATAATGGGACAGAAAGCATCTTGTGGGGAACTAAGAACAAGAAAGTCAGCGGGGTATTTAACCTTCCCACATAAAACTTCAATATATCTAACAATCCCAACTGGTCAAATAGTATCTCTATTAGCAAGCTTAATAGTAACATCAATCCCCTCTAACTCAACCGGTGCAATATCATGCATAATTTCGTTATACAAGTCAAGAGGGATAATACTTGCACTAGCACCTACGTCACATAAACCATGATAGCAATGATCTCCTATCTTAACAGAGATAACTGGCAAGCCTACGATAGGTTTATGTTTATTCCTAGCATTGGGTTTGGCTATTCTAGCAGACTCTTCTTGGAGATAAATAACATGTCCATCTAAATCTTCTACCAAGAGATCTTTAACCATGGCAACACTAGGTTCAACTTTAATTTGCTCACAGGATGTAGGTGTTCTAGTATTACTCTTACGGACTACAGTTGAAGCTTGAGCATGATCCTTTATCCTAACATGGAAAGGTGGTTTCTCAATATAAGCGGTAGGAATAATGGGATCAACATTATAAGTGATAGCCTTTTATTCAACTTTAATAGGTTCAACTACTTTTACTTCAATAGGGGGATGGTATTTAAACCACTTCTCCTTGGGGAGATTGATACGTCCAAAACGTATCTATAATTTCTGCTTGCTCCATGCCACTTTTGGGTGATATTGCTATGATATTTATACACTTCCATACACTTTTGATCATATTTGGACTAACCTACTAATCCAGTGCACCCCAGTGCCAGTTTCTGTTTTCGGCTGTTTTTGTATTTCAGGTTTTCACTTTACGAGAACTGCCAGGAAAAATCCAGAAAAATTATATAAAAAATCAGCGTTCCGGAAACTTCCTTGTGCCCGAAGGATAGCCGGGGGGCACCAGGGCTCCAGGCGCCCTGGCGGCGTGCCCCCGCTGGGCCGCGCCGGGGGGGCGCCTGGGCCCCCCGAGCCCCGTCCGGTGCCCCCCTTTGGCATATATTTAGAGCGTCCTTCGAAACCCTCGGGACGGGAACTCTTTTTCGCGATCTCATCTCTGTTCCGCCGCCGCCACCGCTTCCAAGATCGGGAGCACCAGGAGAACTCTTCCCGGCACCCTGCCGGAGGGGAGGATCATCATCGGGAGCCTCTCCACCACCATGGACGCCTCCCGGATGAGTTGTGAGTAGTCTCCCTTGGACCATGAGTCCATGACCAGTAGCTATGTGATGTTCTCCTCCCGTTCTTGTGCTTCACTAATTAGTCCTCGTGAGCTGCCCTACATGATCGAGGCACATATGTAATCCTTATGCTGTTGCTATGATGAGTTTGCTGGGATCCGATGGATTATGAGATTATGTTCAGATTGTTCTTGAGTAATATATTTGATCTACCTCTTTTATATTTATGTTCATAAGTAATTCTTGCATGTTCTCCGTTGTTATTTATTGCTTTGGCCAAGTAATACGTAGTGACTCCAAGAGGGAACGTTATGCTCGATTGTGGGTTCATGCCCCTCGATGACTAGCTTGAGTGACAGAAACATGAGTCTAGGGGATGTGCTGTTGCCACAAGGGGGAAAACAGCGGTGCTTGTGCCCGCGGGTGCAAGGATTGTTTACTTTACGCAAAGTTCTTTTAATGCAGTTGTCTGTTGCTTTGAGTTTACACTATGGGTGGGACTCGCAACTTAATACCAGCGAGATGTTCTGGATAGATATCTCAAGGTGGATGATTAGTAGTAGATATTGATGGATTTCGGTCTACTTACTTTGGCGTACCGCCCATGCTTTGAACCTCAACCTTTCTTGCAATGTAGTCAGCATTGGTTTGCGTTCGTGGTCCTGTCAATTGCCCAGCTGTAATTCGTTTACCTCACATAGCTGTTTTATCGTCTTTTGGGAGAGAGACATCACTAGTGAACATCATGAGACTCCGGTCCATATTACCATCATTGATCACATCCGCTATTTACTTTTCGCTTTTACTTACTATTGCAAACATTATCTATCACTACTATCACTTACGTTTAATCCTTTGTGAACTACAAGGCCGGAGGGATTGACAACCTCTCTGTACTCGTTGGGAGCAAAGTTATTTGTATCTGTGTGCAAGTCCACGTTGATTGCTAATATCTGGCGCTGTTAGCAGTTGACACCTACTTGTTGAACCTAGGAGTCTCTGGGGATTCGATCCTTAGCATCTTTGCTAAGGGAAAAACTTCCACAACACTGCATCTTACACCTTCCACTTGGGGTAACCAACGAGGGGTTAGAGGCCCATCAAGGAGTTTCTCTGGCGCCGTTGCCGGGGACTCCACTCTTCAGGATAGGGGAGTTGCATGCTATCTTTTACCTTTGCTTTTAGTCTTGTTAGTTTACCTTTCAGTTTTTGCTTTAGTATCTTTTATCGAAAATCACAAAAATAGTTATCTCATTCTTTAGTTGTCATTATGTCGGGTCCTTTTGTCTTTGACGAGGCAGAAGTTCTCACCTTTAAACAAAGAGGTGGGGAAAGTTTGAAAGATGCTTGGTATAGAATTAATGATTCACAAAAAAGAGCCACCAAGAAGCAACCTACTACTATCTTGCTTAGAAATTTTTATGTTGGAATTACTTCTTGGAATAGGTTTATTCTAGATACTGCTATCAATGGGAATTTCCTAGAGGCCCCAGTTTGGGAGTCTCTTAGTATTATTGAAAATCTTGTTGGGAATCTCCCTGTTGTTAGCATTCGAGAGGACATCACCCTAGCTCACATTATGAAAAAACTTGAAAGGATAGAGCTAGAAATGCCAAGCATTAATAAGATGAATGAGTTGGATCGTAAGATCCAAGGGAATTTGAATAGGCTTGATAGCTCCATGCATAAAATTTTCAAAATTTTGGAGACCGTCAAATCCCATGACTTGGACTCTTCTAGGATAGACAAGATTGAGGAAATATTTGATACCTTAGGAACTACTTTCTCCTCGATCAAAACCAAAAAGGTAGAAACTCCGGCAAAGAGGGAGCCTAAGTTCGTTCACGTCCCAAAGGCTCCCCGTTCTAAAAGTAATCCATCTATTGCCAAAGGGGTTGAAACTGTAAAGACTTTGGAAGAAACACCTCTCTGTAATGAATTTATAAATGAATCTTCCCTTGACTTTTATCCTTTTGGTCTTCTACCTAGAAGTATCTCTATGAGGCCTTTATTTGAGAGTCCTCTTAAGACTAGTTGTATTATTGAAGAGCTTTTTGATGATCTTGATGATGGTTCAATTGATACAACTTGATCTATATGCATTATGCCTAGCTTAAAGGCATAAAAGAAAGCGCTTTTGGGAGGCAGCCCACATGAATAAATTTATTTTGCTTTTGTTGTGTCTTGATGTTGTTAACTACAGTAGCATCATCATTGTATCTTTGCTTTTCATATTTGTGCCAAGTATAGCCTCTGATTGCTAGAAAGTTCAAAAGTTGTGAGGTGCTGTCCAGGAAACAGATTCTGTCCTTGGATAGAAAAGTTCATATAAATCACCAGATCATCTTTTTGGTCTGAATTTTTTCGACAGCGTTCTCTATATAATTGTCTTTCGTGCGTCTGTTCTGCGTTTTTTGATTTGAGTTGCAGAACTGCCCCGAACAGATCAATTACTACCTGCTGTTCTGTTTTTCACAGATTCTGTCCTGTTTTGCCTTTCCTTCATTTTGCAAATCAAGAGCTTGTTTTTTCTTTGCAAAAACCTTTTGGAAATCTTGAGAAACAGTAGAACTTCAAGAATATCTTTATTTCCAGCAAGGTGCAATTGTTTTATTAAGGGTACTAACCTCGCTAATCAGATTATAATGAGTTATGTATGAAGGGAGTTTTCAAGTGTGCGAGGGAAGATGATAAAAAGATTCAGGAGTGTCAAGCGCTCAAGCTTGGGGATGCCCCCGTGCACCCCCAAGAAATATTCAAGGAGACTCAAGCGTCTAAGCTTGGGGATGCCCCCGTGCATCCCCTTCTTCATCAACATTATCAGTTCGTCTTTCGTTTTGCTATATTTTTATCACTTCATGTGTTATGTGCTATGCTTGGAGCGTCTTGCTTTTAGTTTTCTTTAGTTTTTCATAACGAGTTGGAACTCAGCTTTCTTTATGTGGGAGAAAAACACGCTCCACTTCTGCCTAGAACATAACATAGAATTTTCATGTCTATCTTTGTTGTGTGTGTTCTTTGTCTTTTAATAGCTACTATCATGCTCTGCTCTTAGTATTCATGCTTATCTTTTTCAAAGAGCTTTTGTTTAGTTGGTTGCTTGAACTCTCTTTAGTTATCATGCTCACCTTATTAAGAGAGTTTGCTTCCATTGCATTGGTTAATATGTCCATGATAAAGATGCTACGTGCATAATGGCGCTTAGTAGTGCAGGTTTTCTTATGGTTAGTCTCAAATAGCTGGGGGGGTTCCCAATGTGTTATTGGAGTACCAACATGATTTGTTTGCCTATGATGTGGTATGGTTTAGTAATATCTTCCTTCGAGAATTTATTTTGATTGACTTGGCGTATGCTCACGCATATTTAAGACTATAAAGAAAGTCTGTCAAGCCTTGATGATCTTTTATTTCTGAGTAGCGATATAACTTCCATGCCTGATTCAATGTTGCTTTGTCGCTCTGCATGATTATGACCATCATTGCTCTCTTAGTTGGTCGCTCCCAGTCTTTTGCTAACCTCCACCTGTACTAAGCGAACTAACTTTGCAATACATAGCTCATGGGAAAGTAGCTTAAAAACTATTGTGGTAAAGAATATGTTGCTTATGTATCTTATTTCTTATAAGTTGCTTGCTGAGCGGTAACCATGTTTCTGGGGAGGCCATCAACTGTTACACTTTTGTTGAATATCATGTGAGTTGCTATGCATGTTCGTCTTGTCTGAAGTAAGGGTGATTTGCCATGGGTTGAATGGTTGAGTATGCATATTGTTAGAGAAGAACATTGGGCCGCCAACCAAAGCCATGTATCATGGTGGAAGTTTTAGCTTGGACATTAATCCTCAATCTCTTATGAGAATATGCTTATGCATTAAAGAGGAGTCCATCATCTATTTTCTATGTTGTCCCGGTATGGATGTCCTCAAGTTGAGATCTATCAAAAACGAGAAATCAAATGCGATCTATCTCCTTGGACCTTTGTACAGGTGGCATAGAGGTACCCCTTTGTGACACGTGGTTGAAACATATGTAATGCAATGAAAATCCATGGAAATCCGAGCTAATTAGGACAAGGTGCGAACACTATTGGTATTCGATGCATGAGGCTTGCAACTTATAGGATGTCTTATGCATGACACATATGAAGTACTACTACCGTTGACAAAATTGCTTCTATGTTTTCAAAATAAAAAGCTCTAGCACATAACCATTCTTTTACTTTTATGTTGAGCCTCCACCTTCTTTCTTCAAGCACCGACTACTGAGAGCATGATTGTCATTCTGAGTGTAATGTGCATTGTCCCAAAGTAGCATTGTCTTTTGCATGATTGTGATATCGTTTATTCTGAAATCATTGTATCTAGTCATCACTTAAACCTTGAAGGTGCCCCTGCATTTATGCTTTGCTTCACTAAAGGGGGCAAGCTAGATATCACTTTATCATATTTGCACATCATGTTCATTGCAAATCTTTTTGATGTTTCAGTTTCATATTGTAAAACTTTCAGTCATTTGTGATTTTCTCATGAGGCAACTTAATTACTATAGAATCATTGTCTCAGTAAGCTTTTGTCATATGACTATAAAAAAGTCCTATATGGTTAATAGCATGTCACCACAGAAATTATTCTTGTTATCATTTACCTACTCGAGGACGAGCAGGAATTAAGCTTGGGGATGTTGATACGTCCAAAACGTATCTATAATTTCTGCTTGCTCTATGCCACTTTTGGGTGATATTGCTATGATATTTATACACTTCCATACACTTTTGATCATATTTGGACTAACCTACTAATCCAGTGCACCCCAGTGCCAGTTTCTGTTTTCGGTTGTTTTTGTATTTCAGGTTTTCACGTTACGAGAACTGCCAGGAAAAATCCAGAAAAATTATATAAAAAATCAACGTTCCAGAAACTTCCTTGCGCCCGAAGGACAGACGGGGGGGCCACCAGGGCTCCAGGCGCCCTGGCGGCGCCCCCCCCCCCCCCCCGGGGGC
>LR738715.1:614126713-614142279 GCA_902687465.1 Secale cereale | reverse complement strand
CCCCCCGAGCCCCGTCTGGTGCCCCCCTTTGGCATATATTTAGAGCGTCCTTCGAAACCCTCGGGACGGGAACTCTTTTTTGCGATCTCATCTCTGTTCCGCCGCCGCCGCCGCTTCCAAGATCGGGAGCACCAGGAGAACTCTTCCCGGCACCCTGCCGGAGGGGAGGATCATCATCGGGAGCCTCTCCACCACCATGGACGCCTCCCGGATGAGTTGTGAGTAGTCTCCCTTGGACCATGAGTCCATGACCAGTAGCTATGTGATGTTCTCCTCCCGTTCTTGTGCTTCACTAATTAGTCCCCGTGAGATGCCCTACATGATCGAGGCACATATGTAATCCTTATGCTGTTGCTATGATGAGTTTGCTGGGATCCGATGGATTATGAGATTATGTTCATATTGTTCTTGAGTAATATATTTGATCTACCTCTTTTATATTTATGTTCATAAGTAATTCTTGCATGTTCTCTGTTGTTATTTATTGCTTTGGCCGAGTAGTAGGTAGTGACTCCAAGAGGGAACGTTATGCTCGATTGTGGGTTCATGCCCCTCGATGACTAGCTTGAGTGACAGAAACATGAGTCTAGGGGATGTGCTGTTGCCACAAGGGGGAAAACAACGGTGCTTGTGCCCGCGGGTGCAAGGATTGTTTACTTTATGCAAAGTTCTTTTAATGCAGTTGTCTCTTGCTTTGAGTTTACACAATGGGTGGGACTCGCAACTTAATACCAGCGAGATGTTCTGGATAGATATCTCAAGGTGGATGATTAGTAGTAGATATTGATGGATTTCGGTCTACTTACTTTGGCGTACCGCCCATGCTTTGAACCTCAACCTTTCTTGCAGTGTAGTCAGCATTGGTTTGCGTTCGTGGTCCTGTCAATTGCCTAGCTGTAATTCGTTTACCTCACATAGCTGTTTTATCGTCTTTTGGGAGAGAGACATCACTAGTGAACATCATGAGACTCTGGTCCATATTACCATCATTGATCACATCCGCTATTTACTTTTCGCTTTTACTTACTATTGCAAACATTATCTATCACTACTATCACTTGCGTTTAATCCTTTGTGAACTACAAGGCCGGAGGGATTGACAACCTCTTTGTACTCGTTGGGAGCAAAGTTATTTGTATCTGTGTGCAGGTCCACGTTGATTGCTAATATCTGGCGCCGTTAGCAGTTGACACCTACTTGTTGAACCTAGGAGTCTCTGGGGATTCGATCCTTGGCATCTTTGCTAAGGGAAAAACTTCCACAACACTGCATCTTACACCTTCCACTTGGGGTAACAAACGAGGGGTTAGAGGCCCATCAGAGATCAACATGAGTAGCAAAGGATTCACAGAAAGAAGCTACTATCTCAGAGTCAAGTCCATATTTAGTGCTAAACTCACGGAAAACATCGGTATCCATAAAAGATTTAACACAATCAAACTTAGGGGTCATACCTGACTCCTTACCTTCGTCGAGATCCCAATCTTCGAAGTTGCTTTTAATTCTTTCCAATAAATCCCATTTAAAGTCAATAGTCTTCATCATATAAGAGCCAGAACAAGAAGTATCGAGCATGGAGCGATTATTATGAGAAAGCCGAGCATAAAAATTTTGAATCATCATTTCTCTTGAGAGCTCATGATTGGGGCATGAATATAACATTGACTTAAGCCTCCCCCAAGCTTGAGCGATGCTTTCTCCTTCGCGAGGCCAGAAATTTTAAATATAATTACGATCACGATGAACCTGGTGCATAGGGTAGAACTTCTGATGAAATTCCTACTTCAGACGATTATAGTTCCAAGATCCCATATCATCGCATAGCCTAAACCATGTCTATGCGTCTCCCTTCAAAGATAAAGGGAAAACCTTCTTCTTGATAACATCCTCGGGCATACCTGCAAGCTTAAACAATCCACAAACTTCATCCACATAGATTAGATGTAAATCGGGGTGAAGTGTCCCGTCTCCTGTATAGGGATTTTCAAGCAGTTTCTCTATCATACCCGAAGGAATCTCAAAGCAAACATTTTCAATAGGTGCAGTAGGTTGAGGAGCAACTCTTTCCTCTTCTTCTCGGGGTGAAGATACCCCGAACAAGCCCCTCAAAGAATTTTGAGCCATAGTAACAAGTGACAATAAATTTCAGCACACTATATAAATTTTTCCTTACCAAAGGCGCTTCACTCCCCGGCAACGGCGCCAGGAAAGAGTCTTGATGACCCACAAGTGTAGGGGATATATCATAGTCCTTTCGATAAGTAAGAGTGTCGAACCCAACGAGGAGCAGAAGGAAATGATAGGCAGTTTTCAGTAAGGTATTTTCTGCAAGCACTGAAATTATAGGTAATAGATAGTTTTGTGATAAGATAATTGGTAGCAAGTGACAAACGGTAAAAGTAAATAGGTGCAGCAAGGTGGCCCAATCCGTAGCAAAGGAAAAGCATGGACAAACTCTTACGGAAGTTAAAGCGCTCCCGAGGACATATGGGAATTATCGTCAAGCTAGTTTTCATCACGATCGTCTGATTCGCGTTCGGTACTTTGATAATTTGGTATGTGGGTGGACCGGTGCTTGGGTGCTGCCCTTACTTGGACAAGCCTCCCACTTATGATTAACCTCTAATGCAAGCATCCGTAACTACAAAAGAAGTATTGAGGTAAACCTAACCATAGCCTGAGACATATGGATCCAAATCAACCCCTTACGAAGCAACGCATAAACTAGGGTTTAAGCTTCTGTCACTCTAGCAACCCATCATCTACTTATTACTTCCCAATGCCTTCCTCTAGGCCCAAATAATGGTGAAGTGTCATGTAGTCGACGTTCACATGACACCACTAGAGGAGAGACAACATACATCTCATCAAAATATCGAACGAAGACCAAATTCACATGACTACTAATAGCAAGACTTCTCCCATGTCCTCAGGAACAAAAGCAACTACTCACAATACATAATATTGTTCATGATCAGAGGGGTATTAATATGCATAATGGATCTGAACATATGATCTTCCACCAAACAAACCAACTAGCATCAACTACAAGGAGTAATCAACACTACTAGCAACCCACAGGTACCAATCTGAGGTTTTGACACAAAGATTGGATACAAGAGATGAACTAGGGTTTGAGAGGAGATGGTGCTGGTGAAGATGCTGATGAAGATAGCTCTCCCCGAGATGGGAGAGTTGTTGGTGATGACGACGGTGACGATTTCCCCTCCCAGAGGGAAGTATCCCCGGCAGAACAGCTCTGCCGAAGCCCTAGATTGGTTTCCGCCTCGGTTCCGCCTCGAGACGGCGGCGTCTGGTCCAGAATGCCCTCTCGTGATTTTTTCCAGGTCACGCTTCATATAGGAGAAGATGGTCACCTGGGGCCCACCGACTGGCCCTCGAGGCAGGGGGTGCGCCCTAGGAAGGGGGGCGCGCCCCCCACCCTCGAGGCCAGCCAGTGGCCCCCCTCGTGGGTTTCTTCCGACATGTATTTTTTATATTTTCTGAAAAAATGTTCTGTGAAGTTTCGGGGCTTTTGGAGTTGTGCAGAATAGGTTTCCAGAGTTTGCTTCTTTTCCAGCCCAAAATTCCAGCTGCCGGCATCCCCCCTTCTTCATGTAAACCTTGCAAAATAAGAGGGAAAAGGCATAAGTATTGTGACAAAACATGTATGAACATCCCATAATGCAATAAATATCAACTTATAAGCATGATGCAAAATGGACGTATCAAACCCCTATACACATCGAATACAATCAAGCAGGACTTAGGGTTTTACCTCCTTTAAGAGGGCCCGAACCTGGGTAAACATCATGTCCCTATTGTCCCTTGTTACCATTGATCCTTAGACACACAGCTTGGGACCCCCTACCCGAGATCTGCCAGCTTTGACACCGACATTGGTTCTTTCATTGAGAGTTTCGTTGTGTTGTCGACAGAATAATCGATGGCTCGCCTCGTCTCAGCTTTTTATGTTTGGCGGCTTCATTCTACGTGCCAACTCGACCGGTCACCTTGAGCAGGTCGACAGCTACGCCCTGGTCACTAGATCAGGTCCGAAAGTTTGAACTACATCGTTGATATCCGAGGAGACCTGATCTTCGAGGGGTTCGCGGCCTCGGTCGCCGCTCCCCGCCTGCACGAAGAAGGCCCTTCGGATCTACTATCAAATCTTGTCCAAGGGTCGACGCTCATGGCCGCCCCGGCCTTAGATCTGGAGCGGACCACTTTGTCCAATGACGGGAGGATAAACCCCGCCGGACTCTCTTCCCCCATGGATCTTCTAGCCGGAGACTCAGAGACGACCGCGTCATTGGCGGACCCGGAATCAAACGGGACTCTTCCCATTGTCGGGGAGCCAGACTCGCCTTCGGAGACGAACTCCAAACTCTTGAGGATTGTGCCCTTCAAGCTCGGTCAAGTGGTTATTGTCGAGCAGCTCCGCAGATCCTCGGACGCTTGTCCAGCTCTCGCTCTTAAACGAGGCGCTAGACTTAGTACAATCTTTCACCGTCATAGAGGTATCACCTCTGAATTATGCCCAGTTCGAACTGGGGGCTGAGACTAGGGAATTTTACATCCCACCCACCACCCACTTAGTAGCCACTGTCGAGGATTTGACCGACATGCTAGACTACGCTTATGAAGACATCGATGGCATGGACGACGATGTCAAAGCCGAACCAGGTCAAAACCCGCCCAACACCGGGCGTTGGACGGCCACTTCTACTTACGATGTATACATGGTGGACACGCCTGATAAGAAGGACGACGATGCCACTAAAGATCCATATGAGGATAAGCCCGTCGATGAACCACCAAAACGTCAGCGACTGCGGCACCGCTCACGATCGTGTCGAGGATGGGAAAGCAACACCGACACCGGAGATAATGACACTCCGAATAATGCCGAAGACCCCGACAACCCCGTGGAGCCAGCGTTCGAGCAGGATAAAAGGGAAAAATTTAGCCCAAAAACTCGCTGATCACGAGGATTCGGAAGATAGTAACTACTTACCTGTCTCCGAAGAGGAGGTTAGCTAAGGTGACAAAGATTTCATCATCCAAGAGGAACCCCTCGAACAAGAACGCTTCAAGCGACAGCTTATCGCCACCGCGCGGAGCCTGAAAAAGAAACAACAGCAGATTAAAGCCGAACAAGATATGCTCAATGATAGATGGACTGAGGTCCTAGCCGCCGAGGAAGGATATGGCCTCGAGCGCCAAACAAAGAGTTATCCCAAATGCAAGCTACTGCCACAATTCGATGATGAGGCCCTTGCGCCAATATCGTCAAGATACAATCAGGCTGATCAACCTGACCGACCACCATGTGGACGGGACAAAACGGCTAATAACACTAAACACCAGCCCGCGCCCCCTCACCATAGAGGTAAGGAGACAGCGGCCCCGGGCTACAAGTACGACCTACGTCAAGACCTGGCCAATAAAACCGGCCAAACCAGATCAATCTATGGATCAAGAGGACGTGCCCCCACATGGGATGACGGCCATCAAGCCTGGCACAACATACATAATCAAGTTTGGGGCCAACACCGAACACAGATGTCATCCGAACTCCGTCGCGACGTCGCCCAGTACAGAGGTGCCGCACACCCCATGTGCTTTACCGATGAGGTGATGCAGCACCAATTTCCGGAAGGGTTTAAACCCATGAACATCGATCAGTACGATGGAACGACGGATCATGCTGTATGGATTGAAGATTTTTCTTCTCCACATTCACATGGCTCACGGAGATGACCTCCACGCCATCAAATACCTCCCTCCAAAGCTGAAAGGACCAGCAAGGCACTGGTTGAACAACCTCCTAGAGAACTCCATTGGAAGTTGGGAAGACTTAGAGGATGCTTTTCGGGCCAACTTTCAGGGCACTTATGTCCGGCCACCGGATGCTGATGACCTGAGCCACATAGTCCAGCAACCCGGAGAGTCAGCCCGCAAACTTAGGAGTCGGTTCTTAACTAAAAAGAACCAAATCGTCGACTGTCGATACGTCGAAGCCTTAGCAGCATTTAAACACAGCATCCGTGACGAATGGCTCGCCCGACACCTCGGTCAGGAGAAGCCGAAGACTATGGCAGCTCTTACTGCACTTATGACCCAATTTTGTGCGGGCAAAGATAGCTGGTCTCGTAGGAGCAACAGTACAAGCGACCCCGGCACTTCTGAGGCTAGGGATGGCAATGGTAGGCCACGACGCAACAAAAACAAGCGTCGGAACAATAATGATGAAACGGAGGACAAGGCGGTAAATGTCGGATTCAGTGGCTCCAAACCCGGCCAACGGAAGAAGAAGATCAAAGGTAATAGGGACGGCCCATCCAACTTGGACAAAATACTAGAGAGACCTTGCCAGATTCATGGCACCCCTGACAAGCCTGCCAACCACACCAACAGAAATTGCTGGGTTTTCAAACAGGCCGGTAAAATAAATGCCGAACACAAGGGGAAAGGACCTCAAAGCGAGGATGATGATGAGCCTCGCCCGCCGAACACTGGGGGACAGAAACAATTTCCCCCCGAGGTAAAAACGGTGAACATGATCTATGTCACTCACATCCCCAAAAGGGAGCGCAAACGCGCATAAGGGACGTCTACGCCGTAGAGCATGTCGCCCCGAAATTCAACCCATGGTCGGCTTGTCCGATCACCTTTGATCGCAGGGACCACCAAACCAGTACCCGTCACGGAGGTTCGGCGGCCCTGGTACTCGATCCTATCATGGACGGATACCATCTTACTAGAGTCCTTATGGACGGCGGCAGCAACCTCAACTTAATCTCTAAGGATATTGTCCGTAAAATGGGTATCGACCCGTCAAGAATCAAGCATAGCAACACTACTTTTAAAGGATTGATACCTGGCGTGGAGGCCCGTTGCACAGGCTCACTAACACTGGAAGTAGTATTCGGCTCTCCACACAACTTTTGAAGCAAAGAATTGATCTTCGACGTCGTCCCTTTTTGCAGTGGTTATCATGCACTGCTCATACGAAATGCTTTCGCTCGTTTTAATGCAGTCCCGCACTATGCTTATATGAAGTTCAAAATGCCTAGACCACGTGGCATCATCACAGTAATGGGAATACGGAGCGCTCCCTCCGCACGGAGGAGCATACCGCAGCCCTAGCGGCTGAAGTGCAAGGCGGCCTCATTAAGCCGCATAACTCATCGGTCATCAAGACCTGAGACACTGCTAAACGTGTCCGACCCGCGTTACAATGTGGTAGCTCGGTGGAACCTGAGCTTGAGTAGTAGTTTAGCCTTCGCCGATTGCCCCATAAGGTTGTGGTATACGTACCTCGCATACATAACTACGCACTTAAAATACCTTGGGCAGCGCCGGAGGCACACTGCGGAAAAGGTCCATAGTACGGCTAGACCCTATTCGGGCCTCAAATATTTTTCCACTGTAGGTTTGTTAAAGAACCTACCTGATCTACGGTCATGCGGGGACTTCTTTCTAGGTTCCTCTTTTTAGCAGACGACCACCAGACTCCTCCCCTTCAAGGATGTCTCACCAAGGAGAAATGGCGCAGACGTGCAGCAGGGCATCATTGGGATTCTTAAACCATTTCGTTTAGTCTATGTGTAAACCTTTCCCTTGTATAAACTTTTGCCATGTAAAATGACCTCGACGTTTTTGGCAATATCTGCAACAACACGGCTCGACGTATTAATCAGGGTATAAAGGAAGCAATTGATCACCACATTGTTTGCAATCATTTTATTTTATATTATCATCTGTGTTCCCTCCCTACATCAGATTGCCACACGTGCTTTAGTCCAGCCTTAACACCGGGGGTTGTATTCGGCCATGCACATTTCAAGTCCAAACACGTATAGGGAACTCTTTGGCGTCCTGCATATTGTATTATATGCATCGGCTCTAAATCATGTCTTGGGTCTATAGTTGGGTTGCCCGGCTCCTGTGCTTACCACCTTACGTTCCGCTTGTTCGGCTAAGGTTGTAAAGGGAGAACTACTGGATTGTATTTCTGGTTCGTCTGGTCCAGTACCTCAGTATAGAAAGCCAAAAACGGACTCTCATGATAGGCGAGAGCTGGTCGGCGATTCGGCGACTTAGTATTATACTACAAATCGTTAGTGATTCACCCTGTGTTACACGAGGGGCTGGTCTTTGCCCAGCCACGTGGAAAAGGCGCCATAGTTAGGAATAGCCGCACACGCACAAGGGGCTAGTACTTAGCTCCACAGTCAAACTCCTCTGGCTAAGTGAAAGTAATAAAGCCGCATAGTCCGATTTCCTGGTTCACCTCGCGGACACCTCCTTTACGGACCAAGACGTTGGATAAAGTGTGGTCCCGCGTTATGCCGAACACCCCTGTAGCTTCTACATGGGGGCCGAAGCCGACGACTGGCAACTTTCAGAAATATAACAATAAACGGCCGCACAGCAGAAAAAGTTGCTTGAATAGAAGGCACAAACATAGATATATAACAGCATGAGTTCATAACATAGTTTGTACAACCCGGACACACTCAATCAAATATTACGTCCTTAGAACATTGACCCTCTATCACGCGGGCTCCTTCTAGGATGTCATCGAAGTGCCTCTCCGGCTTCCGATGATCTTTGCCTTCTGGCGGACCTATGGTTGCCACTTCGGTTGCCTTCATCTTCGCCCATTGCATTTTGACATGAGCAAAGGCCATCCGGGCACCCTCTATGCAGGCCGAGCGCTTTCAGCATCAATCCGCAGCCGCACATTGACAAGCCACTTCACCAAACCGAAGTAGCTGCTAGGGATCGGCTCGGTCGGCCAGAGTTGGACTATTAGGTCCTTCATAGCAAAACCTGCCACTCTATGCACCTCCACCAGCTGCTTCAGCTGGTCGTTCAGAGGCGTCGGGTGTTCCGGCACGAGAAATTGCGACCAGAACATCTTCTCGGACGAGTTCCCCTCCTCGGCCCGGAAGAACTATGCGGCATCGGTGGCACTCTTCGGAAGATCCGCAAACACGTCTGGAGAACTCCACTCGGGTGAGCAAAGCATTCCTCTGACCTCCAAAGATACTCTGCAAAAGAAAGGCCTTACCAGCCGCTATCTGCCTCGCTTGGTGGATCTCTTCGCGAGCGCTCCGGGACTCGCTCCACGCCTCTTTTGAATCATGGAGAGCCTTGGCAAGCTCGGATGACTGGTCCGAAGTCTTCTGCTCCAATGTTTTGCATTTGCTGATAGCATCCTTTAGCTCCTGCTCGACTTCGGCTACCCGAGCTTCGTGTTGGCGGCGGGCAGCTTGCTCGGCCTCCAGTTCAGCAGACGCTTTGTCAGCTGCTACCTTATTCGCCTCCGCCTCCTTTTTGGCCTGGGCAAGGGCGCCTTTGAGGGTCTCGACCTCGGCTGCGCCAGCTATGATCATAATCAAAGCATCCTATGAGTTAACCTCTCAATATACATATCATCTCCGGTATGAAAATAAATTTTTTAACATCATGCGCATACCTTGCGTTTCGTCGAACCGCTTGTTGATGCGGGCGAGTTCCTCGTCGGCCGCCCGAAGCTTCCGATTGAGTTCGGAAACTTCTGCAGCCTGGACGGTTGCCACCAACATGGAGGAATGTTTCAATAACAGCACAGTATGTTACACTCCCGAATACTATGTGGATCCTCTGTATGGTTTCTTCCAAACCGGACAGAGCATCAGGGGCTACTTTTTGTACACATATTTATTCTTCTACATGAATAACTGTAAAGTTTTTTAGAACATTACGTCGCATACCTCAAAGCCTGTCAGTAGGCTATTGAAGGCTTCATTCGGTTCGTTTTTAGCGGACTGAACCTTCTCCATAACCGCACCCATCAGGGTGCGGTGCTCCGCCACGACGGAAGCACTTCGCACTGCTTCCTCCAGAGCATTGGGCGCCTCCGGATTAGTGGAGGCTGCCGATGGAGCTGGTGATCCTCCCCCCCCCCCTCTTTCGTAGGGGGTTTCTTATCCGACCCCGAAGCCGTAATGGCCGCCGGGATGGTGTTTGGCTGGAGCCCGAATTGCTTGGGCTCCCCACCGTCGGTTGTCATGGGGATCGCCTCCCCTTGGTTTTCGTTGACCGAAGTGTTAACCTCGGGCGCTCTCTTGTCGGCCCCGCTCGCCCCCTCTCGACCAGGGGATGTCCTCAGGGATGAAACTTCGGTGTCCTGTACATCTCATGTCATCCACTCAAGGATCCAGGTGTTAGGATCCCTGTTGTAGCCTGAGATGTGGAGTGTTCCATAAAATTATAGAATCAACTCCTCATTCCAATGTTCCTTGTTGTCGACAAAGGGTAACAATCCAACATCCTGGAAGCATTCCATTGCTTCATCAAAGCATGGGAGGTCAGTCATGGCTTCCAGATTGAGGCGCCTATGGGGATGAATCCGATCTTGATTGTACAACACACATGTGTAGTAGTTGCACTGCCGGTGGCTCCACAACATATCAGATGAGACGGATGGCTTCTTGTACGGGTTCTTGGCATTGTCAAAGAATGTGATGAATCCGATCTTGATTGACATGTGTAGTAGTTGCACTGCCGGTGGCTCCACAACCTATCCGATGAGATGGATGGCTTCTTGTACGAGTTCTTGGCATTGTCAAAGAATGTGTTGTGCTCTCTAAAGCTGAGCACATTAAATGAGCAGTCAGCGGAGGTACCATTGCGAAATTGAGGCAGTCGAGGCATTGGCTTCTGGATCTGGGCCCGCTGTTGATGTTGAATTCGTACTAAGGCCTGGACACTTCAGGTGGGACAAGATTTGGCCATGGAACAAGCACTAGTAAGACTTCAGGTCCAGATTTATCTTCAGCCACAGTCATGCCATCGTTTGTCTCAAGCGGAGTATTGTCTTTAGACACATGAGCTTCATTGCCTTCAGGCTGAGCATCTTCAAAGACATTGATTTTTTCAAAGACTTACATAAAAACCGCCTATTACCTCCCCCCCCCCTCCCCTAGTCGATAACTAGCACTTTCAGTTGCTAGTTTTCCTCTTGCCAAATCACGGGTGGAATAGGGCGGGCGGCAAATGGAGGAGGGAAAACAGAAGATTGGCGGCCGGAGGGCGATTTTTACAGCTCTCCCTAAAAAGTTCTAATGGCCGGCAGGATATACGGTACCTGTTCGGGCTGTTTTTCCGGCATGGTGTCTGTGTCAAAACCGGCAGATCTCGGGTAGGGGGTCCCGAACTATGTGTTTGAGGATCGATGGTAACAGGGGACTCAGGACACGATGTTTACCCAGGTTCGGGCCCTCTCGATTGAGGTAATACCCTACTTCCTGCTTGACTGATCTTGATGAATATGGGTTACAAGAGTTGATTTACCTCGAGATCGTAATGGCTATACCCTAAAGTCTAGCATATGTGATTGCTATGATTCTGTTGTTTGTATCTATGGACTAAACCCTCCGATTTATATATGCACCGGAGAGACCTGGGGTTTGTACATGATCACCTTGCAGAGGAAGGTAAGTATTACACCCGGACTCTAAACTTGCTATTTTACACATGGGGAGTCATATCCGGATACGGTAGATAGTCTTCAACGATAATCTTCACGGCCCACCAGTTCGGTCCATAATGAACGATCCGGTCACCTGAGGACCCCTTAATCCAGGACTCCCTCACATAGTATGGCTGTTTTTCTGGCCCGATACCGTATATCAGCGGTTAATTCATGCGGGCTGTTTTTCTGGCCTGGTATAGCTGTTTTTCTAGTCCGGTACCGAATATCAGCAGTTAATTCGCGGACCAGCCGGATATAGCGGCTCTGTTAGAGATGCTCTTAGGATCACAATAAAATTAGCAGCATGACGTAGCAAACAAAAGCTTTAAACAGAATCTCAAACTTTGATGACATGATGTACAGTCTTAAGAAGAAACAAGAATTAACACAGGGTAGAGTTCAAAACATGTAATCGTCCTTTCATTTTGTGAGAACAAAATCACCCAATCAGGTTGAGCAGATATACAGTAGTTAATTTAACTTCGTCAGGATCATTACAATTCTTTTCACCAAGAAGAAGCGCGTACAGTTTGCTCTGTCTTCCCGTCTGTTTTCTCTGCTACACGCATTTTGGTGCGTGCTCGAAAAAGGACAATAAATGGGTGAGCACGCAACTGTTAACACAGTTTTTTTGTGTGTGTGTGTGTGTGTGAAATAAACGTTAACCCAGCAAACCCACAATGTATACTAGGAAATGCCATCATGGTGGTTTATGTTTCATGTGAAAATAGGGATACATCATTTGAAAGAACATCAACTAAAAACCCGGGAGGCTCTGGACATCCACACAATAGTTCAAGAGGCTCTGACATCCACACAATAATTCGAGATGCCTCCGAGTTCTTAGCTAGCACATCTGCTATCAGTATTAGCGTTTGTTCACTAATTTCAGTCAGTACATAGTCCATGTTGAAATGTCCATATTTGTGAACGGAGGGAGTAAAAGAGTAAATACCTAAATTCTCCTAATTGTGAAGTCTGAAGCAAGTTCTACGAACTGAGCTACGGCTTTTCTAAACAAGGCCCTGATGCAAGCAAGACCGGTAGGACTATAAATTTCATACTGGCCTCTCCTATGTGAACAAAATAGGCTAGATTCTGGATCAAAGCATATCTACGGAACTAATGTCAGTTTCTTTCATACCCAAATACAGCCTCAAAGAGCAAACCAGTGAACCAACACATAACTAGGCCAAACACTACCAGTTTTACTTCTAATATACTGGCCTGATCAAATGAGGCTCAAAATGGACTTCACAATATGAGGGTACTCACAAAGAAATTAAAGTAAACTTCAGTAAAGCACAGATATATCGTAATCTCATCATCATGTAACTGGAAGAACAATACACTTGACCACAGCTTAACTGGAAAAGCACTAGTCATGCGCTTACACGAATCCAAATCGAACTGAGACTGACACCTCAGAGCTGAGACTTGGGACGCAATATCTCGCTAACAGAGCGTGCGTACGTTATGCGCTTACACGAATCCAAATTGAACAAAACAAAGACTACTATGAATTTAGATATCTCTAATAGAGCACAAGAGGCAACTACCAAACATACATTAAATTAACTGCCATTGCTTAATTCTGATATGACCTGTTGAAATCGCTATAAAATACACCAAGCAAACAAAACCGAAGATGACAAACCATCTTACATCTGCACATGTGCGACAAGTTATTTTGGAGCTTTCAAAAAGTCTTATATTGCGGGACGGAGGGAGTACATTTTTGGTTTCTAATATTCAGATCAGGGACATCTAACTTGGATTTTGTTTTCTGACAAGATTAAACTGTCAGTAAACTATAGAAACAGGAAATTTGGTGTCAAGGCATATTCTAGTGAGACCTTTGCAAAATCAGAATACACTGAACGAGCCCCCTCCTGGCCTCCCCTTATCTTAGTAAGAACCCTGACTTGACATTCAGATCAGGGACATCGAACTTGGGACAAACTAGAACTTGACAGCAGCATAACCGGAAAGCACTAGTATGTATTTCTCTCAGGGGGACTGACACTTCTGATTTAAAAATTGAGACACAATATCAAGTGATGGGAAGACAGTGTGTGTGTATTATGTGCTTTCATGAATCAAAATCGAACTAAACAAATGACTACTGGATTTAGATACTTCGCTAACAACAGAGCGTGCAACCACCAAACATACATTAAATTAAGTGTCATTCCTTAATTCTGATATGACCTGTTATAATCGCTGTAAATACACGCCAAGCAAACAAAACCCATGATGATAAACCATCTTGAGTCTTGCACATGTGCAAGAAGTTATTTTGGTAACATAACTATTGCGACCATATCACATGCCTTTCTGGTTTCTAATATTTCGGTCAGAGACATTTAACCTAGATTTTATTTTCTGATAAGATTAAACTGTCTGTAAAATATAGAAACAAGAAATTTGGTGTCAAGCTAATTTTAGTAAGACCTTTGCAAAATCACAATACACTGAGGGAGCCTGTCATGCAAATGCAAGAACAGTTTAATGACCTGGCAAGCCCTCTTAAGATTTCCAAGCTGAAAAAACTACCATCATTTTTTTCCGATACAATACATGGATAGCATTTATCAGTTTATGAAATGGATATATGTAACATTGGGGTTTACTGAAATCACCACGGAGGCGTGGAACCCTTCCTCGCCGAAGGAGACCGTGACCCCAAGCCTGGGTCCGTTGAAAACCTTGTCTTCGGGGTGCCTGCAGATGGCGTCGACCCTCTATAACTTGCACGGAGAGACTCATCAATGGTTCGTGTGGATTTTGCGATAGCATTCCTCACAAACTTCTGTGCTGCAGGAGACAGATTCCTGGGGCTTGCACTGCCTCCTCTCACAGGCGATGGTAGCGGTGGCTTGTGAAACATATTTGTCCGTGACTTTATCTTCTTCGCAGCATCCCTGGACAGCAGGTGTGCCTTCACATCTCGAACTGGTGGAGGTGGGATCTTGAAATGTGACCTCTCACTACCCCCTGGTGTCTCGTCAGGATCCAACCTCAGTGGTGTTCCGTCGATCTCACCCCATGTCATGAACGGGGACTCATCCACACCAGGTGCTGGCGATGGTGTTTTCACGAAACTGTAACCATTGTCTGCTTTCTTCCCTGATTCAATGTAAAACGGGTTTGGCGTCTTCCTTAGATCCTCCAAATCATACTTCTTTCCTTTGTCAGGATCATTGTACGCCATTCCTCCAGGGGTAGAGCCTGCAACTAGAGCATACAGTATGGCGGCTGCCTCCTCCTCTTTGGGTCTCCCGTCTTCAGCCAGAGCCTTCCCATGTAACCTGGTGTTTGACTTGTCGATCTCCTTGGTGAGCCCCTTTAGCCGCACAGCAAGCTCCTCATCTGTGAGTGGCGCTTCCCCTCGGTCGGCTGGGTGGTACATGAGCAGGTTCTTGGCCGTAAACTTGGCACCCTCCAACGTGCTCGGTGGCTGCCCAGATGTACCATAGCCATCAGTTATTCTGTCGCGCTTCGCATCCTCCAACAACTGCTTATCCGCCACCTCGCCAGGCTCGAGGAGATGGGCATAGCGCTCGCGGCGGCGGTGGTTGACCTTCTCGAGGATGCGCGAGAAGGATTCGTTGTCCTCGCTGGTGTAGCGGCGGAAGAAGTCGTCAAGCGAGAGCGCGGCAGAGACGTCCTCGTCCTCCTCCTCTGGGTCGCCTGTGGTGGAGGGGGGGACGGCGGGGGTCGCGAGGAAGGACGGTGAGCGGAGCGCGGTGGAGGTGGCGGGCGTCGGGGTGGGGAGGGGACCGTTGCGCTGGAGACGGCGGCGGCGATCGAGGATCTTGAGCTGGGCGTCGCGGAGGAGGAGCGGGTCCCTGGAGCGAACGGCCTGGAGCCAGTCCAGGCGGTCGCGGAGGCGCGGGAGGTCGGGGAAGAAGTCGCGCTCGATGATGCGCTCGATGGCGACGACGTAGCTGTCCTCGTCGAGCACCTCCGGGCGGCGGCGCTTGGAGGAGGTGGTGGCGAGGGTGGACGCCGAGGCGGAGGCGGAGGACGGGGT
>LR738715.1:614090688-614126589 GCA_902687465.1 Secale cereale | reverse complement strand
GCGAGGGGTGGACGGGGCGGGGGAGGGCGACGGGGTGAGCTGGCGAGGGGAGTGGCCGGGGGAGCGGAGCATCGCGCCGGCGGCTCTTGGGCTAGGGTTAGGTGTTGGGGAATTGGGGATCGGGGAGAGGAAGAAGGCGAGTTCTGTTTCGCAGTTGAGATGAGTTGGGTTTGTGGTGGGTTTTCCCGGACCGGCGCCAGGCAAATATTGACGCGTCAAACCATCAAACCGACCGAATTGGAATCCTATATGAGGTACTTATAAAACAATTTGGCAGATTAAATTGAAGTGTCGAGACGTCTTACATTTAGAAACAGATGGTGTAGAATGAAATGATGATGAAACCAGTTCTTTTCACCTTGATATAATTGAAGCTGATTGTTGACGCTTAAAAGTGGCACAATCGTAAAAGTTGCTTTAATCTATGTCAAGATTACTTCAAACTTATGATTGAAAGTCACCATGAGATGGCTTTCTTTGAGAAGATCAAGATTTATATGAAAGTGGTCTAAAACGGAGTCCGGATGCAAAAGTTATGACAAGTTCAGAGATGCTCATGGTGACACCAGATTAAAGAATGGCTTGAAACTCAATTAAGATGACTTCAAATGGAAAAAGTTTCAACATTAAAGTTGTGCGTCTCGTCGAAATGATCGATTTTGATATAAAAATCGTCCCAATCCGAGTTCGTATGCAAAAGTTACAGCCATCCGAACACAGCCCTGTCACAGAGCCAAAAGTGGCGCGCCCCACCAGCCATGTGTCTGATGGGTAGCGCGAATAACAACCTGTATTGCGTGACCGTTTTGGCCTAGAAGATGGCTTCAAATCGAAAAACGTTCAACATGAAAGTTGTTCGTCTCGTCGAAACGGTCAAGATTGCTTTTGGGCTCTTTTCCATCCGAGGTCGTTTACCACCTCAAATATTACCCGCAAGGTACAGCCAATTTAAACCGAACAGTTTTGGAAAGTTCGGATAAAACCAATCCGAATTTGGCTAGGGTTTCGGACGTGAATCCAAGCCTTTTCCTTGCAAGGGAAGTCCAGCCGCCTCTTATATACTCAAGGGGTGATGGCCGATTGAACAACAACACACAATCGAACAAATCATCTACCACTTTTATCTTTTATCTTTTCTCCTTAACCCTAGTTCTTCTTCTTCCTCGTTCTTCGTCTGTTCTTCTTGTTGCAGGGCGGCGAACCTCGAGGCCCTAGGGGCGGTCAGGCCGACCTAGGGCAGTCCATAGCCGCCGCGCGCCCTGACGGGGTCCCTCCCGGGCGCGTGGGGTTTCGGGTCTACAAAAGCACCCGCCGGATTGCCTGCGTACCGCGCTTCCGGACGGGTCTCCTTCGACGTGAGCTGCGGTGCATCACCCCCGGCGTCGAGGGTACACGGTGACGTGTTCGTGTGCGAACACACTTTTTGGCGACTCCGCTGGAGACAAAGATCAATCATTGTTATTTTATTGTGTTCTGAATCCCATACAAGTGTTGTACTACAGATGGAGTCCTACCAGACTATGGCATGCCAACCGTGCTAGACGTAGCATGACTACAACTCTGTTTCGTGTCCACCAAGAAAGAGAGTTCTTTGCCCCTTTATATAGTAACAGCTAGTCATAGAATAGATGTGAGAGAGAGCTCCACCAGATTAGCACGTAGAGGGTTTCTCCTCTCGTGTAATGTAATACTCCTCTCAATTATAGTGATACGTCGCCGTGCGTTCCGTGGTTTTCTCTCGCAAGGGTTTCCACGTAAAAATCCGTGTCTCTCGTGTCTCGTTTATTCTCGTTATTATCTAACAAGTGGTATCAGAGCTGAGGTTGCAGATACGAGTTTTGAGATCGAGATATTAGGGTTTGGTGTGCGCCACCGCACACGTCTCGCGATCCGCGGCGGATCGGTTTTCCCTACAGCCGAGACCGACAAGTATTGTGCTTCTGATCCGGTTCCTAATCGAGCAGACGTCCGTGGCGTGTCGTCCGCCGCGCGATCGGTTCGAGCCGCAAGTGGCCGCTGCTGCCGCGTATATACGCTGAAGCCCCGAGCTGCTACGCTGCTGTGTGCTGCTTCTCAACGCCTCCACGTACAAGCTCCAAGTCCACGTACAGGATTCGCCGAGCCGCCGCTGCACGTACTGGCTCAAGTATCGAGGCTGCTCTCGATCGTTGCCTAAAGCCAGTACTAGTTGCACTAGTACGTGACAAAGGCCACTGCTAATTACAGATTTTCAACTTTCTTTGCTTCGTCCACTGTCCAGTACTACTATCAGGTGCTATCTCTCTGGTTCTTTGCCCCGCAAATTTATTCTGTCAATAATATTTTCTTTCGACTTGTACTACTTTGTGTACACATATTTAATCTACTCATGACACCCATGAAGTATGATGTTTCGCTGCTGGATCGTGACACAAGGTTTACCCTATGGCAAGTCGAGATGCGAGCATTGTTGGCGCAAGCCGATTATCAGGATGCACTCAGTTTTTCTTCAAGGTGGAGTTTTGGGGATTATGGCCCGTCGGGGTAATGGATGCAATATTGCTGCAGTTATTTGAACACAATTCAGTTATCAAGAAAAAAGGGGGTATGGAGGAGGTAATTATTAAGCCTGTTGGTAGCCAGCATATACTCTATTCTCTCCATAGTTTTTTGCTGTTATGCATGTGAAGGTTTTGTTTTGATATTCATGTTCGTGGTGAGAATCAGTTGAGGTGCAAGAAGGAGATTGATTTGTTTCTGCTAGATACTACAACATTTAGCGTTGTTAAGTTTCAAGTGCAATTCAGTTGTCTTTGCTCTTTCAAGAGGGGTCTATTGCAGAGTTGAAACTCCGTTGCATGTTAAGATGGTTCCTTCATCCGACAGTTGTTCTACAAGGACAGTTTATGACCATGTCATGGATTTTTCATTAGCCACTACAAGTCGGCAATTTTCGGCAATATTTTGGGTGCACGCGATGCCATCCGTACCATATGCTCTTGCATGAGTATTGTTTGCCGAGGTTTGTGCTTTCTGTTTTGAAGCACGTTCAGATTCCGTGAGATGAGTTCTTCACAATGCGATGTGCACAAGATGTTGCACTATGAGCTATGCGCTCGTTCAGGCATCACAGGAGATATGATGACTTATGTCATTTGATGATTGAGCAGTTTCAGTTTTTGAGGTCAGTGGCACAGACTCAGACTTTTATTGGGAGACCAAGTTTTGTTAGTCTGCTTTGTTGATAGTTGTGCTGTTTTCTGGATGACCTACTGATTGATTTGCTCAATATGACTTCATGAGAAGTTTATTAGTCCTATGGACGTTTCCAGGCACAAGGTTTACTTGTGATGATTTTAATTGAGGAGTTGATGCTATCTATGATTATTGTAAGGGATTTCGTCACAAGGTGGAGTGTTATTTTATTGTGTTCCGAATCCCATACAAGTGTTGTACTACAGATGGAGTCCTACCAGACTATGGCATGCCAACCGTGCTAGACGTAGCATGACTACAACTCTGTTTCGTGTCCACCAAGAAAGAGAGTTGTTTGCCCCTTTATATAGTAACAGCTAGTCATAGAATAGATGTGAGAGAGAGCTCCACCAGATTAGCACGTAGAGGGTTTGTCCTCTCGTGTAATGTAATACTCCTCCCAATTATAGTGATACGCCGCCGTGCGTTCCGTGGTTTTCTCCCGCAAGGGTTTCCACGTAAAAATCCGTGTCTCTCGTGTCTCGTTTATTCTCGTTATTATCTAACAATCATCATCATCATCCATCATGTCTGGCAACGACAAGATCCCCAAACCCTCGGAAATCGACGCCGATAACATAATCAAGCCCAATTTTGAGGAGTTATCGGAGGAACATCGCCAAGCTTATGAGGAGTACAAGAAGGCACGTGAAGAGAAGGAGATGCAGGAGTTCCTTGCTAAGTTCAAAAAGGATCGTCAAGGCAATATCACTCCGGTTGGAGAAATCAAGTTTCCTCCTCTTCATGATGAACAGGTTAAACCCTCTGTAAGTAATACCTTCTCTCCTGAGGTATGGGCTGAAATTGATAGTCGCATTACTGATAGAAATAATCTTTTATACCAAATTTTCTTGGAAAATAGTAATGCTAAAAATAGTGTGCCTCAATCATCTAGTGGTAATGTTGGTGTGCCTGTTACCGCAGAAATCCCTAGTCCAACTTTACCTATTTCATCGGCGCCCCCCGTGCCGATGAATTTTTATCCTAGCCCCACAAATCAAATTGTTGCTGCACCCATTAATCCTATCATGAGTATGCCAAGTTCGGTGGTGACGCCGAACCAAACCCTACCTACAAGAGCAAACCCTATTAGATCACTGCTGAATTACAATTCGGCATGCATGCCACAATTCACACCTGCAACTACTAACCCTACTCCTCCTATGCTACCGCCACAAGCTTCATCGTGCACCATGGATGATGGTCTAGCTAATCTTAGAGGGGAGATGGCTAAGATGCTCCGAGAGAATTTTGGAGTTGAGTTGCCAAGGAACCGTATTTATCAAAAGCCATATCTAGAATACTTTGATGCAATTCAATGCCCTCCGGGATATAAAATTCCAGATTTTGTTAAGTTTAATGGAGAGGGCACAAAAACCACCTGGGAGCATGTTAGTCAGTACTTGGCACAATTAGGTGAGGCAAGTTCACGAGATGAGTGGAGAGTACGTTATTTTCCTTTATCTTTAACCGGTACTGCTTTCTCGTGGTTTTCTGCGTTACCACCTGGTTCTATTACTACATGGTTTCACTTGGAACAAAAGTTTCATGATCACTTCTACAGTGGTGACAATGAGCTTAAGCTATCCCATCTTACATCGGTCTCCGATTATGTCAAAAGATTTAGGGATACAAAAAACCGGTGCTATAGTTTGGTGATAACCGAGAGAGATTTGGATGATCTTGTGCTTAGTGGTTTGAGAACTCACATTAGAGAAAGGCTAGAAGGATACGAGTTTTTAAATATCAACCAAGTCTTGCAAAGGGCTTTGGCTCAAGAAAGCCGAAGCAAAGATCTTAAAGAGGTGCATAGATATAAAACTGATCGTTCTAAAATGAATACGGTTGAGTATGGTAGTGACCACTCGGACGATGAGGGTGATATTTATGCTGCTGAATTTGTTTGGCCATCTAAGGCCAAACCATTTACTTGCAATGATTTAAAGCCGATTCATAAGAATCGTGATGAAGAGATGAAATTTACTTTCAACATTACTAAGTGTGATAGAATATTTGATGCTTTGTTGCAAGCCAAGATTATTAGAATATCTCATACTTTACCGCCGTTCGAAGAGCTGAAACGACGTGCTTATTGCAAGTATCATAATTCTTTTTCTCATGCTACTAATGATTGTAATGTTTTTCGACGACAGATACAATCGGCCATTAATGATGGACGATTGAATTTTTCTGAAATGCAAGTTGATAAGCAGCCTTTCCCAATGAACACCATGGATTTGGAGGGGAAGAGGATGTTAATTCGGCCCAACATAGCCGAATCAGCTAATAAAAATAATATTATCATTGGTGAGCCCAGGAAAAATGAGGAGAGCAACAAGGTCTTGGGGAGACAAGTTGTGCTTGACAAGCAACCCGATGGCAAGGAGGTAATCAAGATCACCATCAAGAATCCTACACTCGGGGGGCAATCACAAGTGCAAGAGAACACTCATGTCAAATTTGTTAAGCCCAAGAGTCCAGAGGTTGGCAAGTGGAAGACGAATGAAGCTAAAGTGCAGCGCAAGAGAATCAAGCCAACTTTTGATATGCTGCTGTCCAAGTATGCCAATCAAGCGGCCGGTTCTAGCTCTAACCGGTCATCAAATTTGAAGCGCTCAAGATCACCTCCGAGGGAAGAATCTCATCATCACGCAAGGTCATATGGGTCATGGGCACCAGGACCATGGATGGCGCCGCCCCCCTATGCGCCATACTACATGGGAGGCTTCAATGGAGGATGGGGGCAGCCTCCAATGGCCCCTTATGCTTTTCATCCTGGTTGGGCAGAAACAAGGAGGCCCGTTCATGAGAGGCTTTCTTATCCCACACAAGGCCGTTTGAACAATGGTGTCAATCGGCCAATGCAAGATAATGAAAAAAGGGTCAACCGGCAAGTGTGGCGTGCCAAATCACCAACTGCTGAAATTTCAGAGCCTAGCAAGCAAAAGGAGAAGAATGCTAGTGGTGAAACTATTATGATAGGCACTAAAGAATTAATAATCAAAGAGCCGATTATTGTTGATAATCCGGCTGATTCAAATAAAGATGTGGCTGCAGTCCAGCAAGGCCCCATGGCTAATGATCATGAAGCTAGCATAAGCAAGGCCAAGTCGAGGGATCCAAAATATACTCAGCCTAAGTGGTGTCCTTCCGGTCTGACCAAGGCGCAAAAAAGGAGATTGCAGCGCATGAGGAGTCATGAGAAGGAGGAACAAGAAGCAGAAAAGCTAAGGGATAAATTATTCAATGAAAGTCGTCCCATGGTACCCCCAAAACAAGTGTGGAGGCCAAAGCAAAAGGAAAACATTACAGCTTCTGCATTGATCATAGCAACACCTACACCACCAACAGAGGACGATGCGGCTACTATTACATCGTCCACTTTGCCTACTACTTCCCCTTCCCGTGAAGATATTTCGGAGTCAGTGGACATGCTTGCGGAAGGAGATGAAATGCTTGATTATGAGTCTACACCAGTTCATGAAGGTATGGATATTAATATGGTGTATTACTTACCCGCTGAATTTCGTGCTATAGATGAAGAAGGGGAAGTAGCTCAGCTAGATTTTGGTCCTAAAAATGCTATATTCGAGAAGCCAAAAGAACCGGTGACGCACTTGAAGCCATTGTTCCTTAAAGGTCATATTAATGGATCGCCGGTTGCTAGAATGCTTGTCGATGGTGGTGCTGTGGTGAATCTTATGCCATATTCGGTCTTCAAAAAATTGGGGCTGCGTGATGAAGAGTTAATAAAGACCAACATGGTGCTTAATGGATTTGAAGGCAAAGAGAAAACTGAAGCCAAAGGTGTGATGTATGTGGAGCTTACGGTGGGAAGCAAAACTTTGGCTACCGCATTCTTTGTCGCCGAGGTGCAAGGTAACTACAATGTGATATTAGGCCGCGATTGGGTTCATGCGAACCAATGCGTGCCATCTACTATGCACCAGTTTTTGATTCAATGGGTTGATGATGAAGTAAAGTCATTCATGCGGATAATTCGGCTTGTGTTGCTTTGGCCGATGCATCGGTGGATTGGCAACATCCCAATGCTACTTGCTTGACGGGGCGCGACTTATCAGAATATGATTTTCTTAGCGCCACAAAAAGTGGTTTCGTGCCTGTTTCTTTAAAGCCGGTTGGCGATAATCGGCTCCAAGGTATGATGTATTTAAATGGATCCTAACTCAGAGTGGTTACAAAAGCGTCTTGTAGAATATCGGTCCAATGAGAACGATATGTATGAGTCCATAGAAGAGTTAGATGATATGGATAAGTTAGGACAAGGTTTTACATCGGCCGATCCATTAGAAGAGATAGATATAGGAGATGGTTCAATTCCTAGGCCGACATTTGTAAACAAAAATTTAAGAGCTGATCATAAGGCTAAGTTGATCGAGCTATTGAAAGAATATGTTTGTTGCTTTGCATGGGAATATCATGAGATGCCGGGTTTAAGCCGAGAGCTAGTGGAGCATCGGTTACCTATAAAGGCCGGTTTTAGACCATACAAGCAATCGGCCATAAAGTTTAATCCAAAAACGTATGACCGGGTCAAGGAAGAGATCGGTCGTTTGCTTAAAGCTAATTTTATTAGACCTTGCAGGTATGCCGAGTGGATTTCTAACATTGTACCAGTAGAGAAGAAAGGCTCTGGCAAGTTGAGGGTGTGCATTGATTTCAGAGATTTGAATAGAGCTACACCTAAAGATGAGTATCCGATGCCAATAGCCGATATGCTTATTAATGATGCTTCTGGACATAAGGTCATTAGCTTTCTTGATGGTAATGCGGGGTATAACCAGATTTTTATGGCCGAAGAAGACATGTCCAAAACGGATTTTCGATGTCCCGGTTTTCTTGGTTTATTTGAGTGGACAGTGATGACCTTTGGATTAAAAAATGCCGGTGCCACGTATCAAAGGGCTATGAATTTAATTTTTCATGATTTACTTGGTGTTATACTTGAGGTTTATATTGATGATATTGTTGTCAAATCGGATGCTTTTGAATCTCACTTAGCTGATTTGCGTTTGGCTTTTGAAAGAATGAAGAAATATGGGCTGAAAATGAATCCTTTGAAGTGTGCCTTTGGTGTATCGGCTGGGAAGTTTCTGGGTTTCCTTATTCATGAAGATGGCGTGGAAATTGATCCCAAAAAGATAGAAGCTATACAGAAAGTAGGGGCTCCAACATGCAAAAGAGATATGCAAAAATTCCTTGGCAAGGTCAATTATTTGAGGAGGTTCATAGCCAATCTATCAGGGAAGGTTGATGCATTTACTCCTACCCTTCGGTTAAAGAATGATGTTGATTTTACTTGGGGGGCAAAACAGCAAGAGGCATTTGATATGATTAAGAAATATTTGTGCACTCCTCCGGTTATGAAAGCGCCCAGGCACAGGGAGCCATTTAGACTTTACGTTGCAGCGGAGGAAGGTGTTATTGGTGCTGTTTTGACTCAAGAGACCGAAGGAAAGGAGCATGCTATTACTTATTTGAGCCGACGGTTATTGGACGCCGAGACAAGGTATACATTTATTGAGAAACTATGCTTATGCTTATATTATGCTTGCACAAAATTGAGACATTATCTAGTGCCTAGTACTTGCATTATAGTTTGTCAAACTGATGTCATCAAATACATGTTGCATAGGCCAATTCTTAGTGGTAGAATTGGCAAGTGGGCTTATGCTTTAATTGAATATGATTTGGCTTATGAATCTCTGAAATCCATGAAAGGCCAAATTGTTGCTAATTTTATTGTTGAGCATCGTATTGATGATAAGCATGATATTGATATAAACGTTGTCTTATTAGCACCATGGAGATTATATTTTGATGGTTCAGTGTGTAGCAATGGCCAAGGTGTTGGTATTGTTTATATATCTCCTCATGGTGCTGTTTTTGAAGCCTCATGCCGCTTAGAATACTTTTGCACAAATAATCAAGCCGAATATGAAGCGTTGTTATTCGGCTTAGAGATGTTGCTTGCCATAGGTGCTACACATATTGAGGCTTTTGGTGATTCGTTATTAGTAGTGCAACAAATATCCAAAGTCTTTCAATGTTTTGACGAATCACTTAATGTTTATCTTGATAAATGTCTAGATATAATTTCAGATTTGGATTATTTTAGCATTGCTCATATATCTAGACATGACAATTGGAGAGCAAATGAGTTGGCACAACAAGCATCCGGCTATCATGTTGATCGTGGCATGTTTCATATTTCTCAAAGGCCGATGTCTAGTCTTGCCAACATAGGGGAGGCCGAACCAGAGCCCACCGTTTCGGCCACTAATGAAAAATTTAATGCAGGAGAAAATCAAGACTGGAGGAAACCCATTATTGATTATTTGTGTGATCCTAGTAAAAGGGTGGACAGGACTGTTCGGCGTATGGCTTTTAAATACACAATGAGAGATGATGGTCTCTATCGCCGAACGGTTGATGATGTTCTTTTAAAGTGCTTGGACGAGGACCAAGCGAGAGTTGCTATGGGAGAGGTCCATGAAGGTATTTGTGGCACTCATCAGTCGGCTCCCAAGATGAAATGGCTATTACGACGTGCTGGGTTTTATTGGCCGACGATGGTTAATGATTGCTTCCGGTATTATAAAGGATGTGAAGCTTGTCAAAAGTTTGGTGATATTCAGTTGGCTCCCGCTGCTATGTTACATCCTATTATCAAGGCGTGGCCTTTTAGAGGTTGGGGATTAGACTTTATTGGAGAGATTCATCCTTCTTCTTCAAAGGGGCATCGGTTCGTGTTGGTGGCGACTGATTATTTCACTAAATGGTCTGAAGCAATACCACTCAAAAATATGACACATACAGAGGTAATTCAATTCATAACTGAGGATATTATTCATAGATTCGGCATTCCTCAAACATTAACTACGGACCAAGGTTCATCCTTTATGTCACATCAAGTCAGAGAATTTGTTGAATCATATAAGATAAAGTTGCTCAATTCCTCTCCATATTATGCCCAAGCCAATGGACAAGCTGAGTCTAGTAATAAAATATTAATCAAGCTCATCAAGAAGAAGATTGAGGATAATCCAAGGAGATGGCATGAGCTATTGTCCGAAGCTTTGTGGGCACATAGGATCTCAAGGCATGGTGCTACAAAGGTGACTCCATATGAGCTCGTATATGGTCAGGAGGCCGTTCTACCAGTGGAAGTGAATTTGAATGATTTGAGAATAGCGAAACAAAATGATTTATCGGCTGTGGACTTCTATAACTTGATGATGGACAATATTGATGAAGTTGCCGATAAACGTTTGGTTGCTTTAAAGGCCATAGAGAGGGATAAGTTGAGGGTGGCAAGAGCTTACAATAAGAAGGTCAAGTTGAAGAATTTTCAAGTTGGCGATCTCGTGTGGAAGGTGATTCTACCAATTGGTTCAAGAGATAGAAAGTTCGGGAAGTGGTCTCCAAGTTGGGAAGGTCCTTTTAAGATTACAAGAGTGATTCCCGGAAACTCATACTTGGTGGAATCCGTACAAGGCACAATATTACCTCGAGCTCTCAATGGCAAATATTTAAAGAAGTATCACCCAAGTGTGTGGCAAGAAGCCTAGATAGGCAAACGGCCGATATATAACTATCGCCCTTAGCATAAACATGGCCGATATATAATTATCGTCCTAAGCATATAAATGGCCGATGGGGTGTTGACATCGTCCTTAGAACCAACATGGTACAAATTATTTTTCGGCACGCTTGCTTTGCCGAAAAACAGGGGGGCATGTGTTGACGCTCAAAAGTGGCACAATCGTAAAAGTTGCTTTAATCTATGTCAAGATTACTTCAAACTTATGATTGGAAGTCACCATGAGATGGCTTTCTTTGAGAAGATCAAGATGCATATGAAAGTGGTCTAAAACGGAGTCCGGATGCAAAAGTTATGACAAGTTCAGAGATGCTCATGGTGACACCAGATTAAAGAATGGCTTGAAACCCAATTAAGATGACTTCAAATGGAAAAGGTTTCAACATTAAAGTTGTGCGTCTCGTCGAAACGATCAATTTTTATATAAAAATCGTCCCAATCCGAGTTCGTATGCAAAAGTTACAGCCATCCGAACACAGCCCTGTCACAGAGCCAAAAGTGGCGCGCCCCACCAGCCATGTGTCTGATGGGTAGCGCGAATAACAGCCTGTATTGCGTGACCGTTTTGGCCTAGAAGATGGCTTCAAATCGAAAAACGTTCAACATGAAAGTTGTTCGTCTCGTCGAAACGGTCAAGATTGCTTTTGGGCTCTTTTCCATCCGAGGTCGTTTACCACCTCAAATATTACCCGCAAGGTACAGCCAATTTAAACCGAACAGTTTTGGAAAGTTCGGATAAAACCAATCCGAATTTGGCTAGGGTTTTGGACGTGAATCCAAGCCTTTTCCTTGCAAGGGAAGTCCAGCCGCCTCTTATATACTCAAGGGGTGATGGCCGATTGAACAACAACACACAATCGCAAACGCATCTACAACTTTTTCATCTACGTTTTGTTCCTCCCTCGTTCTTGCTCCCTCGTTCTTCGTCGTTCTTCGTGTTGGAGAGCTGCGAATACCGAGGCTCTAGGGGCGGCTTGACCGACCTAGGGCAGCCCATAGCCGCCGCACTCCCCGACGGGGTCCTTCCCGGGAGTGTAGGGTTTCGGGTCTTCAAAAGCTCTCGCCGGTCGACTTGCGAATCGCGCTTCCGGTGAGACTCCTTCGACGTGAGCTGCGGTGCACCACCCCCGGCGTCGAGGGTACACGTGACGTGTTCGTTTGCGAACACTGTTATTATGTGAATTTTATCGATTGAGAATGTGCCCTAAGCATTTTTGGGCTCTTTTGATTTAAAGAAATTTCATTGATTTTTTTTGTGATTTTCCTATGATTATTGTTTGATACAACGTATAGATTGAAATCTTTAGGATTTTTTCCTTAGGATTCCTTCCGACTCTATTCATGTTTTTTTTTTCTATTCTTGTGTTTTGAAATTTTGCAGACCAACAAAGCTGGCATGTATATGTGATAGTGGTTTGACTGCCCACTACAAGTACGAGCGTCAATATGTGCGGTTGGCAGCTTCCACCTTAGCATTAAGAGAAACAAGATTTGTGCACCTTTGACAATTATTTAGTTGGTCGGTGCAGTAATGATAATAGTTTTTTTTTTGTCAAAACAGCCGAATAAATTAGTATACATTGCATGGTGAAACATGTTGGGGGTGTCCAGATCATCTTTCTAAATGGCAGTATTCATTGCGGGGAACTTCACCTGAGGGAGGACGAACATCGAAATGACAACCTCAATTGTTGGTGGGCTTCAACTCTCGTCGATTTTTGTTAAATTTATATAAAACCCATTACTTTTATGACCTAATTCACTAAAATCTTCTAGAAGTAGCACATTCTTCTTTTTCTATGCCTTTCACGCACAAAACTTCAATGATAAGAGAAAGGGACTGCATAAAGAGGAATATTCAAAGGAAGGGAACATTGGGCTAGTGGGAACATGGCATCCTATGCAGTGTAGCTACATGTTAAAGCGACCAAGTGATGTCAAACAAGTGTATGAGTTCAATGGTGATATTTTTAATAGGTAAAGGTATCGATCCCGTGGTGAGCGAAATAAATTGATAATTATAAAAATATCAATGGTTCACTGCAAGTGATGAAAGGCGTAATAATGAAGTGATTTGTGATGTTGGAATTTCAAGGTAATGTAAATGATATTAATAAAGTAAACGAGCGCAACCAAATCAAGCTAGTACATCATCCGACAAAAAACAGAGGAAAATAAATAAAACATGTTGAACATAAAGAAATGTATGATGATAAATATGACAACCTAAAACTCTAATCGATTTTACACTGACAAGCAATGTTGACAATTGATTTACACCAATTGTGCGGGTGATGGAATTCTTGATGAAGATGGTGAATATGACTTGGATTAGAGCATCTACAACCGGCGCCTTAAACCCGTCTCATACGCCTAGGTGGGCCATGCGGTCACGAAATTTTGGCCCGGACGAGCGCCTCAAACGGGCCTCAAACGTCCGGGTTGATCGGCGCCCCTCATATCCATCCCAAATATGAGGCGGATATGGGGGCGCCTGGGCACGCCCGCCATGTCGGACCCGACTCATGCTGGCCCACCCGACCCCACATATATTCCTCCCCATCCTCTCGCCGGACCAAACCCTACCCACTTCACTTCACTCCTCTCCGCCACCCAAGCTTGTCCGCGGCGCCGTCGGGCAGTCCCCGGCATGGCATGCAACGGATCCGAGTCCTTCACCTCCAGATCCGTCGACCCCGAACTCATCCCACGCGGCCCCGAAGAGGAGATGGTCGTTCGGTTTGCGCTTCGCCGCTCTCGGGAGAAGGCCCGTGCACGGCAGCCCTCAGACTCCTTCTGCCGAGAATCCATTGTGCCCGCCCAAATGACGCATGGATCCGGCGCTAGGGCTGTCGTCGCTGCCTCATCAGAGGCGGTGTGGTCCGTCTGGCTTCGGTACGCGGTGGCGGACGCGCAACCCCTCCGTTGGTGCGTCGAGGCCATGGACGCACCGTGGGCGTCATTCGACGCAAACATGGCACATCCGTGCGCAACAGTAGGCACGGGATGTGACAACAGCGCTTGTGACGGTGGATGTCGGCGAGGTGGATTCACATTCTCCGGCACCTCGCACGATGCATCAGTCTAGGCGCCGCAACCGCATCGTGGAGGATGTCGTCGGCTCATCCTAGGACGGATCCATCATCGATCTGGTGTCCACTGGCACCCAACGAGTTTCGAGCTCCAACGAGGAAGAGTAGGGCATGGGAGACGGCGACACCTTGAGTCCCATGAGTCGGCTCATGTCCCATGCCCTACTCTACCTTGCCGACAACAGGACCAACACTCTGAGGGGCGCAACCGGCCGCCGGACATGGCCACGACGGAGCCGGACGAAGCTCCACTCAAAGATCGCTGCATTGCATGTAATAATATGGATTTGAGGTATCCACATGTGGAATGCATTTTGTATGTCTGACCGATCACTTCTGCGGACGCCCCCGAGCGCGTCTGCCGGCGTTTGAGGGGCGGATGTGCCCATCGCGGTTGTAGATGCTCTTAATATGTTCCTCTTGATGCTCCGATGACGATGATGATGATTTCTTCGAATTCCCCAATCGAAGGGGTAGATCGGGCAGAAAAAAAGCCCTCCAAAAAGAACACTAGGGTTTTGCCTTTAAAGCGCGACTGAAAATGTGGTGATATGGATTCTTCCACCCACATAGCATCATGCCTACTGCAATGGTTTGTCTTATTACTTAATACTTGATTTGAATTCACGAGGGTTTCACGCACACTTGGTGAAGTATATGTTATTAGATGAGACATATGTCAGTCTATTAGAATTATGAATTTACTGCCTTTATAACATGATCCAACATCTTTAAATTCATCATACTTCCTACGTTTGGATCTCTCTTGGTCAATTGTGATGTCCAACTTTGAATTTGGTCAAGATTTTGACCGGGTATTTGAAAAATGTTTAAAAAGTTTTTAAAAATGTTGATCATGTATATAAAAATTTAATGAAGCATTTGTAGAAAATGTTGAACAAGTATTTGAAAAAATGTTGATCGTCTATATAAAAATGTTGAACAAGTATTTGAAAAAAAAATATTTTTTTCTTTTCTTTTTGTATTATTTTTTCTTCTCTGAATTTTTCATTCTTCCTTTCTTCTCCGAATTATTAAATTATTTTGTTTCTTCTTTTCCTTCTATATATTCTTTTTTTGTTTCTCATTCTACATTCTTATATACATGATCAACATTTTTCAAATACTTGTTCAAAACTGTTTTTCCCTCTCCGATTTGTTTTTCATTCTACATTCTTATACACATGTTAAATATTTTTTCAAATACTTGTTCAAAAAAATTAAATACTTATTTGACACTTTTTAAATACTTGTTCAACATTTTATCAAATACTTGTTCAACATTTTTGGCAAATGCTTGATTAACATTTTAATATACATGATCAACTTTTTTAAAATACTTCTTCAACATTTTTCAAATACACATTCAACAGCTTTCAAATGTTTGTTCAACATTTTTCAAATACTTGTTCAAATTTTTTTTAAATGCTTGATTAACATTTTTATGTGCATGATATTTTTTTTCAAATACATATTCAACAAATAAATGGGTGTATTCACTTGTCGGCCTAAAGGAACCAGACTGGGCGCCAATCGGCCAGCAGTGGGCCGACTAGGGCCAATCGGCCACCCGCAGTGGTTTGATTGGATCCAATCGGCCGGCAGTGGGCCGGCTAGGGGCCAATCGGCCACCAATAGGATGACTGGATCCAATCGGCTAGCAGTAGGCCGACTGGGTATTGTTTTGGAAAAGTATTATTACTGCGTAGTATTTCTGAAATTTAATAAAAAAATGTATTGTTTTTTAAAAAATGTATTATTTTTTAAAAAATAGGCTTCGAGAGATGCTACTAGTGAACTTATGAACTATGGTTCGATTTCTCTGCATAGTAATAAACTCTCCGGACTGCATTTATACGAATTTTTATTTTCAATTATAAATTATTTCTAAAATACTTAAATACTTCCAAACACATTATATGATCATAACTTGTTGCAAACTAGAAAATCTAGTCAGTTTGACAACCACACTAGAAAATGTTGAGGCACAAGGGTTTTATTAACTAGTTCGAAGATACTTAATAAGAGATCCATGGGCGCTAGCACCTTTATAGAAGAATCCCATCCGGTGAGGAACCAGAAATTCAACCTGACAGGATTCGAACCCTGGCCGCAGGGTGCGCCACTGCCCACCCTTGCCACTAGGCTACAGCCTAGTTCTGAGTTTGAAGATACTTTTTAAGTAAGGCCAAGGATGTTGTCTCTACTTACTGATACCTTGGTGTATAAACACCGGGGGGGGGGATATTACCTGGTGTAAATTTCTACTCATGCAATCCCAACAACTACTATCTATCGACAATTCTTGGAGTAGCAGTTATGCAACCGGGTGTAGATTCCTACCCCCCTTGCACCACTACACCTGTTTACTAGTCAAGGCATCGAGAACGTGCCATGGAGTCTAATGATTTTCTCTATTTTTTATTTTTATGATAGTGTAGCTTAATACCTTAAATTGACAATCTTTGTTACAAAACCTAGTCAAGAAGGCCAAGTGCTCCTCTAACTTAAAACCTAATGATAAGATTGATTACACGACAACCATACATTGCTTAAACCCCATCAAGGATCATGCAATCCTGACTCGAAACTAGACCCCACTACCAAACACAATCAACTGACGAGGCCCAACAAGACCTAGAGCAGGTGTGAACAAAGCTCTTACAAAAATTCCTCCTTTTGGGGCAAATCTTGCACCCATAGTAACTCACACAACTACTTCGTTGAACACCATGTGAGGGGACTCGTCCACGCTAAAAGCCACCACCACCATAGTGGATCGACGTAACCATATCTAGCGCAGGGGCGAACTCATCGACAATGCCTTCAAGGAGGAGAAAGACATCCACATATGCCATCTTCACTGGACATCCGTGACCATGCCATCGCCACCAGCGCGAGCAACACGACCTGCTCCATGCCTTAAGGTAAGCGTGCATCGATGTCGCCCGCAAGGCCGAGCTCCGACGCGAATGTGCCACTGATGAGCTCCAACTCTGACTAGTCGCCCTTATATGTCCAATGCCAACACACTGCCTATCTATGTATGTACTCAAGTAGTGTGAGGAAATTCCTCTTCTCAATACTTTTTCTAGTCTAAAAATGTCTGCTATGCACATGAACTATCATGTAACTATTACCATTATGTATGAACTAACAAGTCTCAAGTGTTTGATGTTGATATTGCCAAGTTTGTTTAAAAACAATGCCAAAGAGAAGCACAAAATTTCATTATATGCAAATAAGAAAATGAAATATAATTCTTTTTGAGGCTTGGATACGACAAACTGAGTTTTACCGGAAAAGGCTTTCGTCCCGCTTTATATATAAATCAAACTACCAGAGCCACAAAGTACATAAATGTTCACACCACACTCACACGGAAATGAAAGAAAACACGAAAGAGGTCCAGGAGGTTCTGTTGAGGGCACAACTCAACAAGCCGAAAAAAGAAAAGCAACAAAGCTGTTGGCGCCATGAGGCGGCTAATTCGGCTCTGGTGGTGGCAGAGGGAGTGGCGACTACAAGCGGAATACCAACGAACGAAGGTCAGCGATGAAGGCGGTGATGGCGTCACGATCCAGGGGCGACTAAGCGGCCACCAAAGCTGCAAGTAACCACATAATTTGAACAGAGCATTAGTAGCACATCGAAGCGAAATGCGCTGGATCATAAGTCTGTTGCAAACTGTCCATAGGGTCCAGGCAAGGACCCCAATCTCCAACCACCTAATGTGGTGAGCGCGCTGAGGGGAGGCCTGAAGTTCGGAGAAAAGGTCGGGGAAATTGGAGTGACACCAATTACCACCAACCGTGTCCCGTAAGCAACCCCAAAGGAATTGGGCAGATACGTAGATGAAGAATATGTGATTTGAATCGTCGATCGTTCCACATAGGGGGCAGTGTCCGTTACCCGGGCCATTCCGCTTACGGACCTCCACACCAGAGGGGGTCCGACCGCGAATTCATTGCTACATTAAGGTCCTAATCTTCAGAAGTAGGCGAACGGACCACACGACAATGAGGGCCAAAGGAGCGGTGGAGTGCGCAATGGCCTGGTAGAGGGACTTAGTGGAGAAGATATGTGGTCAGTCGCAAGGTCCACACCCGGCTCGTGGAGAGTGATAACCCACAAGTATAGGGGATCGCAACAGTTTTCGAGGGTAGAGTATTCAACCCAAATTTATTGATTCGACACAATGGGAGCCAAAGAATATTCTCAAGTATTAGCAGTTGAGTTGTCAATTGAACCACACCTGAAAGACTTAATATCTGTAGCAAAGTATTTAGTAGCAAAGTAGTATGGAAGTAACAGTAACGGTGGCAAAAGTAACAGTAGCAGTTTTTGTAGCAATCGTAACAGTGGCAATGGAAAAGTAACTAAGCAAAGATCGATATGTGAAAAGCTCGTAGGCAATGGATCAATGATGGATAATTATGTCAGATGCGATTCCTCATGCAACAGTTATAACATAGGGTGACACGGGACTAGCTCCAGTTCATCAATGTAATGTAGTCATGTATTCCGAATATAGTCATACGTGCTTATGAAAAAGAACTTGCATGACATCTTTTGTCCTACCCTCCCATGGCAGCGGGGTCCTATTGGAAACTAAGGGATATTAAGGCATCCTTTTAATAGAGTACCGTACCAAAGCATTAACACTTAGTGAATACATGAACTCCTCAAACTACGGTCATCACCGAGAGTGATCCCGATTATTGTCACTTCGGGGTTGACAGATCATAACACATAGTAGGTGACTATTGACTTGCAAGATAGGATCAAGAACTCACATATATTCATGAAACATAATAGGTTCAGATCTGAAATCATGGCACTCAAGCCCTAGTGACAAGCATTAATCATAGCAAAGTCGTAGCAACATCAATCTTAGAACATAATGGATACTAGGGATCAAACTCTAACAAAACTAACTCGATTACATGGTAAATCTCATCCAACCCATCACCGTCCAGCAAGCCTACGATGGGATTACTCACGCACGGTGGTGAGCATCATGAAATTGGTGATGGAGGATGGTTGATGATGACGATGGCGATAGATTCCCCTCTCCGGAGCCCCGAAGGAACTCCAGATCAGCCCCCCCTCGAGGAAGATTAGGGCTTGGCGGCGGCTCCACATCGTAAGACGTGATGAATCCTTCTCTCTGATTTTTTTCCTCCCCGAAAGTGAATATATGGAGTTGGGGTTGAGGTCGGTGGAGTCCTAGGGGGCGCGCCCTAGGGGGGCGCCCTGCACCCTCGTGGATAGGGTGTGGGCCCCCTGATGCTGATTCTTTCGCTAATATTTTTCATTAATTCCAAAACATGTCTCCGTGGATTTTCAAGTCATTCCGGGAACTTTTATTTCTGCACAAAAATAACATCATGGCAGTTCTGCTGAAAACAGCGTCAGTCCGGGTTAGTTCCATTCAAATCATGAAAGTTAGAGTCCAAAACAAGGGCAAAAGTGTTTGGAAAAGTAGATACATTGGAGACGTATCAACTCCCCCAAGATTAAACCTTTGCTTGTCGTCAAGCAATTCAGTTGACAAACTGAAAGTGATAAAGAAAAACTTTTACAAACTCTGTTTGATCTTGTTGTTGCAAATATTTAAAGCCATCATTCAAGTTTTCAGCAAAGATTATGAACTAACCATATTTACAATAACATTTAGGTCTCATGTTTACTCATATCAATGGCATAATCAACTAGCGAGCAATAATAATAAATCTTGGATGACAACACTTTCTTAAAACAATCATAACATGATATAACAAGATGGTATCTCGCTAGCCCTTTTTGAGACCGCAAAACATAAATGCAGAGCACCCCTGAAGATCAACGACTGACTAGACATTGTAATTCATGGTAAAAGAGATCCAGTCACAGTCATACTCAATGTAATTTAATAGCAATGCATGCGAATGACAACGGTGCTCTCCAACTGGTGCTTTCAAATAAGAGGATGGTGACTCAACATAAAAGTAAATAGATAGGCCCTTTGCAAAGGGAAGGAGGGATTTGCAGAGGTGCCAGAGCTCGAGTTTTGAAACAGAGATAATTAATATTTTGGGTGGCATACTTTCATTGTCAACATAACAACCAAGAGATCTCAATATCTTCCATGCTACACACATTATAGGCGGTTCCCAAACAGAATGGTAAAGTTTATACTCCCCCTCCACCAACAATCACACTCCACGGCCATCCGAATCCACGGGATACCGTCCATACCAACAATAGTCCAAGGGGATTTTTGTTTATTTCTATTTTGATTTGATTTTGAGCATGGGACTCGGCATCCCGATTACCAGCCATTTTCTCGTGAATGACAAGCAGAGATCCACTCATCGTGAGAATAACCCACCTAGCATGGAAGATATAGACAACCCTAGTTGATACATGAGCTATTCGAGCATACAAAACAGAATTTCATTTGAAGGTTTAGAGTTTGGCACATACAAATTTACTTGGAATGGCGGGTAAATACCGCATATAGGAAGGTATGATGGACTCATATGGAATAACTTTGGGGTTTATGGAAGTGGATGCACAAGCAGTATTCCCGCTTAGTACAAGTGAAGGCTAGAAAGAGACTGGGAAGCGACCAACTAGAGAGGGACAACATCCATGAACATGCATTAAGATTAATCAACAATGAGTGCAATCATGAGTAGGATATAAATCACCATGAACATAAATATCATGGAGGCTATGTTGATTTTGTTTCAACTACATGCGTGAACATGTGCCAAATAAAACCACTCGAATCGTTCAAAGGAGGATACCACCCTATCATACCACATCACAATCATTTTAATAGCTGTTGGCACGCAAGGTAAACCATTATAAACTCCTAGCTAATTAAGCATGGCATGAGCAACTATAATCTTTAATTGTCATTGCAAACATGTTTCATTCATAATAGGCTGAATCAGGAACGATGAACTAATCATATTTACAAAAACAAGATAGGTCGAGTTCATACCAGCTTCTCTCATCTCAAGCAGTCTATCATATATCGTCATTATTGCCTTTCACTCGCACGACCGAACGGTGTGGGTAATAATAATAGTGCACGTGCACTAGACTAAGCTGAAATCTGTAAGCATTTAATGCAAGGGAGAAGACAAGGTAATATGGGCTCTTGGTTAAATCAACAATAATACATATGAGAGCCACTCAACATTTTCATCATGATCTTCTTCTCTCGACCCCCAAAGAAAAGACAAGAAATAAAACTATTTACATGGGAAAGCTCCCAACAAGCAAAAGAAGAATGATAAATCTTTTTGGGTTTTCTTTTAATTACTACTACTAAAGGCATGGAAAGTAAACTAGCTAAAAGCTACAACTAATATTTTTTGTTTTTTCTTAAGGTTTTTTAAACACACAAGAAGAAGGCTTAGAAAAGAAAATAAACTAGCATGGATAGTACAATGAAAAATTATAAGCACCAACAACTGGCATGAGTGTGTGAACATGAATGTAATGTCGGTGAGAAATACGTACCCCCCCAAGCTTAGGCTTTTGGCCTAAGTTGGTCTATGGCCACTGCTGTCCTGGGGGATATCCAAAGTCGTAGCTGGGGTTGTACTAAGATGCAGCAACTACTGCCTAAAGAGCTATAGCTTGGAGGCGAGCTGCCTTCGTCCTCCTATCATACTCATTCGCCTCCTCCCTAGTTATAACATATCTTCTTTTTTGCCTGAAAGTTAAAGAAAGTAGGAGCAGGGAGGGCAACATGGATAATGCGCTGCCTGTCAAAGATTAGTCGGTACTGGAGGAACTGTTCATTCCTCTCAAGATACTGATGGCGAACCATAGCATAATATAGATAAGCAGGAGGCAACTCCATATCATTTCCATGTATGGGTACACCAAGATAATTAGCTACATGAGTTGCATAAATTCCACCAAACAAATCTCCACTTGTACCGTTAAGATGCAACCTTCGTGCAGCAATGGCCCCCAAGTTAGAGTAAAATGCACCTGTGATCGTGGAACTTGGATCGAAAGCTCACTTTGGTCATTGTACTTAAGAATACGGTCAATACAGTCACTATATACGACTTGAGGTGATTATACGATCACTGTCTCACCGTATAGCAATGTATTTTGCTCCGTTGACTGGTCAAACATCACAACACCCTCTCTCTACCTTACGAGGGTCCCACCTGTCAGTTGACCTCTAGATCGATCTGTGGACAGCACACATCAACAATTTTTCTTAGTCCGGTACCGCCGCATGTGTTCATGCATGCATGCTATCGAGCGCGGGCTGGACGGGGCTGCATGCTACGACCCCTGCTCTCAACTTTCTTCACGGCCGATTAGTTCCCTTCAGTGTTCCTTTTCCAGAACAAAAAAAGACAACAATCTGTTACGTAAATATGTGTACATAGTATATCGGATGTTCGCTATCTTCACCCACGGGCGCATCATCCGGGGATGCGCCGCTCCGCTCACGCCATCACCACCTGCACTACGATGCCCGGCCACCATCGCCATTGTTGACGCAGGTACCGACCTCAAGGGCGATATAACCGAGTGATTTTTGTTATACACGCGTATGAGACTAGCTTGAGTAATTTCTGAGCTAAATCAGTTAGAGATACACGTACAAAGGAAGAATCCTAGCTAGCTGCTCGATCGATTTTGCTAGGCTAGCTAGCACAGACACGTATATGTAACAACACGCTACCGGCTGATCGATCTAATCGCTCGAACACACGCACCCGAGACAATACGAGGACACACGAGTCACGCCGAGTTGATGGCCACAGGACCGTATCAGTTATACTATTTGTTTTCTTTCTAGTGATATATATGATTCAAAATATTAAGGGGTACACGATTATATGGAGGTTGGAGTACGTGGGCTTCAGCAGGGATCCCTAGTTTGATTTTCATGCGACGCCGTGTTTTTTCTTAAAAAAATTGATAGATTGGTCCCACATAGGTAGAGAGAGGGTGCTGTGATGTTTGACCAGTCAACAGGGCAAAATACAGAGCTATACGGTGAGGTAGTGACCATATAATCACCTCGTGTCGTATATAGTAACCGTATTGATCGTATTCTTAAGTACAATGATTAAAGTGAGCTTTCGATACAAGTTCAATGACCGCGGATGCATTTTACTCCCCAAGTTATATTGTTTATCATCTAATACCGCACTCTTAAGGGCACTAAGATCTGGAACGCACATGTGACAAGCCTCATCTTTACCGTTAATGCATCCACCTATCACTGGTGCGCGTCAATCCTAAACAAACGGTTTAAAACCCCTTTCCGCGACAGCATTTGAAACCGTCGCCAAGTGAGTGTGGGTGATAAGGGGGTCCTTCCCACACGACCCAGAAATCGTTCGCGATAGGGCCCCTACAGTGCTCCTACTCATTTCTGCTCGCATTGCCATCGCAGTCGGTGTGGTGCTACATTTACGATGCGTGGCCCATCACAAAAGGTTCCCTATTATAGAACGTGTATGATGTGCGACCCATCACAAACGTTTCACCGTTAAGAAGATTAGCTAATCGTCGTACGAGTGTCGAACAGGATTACGAAACGTCGGACCGTCGTAACATCGTCGCACACGACAACTATCGCACACGCTATTCTGTGGTGCAACATTTACGATGCATACTTCCTCAGAAATAGTTCATGGTTGCGAAATGTGTGCCATAAGGCAACTAACACAAATGTTTAGTTTGCCCGCACCATTTGTGATATTGTCTGACATCGCACACGCTTTGCAAACGGCAATTGTGTGCATGCTTGCATACGTTTCCTCTCTGTGAACCGTCTCCGATTATGGTGCATATCGCAAACGTTCGTGTTTTACCAACCGTGTGTGCTGTAACAACCTGGAGAGCGTAATTTCACCGTAATTTAATTGCTGCTTTTCCAAATTGTACCGGATTTGGATTTGAATTTGAATGTATGATACATCTTTATTCATATCTATCAGGTTCAAACAACCAATGCATTATTCGATTCATAGGTACATATGTTCAAGAATTACATAAGAACCAAATAAAGAATGATGAACCACAGTTGTATACTTGTACTATTAAATACGGAAAAGAAAGAGGCGAAATATATTCTGGTTGCTGAACAAGGTGAAGCGGAATGCCCATATTGTGCCCTCCTCCATATAGAAGGCACGCACGACTCTAGTCCAACCCCTTGTGATGGCCGACCGCCCATCCTTCACGGTCTTCATGAAAACATCTAGATAATCATCGTGTTCTGGTAGAAATACTTTAACCTTTGCATGCCCACCAATCATGTAGTTTGAGAGGTAATCTTGAGTAAACTGCTTTGGCAACCACTGCAAAGGAAAACGATTCAGACATTGTCATCTAACACAACTCATTATGGGCAGTAAAAAGAAGGCTGCAGAGTTCTTACTTACCATCCTGCAGTTCGCTATTGTCTTGGATAAAGTGTAAACAAATAGTTTAATTGCCATATTTGGACCCATTTTACTAACAATCTTCATCAGCTTCCTTACTTGATGCTGGTTCATCGGTATCTCATTGCCCCATACGCAGACAAGGCCGAAGCGCGGATCTTTACCAATGACATATGTACCTAAAAGCACCAAGTTAATATTAGAAGCTAAACAACAATTGCACAATGATGTAGTACAACACTCTTTTATAATATGTCTATATACATCCGTATGTGGTAGTCCATTTGAAATCTCTAAAAAGATAAATATTTAGGAACGGAGGGAGTATCTTATAACATCCAATATACTCACATATTAGATGAATTAATATCTTATATTATGGGCTGGAAGGAGATTAGTTCATTCTTACAAATTATCTACCAGTGTATCCACATGTTACAGTTAGTTTGAGCTAGTTCGGGCTCAAATAGCCCTAAAGTATATCTAAACAAGAGGGCTAGTTTGAGCTAGTTGCATCTATAACCCACCCAAAAAAACTAGTATCCAACCCAAGAGGTGCTAATTGGAGCTAGTTCTCCTAGTGCATTTATTGTCAATCTAACCCTTCCATCCAAACAACTCTTTGGATGGAGTTAGTTTAGGGTTAGTAATGAGTTAGAACTAACTCTAACCTCTAGCTAAGTTGAGTATCCAAACAGGGCTGTGTTGTTGTTGTTGCTGCTGCTGCTCTTCTACATATATCTAGACATCATTAGAACATTAATGTAACACTCTTCCTTGTTGCTATGTAGCCTAGGATTGCATATTTAGACATTAAGTACAGTGCATGTTGCTATGTAGCCTCAGATATATTACATATGGCCCTAGTTAACCTAAGGAAAAATGGGTTGCAGATATATTCAGTTAAAAGTCCGATTCATCGATTAGTCCCTTATCAGACGCCGGCCTATATGGTACCAGCTACTGATATCCTGAATAGTGAGCTGATATAAGCCATGGGATGAAACTAACCTCGATGGAAAACCATAGTCGTTCCCAAAATTGTCCTGTGTAGGTACATCAAGAAGCATGTTAAGCACAACAGGCTAAACATCAACCAAAATTACATATGCCAGGCAAAATAATCTCCAAAAGATAGCTTCAGTGTGCAGGTTTAAGCATGCTAGTAAAGCAAAACAAGTGGAAAGGTGTGCTAACTGCAACAGGCCAAACATTTAACAACAAGCAAACATGGCCATTCAAACCGGTATTGTGTCGGTCTAAGTACACTGGTTATGGTTAAATAAAAATGGAAAGGCGTGTTAACTACAAGCTGCAGCAACCAAATGTAGTCATTCATAGTGGTATTGTTGAAACTGCTACTGATGAAATTGAACTGCACAGGTCATACTTGCACACATAGAACATCACGTTGTGAATAACTGGAATAAACAAGGCATACTACGAACAACCAAAGATAGCATTTGAAACTGAACATATGCTAACTACAAACAATCGAACAATCAAAAAACTTTAAAAGAGGCATATGCTAGCTATAACAGGCTTAACAACAAGCAAATATATGCATTCCTATAGGTATGTTTAAACTGGATTGATGAAATGTAATGCACATGCACATATAGAGCATCACATTGTGAACAACTGAAATAAACAAGGCATACTGCAAACAACCAAATATAGCAATTAAAACTGGACATATTCTCACTACACTACAAAAGGGACTCGACAAAACAAATCATGGGTTTCCCCCTGTGAAGAGGCACGTCAAAACAAATCATGGGTTTCCTCACTTGTCACGGATGGGCTCGTTTCCGTGGGAAGAGCACGGACACTGGATGCGCTCCATGTTGTCACAGATGGGCTCCTTCCCCTTGGAAGAGCATGGTTGTAGGGTGCCCTCCCTGATGTCGCAGACCGGCGCTTTCCCCTTGGAAGAGCAGATGGGCTCTTTCCCCTTGGAAGAGCCGGAGAGGGTGCCTTCCTCGTGGTCGCTGTCGATGAGGTCTGACTGGGAAGCTGTGGATCCCAAGCCAGCATCGCAGAACGTGTCCTTCAAAAATGACAAAAGAGGCTCGATGGCGATGTAGAATGGCAAATTGTTGACAGTGAGCCAGAGGAGATCAGCGGCGGGGCCATGTATGAGATCGGCGACGGTTGAATCCGAGGGGTTGGGAGTGGGCCACTTAACCTGTGACACAGCCCGCCTCAGGGCGTCGCTGTCGATGACCTCGATGTCGTAGCAGGCGGTAGCAGGCGGACGAGACATGCCCACATACTCTAGCCCGCTGCTTGAGTGCCCGCCGCCAGTAATGGTTGTCAGCTTCCTCGGCGACGTCGGGCAAAGAGACGGCTATACACCTCTTTTGGTCCAGTCGCTCCTCGAGCTCCACGGGAAGCGTAGCCGGGCTTAGGATGCGACACTCTGGAGTGCGGGATGGGGATGGGGATGGGGATGGGGATTTGTGGGAAAGGGGGCGTTTGGCAGGCGACATCTAAGAAACTCAGGGCGGCCTGGGTATGGAGATCGGTGGGTAAGCTGCATGGGCAAACCGGCAGATGTTGACAATGGTGGCCTTGCGGCGGCGGTGACGGGAGCGGTGGCGGGGACTTTGCTAGGGTTTCGAACGAGGGAGGGTGTGTGTGTGTGTGTCTGTGCGTGCGCGCACGCCCGAGGAGGTTTTGGTGTGTGTGCGTGTGTGTGGAGGGGGCGCGGGGTGTTTGAGGAAATGACACGGGTACTGAAAATTTTACTTCGCAGGAGTCAAAGGCGGGAGTGAAATGTCGGGCTATTGAAAATTTTGATGATAGTGCATCGCACACGGTTTGGAGATAACAACCTGTGTTATGAAGCAGAAAAACCCTCGAGGCGGGTAGATATATTTTCTAGGGATGCAGGCGGGATTGGGAACAAGAAACATCGCACACGGTCCGGAGATAACAACCGTGTGTTATTGATGGGCCTCGAACCCCTCGTTGGTTACCCCAAGTGGAAGGTGTAAGATGCAGTGTTGTGGAAGTTTTTCCCTTAGCAAAGATGCCAAGGATCGAATCCCCAGAGACTCCTAGGTTCAACAAGTAGGTGTCAACTGCTAACGACGCCAGATATTAGCAATCAACGTGGACCTGCACACAGATACAAATAACTTTGCTCCCAACGAGTACAGAGAGGTTGTCAATCCCTCCGGCCTTGTAGTTCACAAAGGATTAAAAGCAATGATAGTAGTGATAGATAGTGTTTGCAATAGTAAATAATAGCGAAAAGTAAATAGCGGATGTGATCAATGATGGTAATATGGACCGGAGTCTCATGATGTTCACTAGTGATGTCTCTCTCCCAAAAGACGATAAAACAGCTATGTGAGGTAAACAAATTACAGCTGGGCAATTGACAGGACCACGAACGCAAACCAATGCTGACTACATTGCAAGAAAGGTTGAGGTTCAAAGCATGGGCGGTACGCCAAAGTAAGTAGACCGAAATCCATCAATATCTACTACTAATCATCCACCTTGAGATATCTATTCAGAACATCTCGCTGGTATTAAGTTGCGAGTCCCACCCATAGTGTAAACTCAATGCAACAGACAACTGCATTAAAAGAACTTTGCGTAAAGTAAACAATCCTTGCACCCGCGGGCACAAGCACCGTTGTTTTCCCCCTTGTGGCAACAGCACATCCCCTAGACTCATGTTTCTGTCACTCAAGCTAGTCATCGAGGGGCATAAACCCACAATCGAGCATAATGTTCCCTCTTGGAGTCACTACCTACTACTCGGCCAAAGCAATAAATAACAACGGAGAACATGCAAGAATTACTTATGAACATAAATATAAAAGAGGTAGATCAATATATTACTCAAGATCAATCTGAACATAATCTCATAATCCATCGAATCCCAGCAAACTCAACATAGCAACAGCATAAGGATTACATATGTGCCTCGATCATGTAGGGCAGCTCACGAGGACTAATTAGTGAAGCACAAGAACGGGAGGAGAACATCACATAGCTACTGGTCATGGACTCATGGTCCAAGGGAGACTACTCACGAGTCATCCGGGAGGCGTCCATGGTGGTGGAGAAGCTCCCGGTGGTGATCCTCCCCTCCGGCAGGGTGCCGGGAAGAGTTCTCCTGGTGCTCCCGATCTTGGAAGCGGCGGCGACGGCGGAACAGAGATGGGATCGCGAAAAAAGTTCCTGTTCTGAGGGTTTCGGAGTATGCTTTAAATATATGCCAAAGGGGGGCATCAGGGAAGCTTCGGGGGGCCCAGGCGCCCCCCCCGGCGCGGCCCAGGGGGGCGCGCCGCCAGGGCGCCTGGAGCCCTGGTGGCCCCTCCCCGGCTGTCCTTCGGACGCACGGTAGTTTCCGAAATGCTGATTTTTTATATAATTTTTCTGCATTTTTCCTGGCAGTTCTCGTAACGTGAAAACCTGAAATAGAAAAATAGCCGAAAACAGAAACTGGCACTGGGGTGCACTGGATTAGTAAGTTAGTCCAAATATGATCAAAAGTGTATGGAAGTGTATGAATATCATAGCAATATCACCCAAAAGTGGCATGGAGCAAGCAGAAATTATAGATACGTTTTGGACGTATCAACATCCCCAAGCTTAATTCCTGCTCGTCCTCGAGTAGGTAAATGATAACAAGAATAATTTCTGTGGTGACATGCTATTAACCATATAGGACTTTTTCATAGTCATATGACAAAAGCTTACTGAGACAATGATTCTATAGTAATTAAGTTGCCTCATGAGAAAATCACAAATGACTGAAAGTTTTACAATATGAAACTGAAACATCAAAAAGATTTGCAATGAACATGATGTGCAAATATGATAAAGTGATATCTAGCTTGCCCCCTTTAGTGATGCAAAACATAAATGCAGGGGCACCTTCAAGGTTTAAGTGATGACTAGATACAATGATTTCAAAATAAACGATATCACAATCATGCAAAAGACAATGCTACTTTGGTACAATGCACATTACACTCAGAATGACAATCATGCTCTCAGTAGTTGGTGCTTTAACATAAAAGTAAAAGAATGGTTATGTGCTAGAGCTTTTTATTTTGAAAACATAGAAGCAATTTTGTCAACGGTAGTAGTACTTCATATGTGTCATGCATAAGACATCCTAGAAGTTGCAAGCCTCATGTATCGAATACCAATAGTGCTCGCACCTTGTCCTAATTAGCTCGGATTTCCATGGGTTATCATTACATTACATATGTTTCAACCAAGTGTCACAAAGGGGTACCTCTATGCCACCTGTACAAAGGTCCAAGGAGATAAATCGCATTTGATTTCTCGTTTTTGATAGATCTCAACTTGAGGACATCCATACCGGGACAACATAGAAAATAGATGATGGACTCCTCTTAAATGCATAAGCATATTCTCATGAGAGATTGAGGATTAATGTCCAAGCTAAAACTTCCACCATGATACATGGCTTTGGTTGGTGGCCCAATGTTCTTCTCTAACAATCTGCATATTCATTCAACCCACGGTAAATCTCCCTTACTTCAGACAAGACGAACATGCATGACAACTCACATGATATTCAACAAAAGTGTGACAATTGATGGCGTCCCCAGAAACATGGTTACCGCTCAGCATGCAACTTATAAGAAATAAGATACATAGGCAACATATTCTTTACCACAATAGTTTTTAAGCTACTTTCCCATGAGCTATATATTGCAAAGTTAGTTCGCTTAGTACACGTGGAGGTTAGCAAAAGACTGGGAGCGACCAACTAAGAGAGCAATGACGGTCATAATCATGCAGAGCGACAAAGCAATATTGAATCAGGCATGGAAGTTATATCGCTACTCAGAAATAAAAGATCATCAAGGCTTGACAGACTTTCTTCACAGTCTTAAATATGCGTGAGCATACGCCAAGTCAATCAAAATAAATTCTTGAAGGAAGATATTACTAAACCATACCACATCATAGGCAAACAAATCATGTTGGTACTCTAATAACACATTGGTAACCCCCCAGCTATTTGAGATTAACCATAAGAAAACCTGAACTACTAAGCGCCATCATGCAAGTAGCATCTTTATCATAAACACATTAACCAATGCAACGGAAGCAAACTCTCTTAATAAGGTGAGCATGATAGTTAAAGAGAGTTCAAGCAACCAACTAAACAAAAGCTCTTTGAAAGATAAGCATGAATACTAAGAGCAGAGCATGATAGTAGCTATTAAAAGACAAAGAACACACAACAAAGATAGACATGAAAATTCTATGTTATGTTCTAGGTAGAAGTGGAGCGTGTTTCTCTCCCACATAAAGAAAGCTGAGTTCCGACTCGTTATGAAAAACTAAAAAGAAAACTAAAAGCAAGACGCTCCAAGCATAGCACATAACACATGAAGTGATAAAAATATAGTGGAACGAAAGACGAACTGATAATGTTGATGGAGAAGGGGATGCACGGGGGCATCCCCAAGCTTAGACGCTTGAGTCTCCTTGAATATTTCTTGGGGGTGCACGGGGGCATCCCCAAGCTTGAGCGCTTGACACTCCTGAATCTTTTTATCATCTTCCCTCGCACACTTGAAAATTCCCTTCATACATAACTCATCATAATCTGATTAGCGAGGTTAGTACCCTTAATAAAATAATTATACCTTGCTGGAAATAAAGATATTCTTGAAGTTCTACTGTTTCTCAAGATTGCCAAAAGGTTTTTGCAAAGAAAAAGCAAGCTCTTGATTTGCAAAATGAAGGAAAGGCAAAACAGGACAGAATCTGTGAAAAACAGAACAGCAGGTAATAATTGATCTGTTCGGGATACTTCTGCAACTCAAATAAAAAAACTCAGAACAGAAGCACGAAAGAAAATTATATAGAGAACGCTGTTGAAAAAATTCAGACCAAAAAGATGATCTGGTGATTTTATACGAATTTTTCTATCCAAGGACAGAATCTGTTTCCTGGACAGCACCTCACAACTTTTGAACTTTCTAGCAATCAGAGGCTATACTTGGCACAAATATGAAAAGCAAAGATACAATGATGATGCTACAGCAGTAAACAACATCAAGACACAACAAAAGCAAAAAAATTATTCATGTGGGCTGCCTCCCAAAAGCGCTTTCTTTTATGCCTTTGAGCTAGGCATAATGCACAGAGAATAAGTTTTATCAAGAGTAAAAGAATAGCTAGCCCGTACAACGGACTCAAAAGGTAACTTGATCTTCTTACGAGGGAAGTGTTCCATCCCTTTCTTGAGAGGAAACTGAAATTTTATATTACTCTCTTTCATGTCAATGATAGCACCAACGGTGCGTAAAAAGGGACGTCCCAAAATAATTGGACATGAAGGATCACATTCAATATCCATAATAGTAAAATCAACGGGCACATAATTATCATTGACAACGATAAGAACATCGTCGATCCTCCCCAAAGGTTTCTTTATGGAAGAATCAACAAGACGAACACCAAAAGAACAAGAATCATAAGGTTTCAATTTAAGCATATCATATAGTCTTTTGGGCATAACAGAGGTACTAGCACCAACATCACATAATGCATAACAAGAGAAGTCATTCAATTTAATTTTTATCATAGGATCCCAACCATCTTCTAGCTTTCTAGGTATGGAGGCTTCTACTCTAAGTTTCTCCTCCCTAGCTTTGATGAGAGCATTAGTGATATGCTCTGTGAAGGCAAGGTTAAGCGTGCTAGTGCGGGGATCTCTAGACATCTTGTGAAGGAAATCAATAACTTCGGTAAGAGTGCAATTATCAAAATCAAGGTCACGAGCATCAAGTAAAGTGGTAGTGGTGTCCTTAAGGTTCACTTGTTTGGTAGTTTCTATAGTCATAGCATCACCATTAATAGGTCCAATGGGACCAGGAGTACATTGGGTGCTAGAGTTTGAATATCCTCAACAACTTGGATAGTAGCAACAGTGTGGTGGGTAGGAAGGCTCTTAATTCTATCCTCTTCCTCCCTTTCTCTAGCCCATCTCTCTTTAAGTTTAGCCATCATCCTAATGTTTTCATTAATTTGCACTTGAATAGCATTAATAGGAATGACTTCCCTCTCCTCAAGAGGAGAAGTTTTAATTTTAGCAATTTTACCTCATTGGCTAAGTGGTCTACCTTAAAAGAAAGATCATCTAGTTTATGTAATTTTTCTTCTACACTTTTATTAAAGGCTTTTTGGGTAGTGATGAAATCTTTAAGCATAGTCTCTAGTTCAGTATTGGAGTTCTTGGTACTAGGATAAGCATTGTTGTTCCCATAAGAATTAGAGGGGAACGGTCTAGGATTGCTACCAAAATTACTCCTATAAGCATTGTTGTTAAAATTGTTTCTAGAGATAAAATTCACATCTACTTGTTCTTGAGCAATCAAAGAATTTAAAGGAACATCACGAGGATCAATAGTAGATTGCTTCGAAAGTAGAGACATGATCAAGTCAACTTTTTCATTAAGGGAGGAAATCTCCTCGACAGAGTTTACCTTCCTACCTGTTGGAGCGCGTTCGGTGTGCCATTGGGAATAGTTGGTCATCATCTCATCGAGAAGCTTCGTGGCAGCACCAAGTGTAGTTGACATAAAAGTTCCTCCCGCGGCCGAATCTAACAAGTTCCGCGAGGTAAAGTTCAAGCCTGCATAAAAAGTTTGGATAACCATCCAAGTAGTCAAACCGTGAGTAGGGCAGTTCTTGATAAGAGATTTCATACGTTCCCAAGCTTGGGCAACGTGTTCATTATCCAATTGTTTAAAATTCATTATGTTACTTCTAAGTTGGATAATTTTAGCAGGTGGATAGTATTTTCCGATAAAAGCATCTTTGCACTTGTCCCATGAATCTATGCTATTTCTAGGCAAAGACTGAAACCAAAATTTAGTTCCTCCTCTCAAGGAGAAAGGAAAAAGCTTAAGCTTAACAATATTACCATCTATTTCTTGGTACTTTTGCATATCACAAAGTTCAACAAAGTTGTTTAAGTGTAAAGCAGCATCATCTCCAGCACCGGAGAATTGTTCTCTCATAACTAAGTTCAGTAAAGCAGGTTTAATTTCATATGAAGGTGCTGAAGTGGCAGGTGTAGTGATAAGTGTGCTGATAAAGTCATCGTTGTTGTGACTAGTGAAGTCACACAACCTGGTGTTCTCAGTGGAACCCATAGTAGCAAGCAAGCAAGATAACTATTTTTGTGATTTTCGATAAAGGATAATAAAGCAAAAATGAAAGGTAAACTAACAAGACTAAAAAGCAAAGGTAAAAGATAGCGTGCAACTCCCCTATCCTGAAGAGTGGAGTCCCCGGCAACGGCGCCAGAAAAACTCCTTGATGGGCCTCGAACCCCTTATTGGTTACCCCAAGTGGAAGGTGTAAGATGCAGTGTTGTGGAAGTTTTTCCCTTAGCAAAGATGCCAAGGATCGAATCCCCACAGACTCCTGGGTTCAACAAGTAGGTGTCAACTGCTAACGGCGCCAGATATTAGCAATCAACGTGGACCTGCACACAGATACAAATAACTTTGCTCCCAACGAGTACAGAGAGGTTGTCAATCCCTCCGGCCTTGTAGTTCACAAAGGATTAAAAGCAATGATAGTAGTGATAGATAGTGTTTGCAATAGTAAATAATAGCGAAAAGTAAATAGCGGATGTGATCAATGATGGTAATATGGACCAGAGTCTCATGATGTTCACTAGTGATGTCTCTCTCCCAAAAGACGATAAAACAGCTATGTGAGGTAAACAAATTACAGCTGGGCAATTGACAGGACCACGAACGCAAACCAATGCTGACTACATTGCAAGAAAGGTTGAGGTTCAAAGCATGGGCGGTACGCCAAAGTAAGTAGACCGAAATCCATCAATATCTACTACTAATCATCCACCTTGAGATATCTATCCAGAACATCTCGCTGGTATTAAGTTGCGAGTCCCACCCATAGTGTAAACTCAATGCAACAGACAACTGCATTAAAAGAACTTTGCGTAAAGTAAACAATCCTTGCACCCGCGGGCACAAGCACCGTTGTTTTCCCCCTTGTGGCAACAGCACATCCCCTAGACTCATGTTTTTGTCACTCAAGCTAGTCATCGAGGGGCATGAACCCACAATCGAGCATAACGTTCCCTCTTGGAGTCACTACCTACTACTCGGCCAAAGCAATAAATAACAATGGAGAACATGCAAGAATTACTTATGAACATAAATATAAAAGAGGTAGATCAAATATATTACTCAAGATCAATCTGAACATAATCTCATAATCCATCGGATCCTAGCAAACTCAACATAGCAACAGCATAAGGATTACATATGTGCCTCGATCATGTAGGGCAGCTCACGAGGACTAATTAGTGAAGCACAAGAACGGGAGGAGAACATCACATAGCTACTGGTCATGGACTCATGGTCCAAGGGAGACTACTCACGAGTCATCCGGGAGGCGTCCATGGTGGTGGAGAAGCTCCCGGTGGTGATCCTCCCCTCCGGCAGGGTGCCGGGAAGAGTTCTCCTGGTGCTCCCGATCTTGGAAGCGGCGGCGGCGGCGAAACAGAGATGGGATCGCGAAAAAAGTTCCTGTTCCGAGGGTTTCGGAGGACGCTTTAAATATATGCCAAAGGGGGGCATCAGGGAAGCTTTGGGGGGCCCAGGCGCCCCCCCGGCACGGCCCAGGGGGGGCGCGCCGCCAGGGCGCCTAGAGCCCTGGTGGCCCCTCCCCGGCTGTCCTTCGGACGCACGGTAGTTTCCGAAATGCTGATTTTTTATATAATTTTTCTGGATTTTTCCTGGCAGTTCTCGTAACGTGAAAACCTGAAATACAAAAACAGCCGAAAACAGAAACTGGCACTGGGGTGCACTGGATTAGTAAGTTAGTCCAAATATGATCAAAAGTGTATGGAAGTGTATGAATATCATAGCAATATCACCCAAAAGTGGCATGGAGCAAGCAGAAATTATAGATACGTTTTGGACGTATCAGTTATGAAACAGAAAAACCCTTGAGGTGGGCACATATATTTTCTAGGGATGCAGGCGGGATTGGGAACAAGAAATATCGCACACGGTCCAGAGATAACAACCGTGTGTTATGAAACAGAAAAACCCTTGAGGCGGGTAGATATTTTTGAGAGGGAGAGCCTCGTGGAGCCCAATGTACCGTGCGGATGTGTGCGTGACAGGTGCACCGGCGTGGCACACGGTTAGTTTGAGTGAACCGTGTCTGTTGCATCATCCGACTTCTCTAATGTTCATAAATTTGGCGAAAAATAACGCTGGAGAGGGTCAGAACACGAACACACTTGCATGTGGACCAAATTTATGTATCAAAAGGGTGGTTTGATTTTCAAATACCAAATGCAATTTCGATGTGGCATCTCTCTCGCAAAGCGCACTGTATTGCTTGCCCCCACCCCCCACCCCCTCGTGTCGGCATGAAGGGAATCCTAAGCTATGAATTCACATGCCCCCTCCCCCTCAACCGAGGTTCACCTATCAAAGTGTGAAGTAGCTAGCAGCCC
>LR738715.1:614075199-614090323 GCA_902687465.1 Secale cereale | reverse complement strand
GCTATGAATGCATGCTCCCCCCAACCGAGGTTCACCTAGCAAAGTGCGATGTAGCAACCCCCTCCCCCCTACACACACACACACTTTTAGTCGGTGGGCCAGAGAGACATATATCTCACCAAGATGGGTCGTAAAACGGACCAAGAATAATCCACCTTGGTCGTACAACCTCTTTCTTGTTGTTGGTCAAAGTGATGGCCGTCCATGCGACCCTGGAGATGGGCTAGCTCGCCAATAATCACGCAAGTAGCTAGTCCCGAAGACAACCACTGCATGCGTGTGGCCCAAACATATGTATGGAGAGGTGTGTTTTTGAGTAACAATGGAACAACTTTGATGTGGCACTGTGATTTCGAACTAGAAATCCCCACACTGAGTGAGGGTTAGGTTGACGACGATGCATATGCATTTTACACCACACTTCAAGCCAACGACAGGGATTCATATATGCATGCATGCATGCATAGTATATGTGCTCAAACTTAATTAGGTCTGAATCTTACCATGACCTATACTACGATAACACGAACCAAATGAAGAATCCGCCATGGTAACCTATCTTGTTGTTGGTCAAGGTGATCATGGATGTCCACACGGGCCCATGAATATATAGGCTTGTCGCCGATAACCACGGGAGGGAGTGTATCGTTCGAAGACTACCACTACATGCATATGTATGGAGGTGATGCATGCATGCATGTTTGAATACACAACATTGATCTGGCGCGTGTGTCAAAAATCGTACACTAGCTCCCCACACATAGTGAGATCGGTTCATGATGGTGTCGTTGTACTAGCCACTTCGACTCGATGCGAGGGATTCATGCGTACACATGCCTATGTGTGTGCTCAAAGTGTATCATGCATGTCATCCCAGAGCAAAAATAATAATCCCCTCCTAAGTCAAATTAACCTCTCTTGTTGTCAGGCAAAAAGAAGTGATTGACCAAGCGGGCCCACAGATGGAAAGCATCGATATCGCTGATAATCGCTTAAGTGGGCGTGAGAGGACAAACACCACCGCTTTGCATGTGGGCCAAACATATATATGTTGAAAACCAAAAATGCACAACTTTGATGTGCCACATGCCTCAAAAACCGTAAACCATGCACCCACACAGAGCGAGGTTCATATCAAGCGTACTACATATGATGGTCCCCTTTCCCCCTCTTCACCGCATACTATATTCTCTTGCCGTAATATATGTTCAACCCAAAAGAATCCTAATCGATGGTGAAATTAATTAACCTCTCCCGATGTAGGTCAAAGTGATGCATGCATCCATGCATCGACGATGGCCTCGTGAGCCCACAGATGGAAGCGTCACACGTGAGTGTCCTATCTAGGATATATATGCATGTGGCCCACAAAAGTGTTGTGTGATGTTTGAATAACCAATTTCACAATTTTGATGTGGCACGTGCCTCGGTAACCAAAAAGTCCCGACACTGAGTGAGGTGTACTTGTTCACGAACGCATACGTATAGTATATATGCTAGTCCCTGCTACCTCTTGAGCTTGCGTTGTTTTTCCCTTGAAGAGGAAAGGGTGATGCAGCATAGTAGCATAAGTATTTCCATTGGTTTTTGAGAACCAAGGTATCAATCCAGTAGGAGACCACGCGCGAGGCCCCCGTACCTACACAAATAAATAAGAACCTTGCAACCAACGCGATAAAGGGGTTGTCAATCCCTTCTCGGCCACTTGCAAAAGTGAGATCTGATGAAGATAATAAGATAATATTTTTGGTATTTGTTTTATAGATTGAAAGTAAAGATTGCAAAGTAAAAGTAAAATAAATATAAATAGTTGATGGAAGATAGACCCGTGGGCCATAGGTTTCACTAGTGGCTTCTCTCATGATAGAAGATTTCTACAGTGGGTGAACAAATTACTGTCGAGCAATTGATAGAAGAGCGCATAGTTATGAGATTATCTAGGCATGATCATTGTATATAGGCATCACGTCCATGACAAGTAGATCGAAACGATTCTGCATCTACTACTATTACTCCACACATCGACCGCTATCCAGCATGCATCTAGAGTATTAAGTTCTTAAGAACAAAGTAACGCCTTAAGCAAGATGACATGATGTAGAGGGATAAACTCATGCAATATGATGTAAACCCCATCTTCTTATCCTCGATGGCAACAGTACAATATGTGCCTTGCTGCCCCTGTTGTCACTGGGAAAAGACACCGCAAGATTGAACCCAAAGCTAAGAACTTCTCCCATTGCAAGAACTACCAATCTAGTAGGCCAAACCAAATTGATAATTCTAAGAGACTTGCAAAGATATTTAAATCATGCATAAAAGATTTCAGAGAAGAATCAAATATTGTTCATAGATAATCTTGATCATAAACCCACAATTCATCGGATCTCGACAAACACACCGCAAAAAGAATTACATCGAATAGATCTCCAAGAAGATCGAGGAGAACTTTGTAATGAGATCCAATGAGAGAAAAGAAGCCATCTAGCTAATAACTATGGACCCGAAGGTCCGTGGTAAACTACTCAAAACTCATCGAAGAGGCTATGGTGTTGATGTAGAAGCCCTCCGTGATCGATGCCCCCTCCGGTGGAGGTTCGGAACAGGCCCCAAGATGAGATCTCACGGGTACAGAAGGTTGCGGCGGTGGAATTAGGGTTCCATGGTGCTCTCGGATGTTTTCAGGGTACGTAGGTATATATAGGAGGAAGAGGGACGTCGGTGGAGCAACATGTGGCCCACGAGGGTGGGGGGTGCTCCTACCCCCCTTGGGCGCGCCCCTGCCCCCGTGGCCGCCTCGTTTCTTCCCTGGCGTGTACTCCAAGTCTTCTGTGTTGTATTTGTTCCAAAAACGACTCTCCCAAAGGTTTCATTCCGTTTGGACTCTGTTTGATATTCCTTTTCTGCGAAACACTGAAATAGGCAATAAACAACAATTTGCACTAGGCCTTGGGTTAGTAGGTTAGTCCCAAAAATAATATAGAAGTGTATAATAAAGCCCATTAAACATGCAAAACAGATAATATAATAGCATGGAATAATAATAAAAATATAGATACGTTGGAGACGTATCAGTCCCCTCCCACCTCTTCGACGCGTACTATATACCACCATAACACAAACAAAAAAGATTCTACCTTGCTGGTCAAATGAACCTCACCATCGGCTGTTCGTCAAAGTGATGGACGACGACCTCGTGGGCCCATAAAAAGCATCACAGGCGAGTATCGAGTGTCGTGTAGGACAACCATCGACTGGATGTGGCAAAACATTGGCCCTCTTTGGATACTCTAATCGGTTAGAGGTTAGAGTTAGATTCTAACCCTAAACTAACCCTGAACTAACTCTAACCAAAAAGGTGTTTGGATGGCAGGGTTAGATTGACAATAAATGCTCTTTCGCAATCATTTGCTCTTTTTCTTGAAGAACAAACCCAAATAAGCACCTCTTGGGTGGGTTAGTTTTTTGGGGTGGGTTAGATGCATCTAACCCAAACTAACCTTCCTGTTTGGATATTTTCAGGTTAGTTGAGTCCAAACTAACCCAAACCAACTCTAACCCATGGATCCAAATAGGGCCATTTATGTATGAAAGGGTTGTGTAATGTTTTAAATAACGATTTCACGACTCTGATGTTGCACCAGCCTGCCTAACAAAATGGCCAACCCACACAGTGGCTCATAACTCGTAGTGTACTGCGAGCCACCCGCCACCCCTAGACGCACACACCCATACACACACCGCGAATCCACCGCAACTACGATGCATGTTAAATTAATTATCCCGCGGTGAACATACATGTTACCAAAGGAGGGACATATTAATTTCAAAAAAATCACAGAGATCATTAAGACGTTTTAGTACATTGATTGATTTTCTATGGGTATAATGTGCAAAAATCAAATTTGAGCTACATGCACATGTGGCAGTGCACCTAAATGGATTACAAAAACACATGTGTCTCACTGGGTGCATGCTTACTCCCCGTGCAACAAATTTCAAACATTGAGAATCTTGATTTTTAAATTCCAGTGCATCCAAAACTTATTTGAAGTTCATGAAAGTTATTGTGTTGTCATATGGACACCAATACAAAGTGGCATTGTACTTTTTTTTGTCAAATTTGAGACCAGTTTTATGTAATCTTTATCTAATTACAGATGGGAGATTATTAATAATTTGGAACCAATATCCCAAATGAATTATTTATTCGAACCGTGAGTGTTAGACCAACAATGGATACATGCCATGCTTCGGTTAAGCAATAAAGCGACAACATTAATCATCCTAATAGAAAAACAATATACATGCCGTCGCGCGACCCGTGTGGCATGCGAGCAGGCGTGAGTTGACGGGACGCATGCGAGCAGTCCGCCGCATAGGCAGACGGGGAGGCGTGCGTGCAGGTGTGTGAATTGACGGAGGGGTGTGCGCTGCGCAGTGTCATCGGGAGGCGTGCGAGTAGTTGTGCGGTGCGCAGGCTCACCGGGAGGCGAGCCATCGGTTTGACCGCCGCCCGCCTCTCTCCTACAACTCTCATTACTCCATATTGATGGTGCGTCCAAGCGGCCGCATCCCCCATCCTCGCTATGCACACACAATCCTCTCTCTCCGCTTGCATCCTCGACGCCGCTCTCAGTCCTCAAAGCCGTTAGTGTACGAGGATGTCGCCGAAGCGCCCCATCGGAGGGAGTGGCGACGCCGGGGCTGCTAAAGCACCGGAGCACGGCATGGAGATGGATACAGAGGTTCCGTCACCGCCAGTGAGTTGTCACTGCAACCTGACGTCGTCAACGACGTCGAGCTTCCACAGCCGGAGGCGGAGTTCCACACCGACTCCGACGACCACTCCGGCGATGACTCCGACAACGACGGGCAGCTGGTTAGTCATCTATGCCCATTTATGTGTCAAATAGATCATAGGATTTCTCTGGTCACTCCCGCCTCCCCCTTTTTGGAATAGAAATCTTGTGGTTATGCTCTCCCAATCCATTAGATCTGAGTAAGTTTCGTTAGACCCGTGTAGTGTATTGATTGTTTGAATGGTATAGGTCATAAGTGATTAGTTGTTTCATCTGTGCAAATGATTTCTGCTAGTAATCCGACTAGGGTTAGTGTTCGTGCTAATAATTTCTAGCAAGGACTTGACAATTGATTTAGAATGACCTACCTATATTTGTGCCATTATTTTCTTCAAGATTGGTCTGTACATAGACGACTGTGCTTAAAAATCGAACCATAATATCTGGATATGTATAAATAAATAGCCATAAATTCCTAATCCTTCTTCACGGCATGTAATGAGTGATTTGATGCCAAATTTGTTTTACTATTTGTATAGGTGCTGTCTGACGATGTGGACATCGAGGATGAAGATGCCCAGAGGAAGTACAAGAGGCGAATCCTGAGGGAGCTTTATGCGGGAATACACAATAGGCGTATTAGGACCTGGAACGACGGCTATGGATGCCCATTTTGCAACCACAAGATTCATGACACGTATCTAAGTGTTCTGGCGCATGCAAGAGGACGGACCATTGACTCCTTCAAGAAGAAGTATTCTCGCAGGGTGGCGCACGACGCGTATGCCGAGTACCTGAAGAATCTTCAGGATCGTGCCGGCCGCATGTGAGATGAGATGTGGGATGGATCAAAATATGCCGCTTGAGTATGCTTAATGACGGTTGAACTATGTACTTATGGTTGAACTATGCTTATGTATGTGTACGCTTATTATCTATGTCTGAGTATGTTAAATATTTCGCCAAATTTTGATAAAAATTACAACGGGGGACCAATAAACCAGGACGAAGGTAGTACATCAATCATACACGGTTCTCAAAATTGGAATCGTGTGTAATGACTTTCATTTTGCCTGCTACGTCAATCACACACGGTTCGCTCTAGCAAACCGCCGCCTCAAAATTCTTTGTGGGACAGAAAACCCTCACCACCCATTTCAAAAAAGAAAAAAGAAAACCCTCACCATCCCCACGTCAGAAAAACCCTCACCCCCACCCGCCACCCCCTCGGCCCCTCCGGTACATTTCCCATTCACACCTGCACAAACTCCTACGCGTCTATGCCATGGCACCGCCTATCTCGGCGGTAAACACTTAGCTCGCCGCCTGCTGCCTGCCGCCAGGCTGCTGGCAAAGCCCACCGCATTTCGCCACTTCCACTTGCCGCCGCCTATCGCCATCGACTTTCTCAACACTGTTCGCGGTCGACCCAGCTCCGCTCGGTTGGGGAATCTGCCGTACTGAGGGTTCTTTCTCATGAACGACAAGGTAACTAATTGAACGAGATATTATCTCATCTCTTATCCTAGTTCATCTACCTCCTTTAATCACTCGGCGGAAATCGCCGTGAATTCATTTTTATTCGAGCTGATTTGAGGGTTTTCTTTCATTCATAGAATGTATAGTGCGCCAACACTTCAGGACTTGGCGACCGCTGCCAGAGATTCCATCTCATCGCACCAGATAACTTGAGGATGCGCGTGGTATGTTCAATCTCACGCTAAATCGGTTGGCATGGCCTACTTTCCTGAACATATTCTAAATATTGCTACATTTGGATAAAAGGTGCCACATGCACCATATACGTCAAAGGGGATTTTCCCCTCTTCTTTTTATATTAGGCAAATTAATTATGTATTGTTCTTTCGATTACTCTCATATTTCCATGACATCATGTTTACCCTATCTGTTTAATTATAGACTTTTGTCCTTCAATTTCAACTGTTGTACAGTTCTTTCAATTTGGGCCCATATATGCATGTTACCATAATTTCTTTAACAATCCTACCATTTTCTGCAGGACATCCCTCGCTATGCAACAGATTATGCAGTGCACAATTTTTCCCTTTACATACATCAAGGCTCCACGAATGCCATAGTGCACACAAACCATGGATTTATAATCGTTGCTACTGTAAGACTTGATGAACGTGGTGACTCCTATTTTGGCACTAGCTTTTGCAATGAAATTGCAAAGTTTTATGTACCGAAAGCTGGCACTAAAATTGCACTCCACATAGAAGGGCCTGGTCATGAGATATATGCTAACTTCCCCGATAAAATCATCCGTCCAGACTTTGTTCGAAGTAAGTTTTCTTTTCAACTATCTGCATATGTTGACTTACCCAACAATGTCAAATGAATTGTGTAGTATTTAAGCAACCAATTTTTATTCCCTTTTCTTACTATATCCCTACCTAATAACTTCTAGTTACCAATACACTTTTCTATTGCCCTGTTTTAACTAAATATTCCCTGTACTCTCATTTCTATTAGAAAGCGCCGCTGACAAGGAGACTCCAGAGGTGGAGAACGGGGCTGCCAACAAGCGGAGGCGGGGTGAGCTAGAACCGCAAGCGACTCCAGTAGGCCTAGACTTAATCAATAGCCTCCCCGATGATATGTTGATAGTCATCATCTCCCTCCCCCAATCAAATATGGGGCGCGGACAAACCTCCTTTCCCGGCGGTGGCACCCCCTATGGAACTCCAGCCCTCTCGACCTCATCGACACCCACGAGCTCTGCCATGACTATCGCAAAAGCTTGGATGCGTTCTCCAAGATCCTTGGCAGTCACCTTGGCCCAACCAAAGGCCTTAAAATGGGCAAGTTCCGTTCCAACGGCAAGGACCGAGCCAAGCTTGATGACTGGTTCCAATCCCCCGTCCTAGATCAGCCCGAGGAGCTCACTTTTGATGATGGTCATATGCGGTCGCTGCCGACGTTCGCACTCCGCCTCGCGCCCACGTTGCGCGTCACCAAGTTCAAGAACTGCCATTTCCCGCCCCTTAATGACACGCCCGCTCTTATTCTACCACGACTGAAGCACCTCTAGCTCGTCGTCGTCTGCCTCTCAAAGGGTGACATGGAGCGCCTGCTCCGTGGCTGTACTGCACTCGAGTACCTTCGTCTTCAGGCGATCAATGGGTTGAGTACCTTCCACATCACCTCCATGACTCTCCGGACTATTTATGTGCGTTGCTAGTGTGGCTGGAAGACATCACAAAAGGTGGACCATGGTATGGTCATCCAGGGCACACCTACACTTGAGAGATTACTTGTAGTTGATCAAGAAGGTCCGACAAGAATCAATGTCATCTCTGCGCCGAAATTGACAGTGGTGGGCTACTCGTCTGTCAAATACTCCAAACTTGTTATTGGATCCACACCCGTTCAAGTACAACAACCGCCTTCTACCTCTCCTTCTACAAATTAACATTATTTCTAATTTTGAAGTTGTTTGTTCGTCTGTCATTTAGAAAATGATTCCGACAAGCTTGACCCCGAAACTGCGCATAGTGAAGGTCTTGGCACTAGAATCAATCGGGCCCGACATGGAGAAAGTTGTCAGTTTCCTGAGATGCTTTCCGTGCCTGGAGAAGCTATATATCGAGGTGATGTTCCTTTCCTAAAATGTTAACCATAAGGGAGTTCATTTTGTGACACCTTTTTCCAAGTATACAATGACAATGCACTACAATTTCTGAAGGTTCTTTTGGAGGATTTCAATACATACATGCCCCCCCCCCCCATATTGGTTGCTTGATCCATATGGTTACATTCAATAAGCATTTATCCTTTGGATTCATATGTACTAGTTTTCATAGGGAACTTTTCATCCACTCCAACCTCTTGTGAAGAAGGCTACATTTTTTTAGAATGTAATCAAATGCCCATGTTAATCATGTCAGATCAATGATGGCATGTTAGTGCATTTTACAAATCTTGCAAACCTAATAGCTAGACCTATAGTAATGTTCAAAACTGCATGTAGCCACTAACACGTTTTCTTCTTTTGAAGATAAGATTAGGCCCAATGGTGGATAATGTGATACAATATAATAATCATGTCGAATGCCTAGATCTGCATCTCTCAGAAATTACTTTGAACTCCTACCGAGGGACCTTACCGGAGATTATATTCGCCAGGTTCTTTGTTCTCAGAGCAAGGGTGCTGAAGGAAATGAGGTTTGCCCAATATTTATTTTGCAAAAAGGAATGGTCTGTTGATCAGCGCCGGCGCCCGTGGCAGAATGGAGTAGGCACCAAAAATGTTGAATTTCATTTTGGAACTTCACATGACAGAGTAATCGGAAGTCATTGCTACCTCTTGAGCTTGCGTTGTTTTCCCTCGAAGAGGAAAGGGTGATGCAGCACAGTAGCATAAGTATTTCCCTCAGTTTTTGAGAACCAAGGTATCAATCCAGTAGGAGACCACGTGCAAGTCCCTCGTACCTACACAAACAAATAAGAACCTTGCAACCAACACGATAAAGGGGTTGTCAATTGATACGTCCAAAACGTATCTATAATTTCTGCTTGCTCCATGCCACTTTTGGGTGATATTGCTATGATATTCATACACTTCCATACACTTTTGATCATATTTGGACTAACTTACAAATCCAGTGCACCCCAGTGCCAGTTTCTATTTTCGGCTATTTTTGTATTTCAGGTTTTCACGTTTCGAGAACTGCCCAGAAAAATCCAGAAAAATTATATAAAAAATCAGCGTTCCGGAAACAACACTGCGTCCGAAGGGCAGCCTGGGGGGGGGGGGCACCACGGCTCCAGGCGCCCTGGCGGCGCGCCCCCCCTAGGCCGCGCCGGGGGGCGCCTGGGCCCCCCGAAGCTCCCCCGGTGCCCTACTTTGGCATATATTTAAAGGGTCCTCCGTAACCCTCAGAAGAGGAACTCTTTTCGCGATCCCATCTCTGTTCCGCCGCCGCCGCCGCTTCCAAGATCGGGAGCACCAGGAGAACTCTTCCCGGCACCCTGCCGGAGGGGAGGATCACCACCGGGAGCTTCTCCACCACCATGGACGCCTCCCGGATGACTCGTGAGTAGTCTCCCTTGGACCATGAGTCCATGATCAGTAGCTATGTGATGTTCTCCTCCCGTTCTTGTGCTTCACTAATTAGTCCTCGTGAGCTGCCCTACATGATCGAGGCACCTATGTAATCCTTATGCTGTTGCTATGTTGAGTTTGCTGGGATCCGATGGATTATGAGATTATGTTCAGATTGATCTTGAGTAATATATTTGATTCACCTCTTTTATATTTTTGTTCATAAGTAATTCTTGCATGTTCTCCGTTGTTATTTATTGCTTTGGCCGAGTAATAGGTAGTGACTCCAAGAGGGAACGTTATGCTCGATTGTGGGTTCATGACCCTCGATGACTAGCTTGAGTGACAGAAACATGAGTCTAGGGGATGTGCTGTTGCCACAAGGGGGAAAACAACGGTGCTTGTGCCCGCGGGTGCAAGGATTGTTTACTTTACGCAAAGTTCTTTTAATGCAGTTGTCTGTTGCATTGAGTTTACACTATGGGTGGGACTCGCAACTTAATACCAGCGAGATGTTCTGGATAGATATCTCAAGGTGGATGATTAGTGAGTAGTCTCCCTTGGACCATGAGTCCATGACCAGTAGCTATGTGATGTTCTCCTCCCGTTCTTGTGCTTCACTAATTAGTCCTCGTGAGCTGCCCTACATGATCGAGGCACCTATGTAATCCTTATGCTGTTGCTATGTTGAGTTTGCTGGGATCCGATGGATTATGAGATTATGTTCAGATTGATCTTGAGTAATATATTTGATTCACCTTTTTTATATTTTAGTTCATAAGTAATTCTTGCATGTTCTCCGTTGTTATTTATTGCTTTGGCCGAGTAATAGGTAGTGACTCCAAGAGGGAACGTTATGCTCGATTGTGGGTTCATGCCCCTCGATGACTAGCTTGAGTGACAGAAACATGAGTCTAGGGGATGTGCTGTTGCCACAAGGGGGAAAACAACGGTGCTTGTTCCCGCGGGTGCAAGGATTGTTTACTTTACGCAAAGTTCTTTTAATGCAGTTGTCTGTTGCATTGAGTTTACACTATGGGTGGGACTCGCAACTTAATACCAGCGAGATGTTCTGGATAGATATCTCAAGGTGGATGATTAGTAGTAGATATTGATGGATTTCGGTCTACTTACTTTGGCGTACCGCCCATGCTTTGAACCTCAACCTTTCTTGCAATGTAGTCAGCATTGGTTTGCGTTCGTGGTCCTGTCAATTGCCCAGCTGTAATTTGTTTACCTCACATAGCTGTTTTATCGTCTTTTGGGAGAGAGACATTACTAGTGAACATCATGAGACTCCAGTCCATGTTACCATCATTGATCACATCCACTATTTACTTTCCGTTATTATTTACTATTGCAAAAACTATCTATCACTACTATCATTGCTTTTAACCCTTTGTGAACTACAAGGCCGGAGAGATTGACAACCTCTCTGTACTCGTTGGGAGCAAAGTTATTTGTATCTGTGTGCAGGTCCACGTTGATTGCTACTAATCTGGCGCCGTAGCAATTGACACCTACTTGTTGAACCTAGGAGTCTCTGGGGATTCGATCCTTGGTATCTTTGCTAAGGGAAAACACTTCTACTTACTGCTTCTTACACCTTCCACTTGGGGTAACCAACGAGGGGTTCGAGGCCCATCAAGGAGTATTTTTTGGCGCCGTTGCCGGGGACTGCACTCTTCAGGATAGGGGAGTTGCACGCTATCTTTTACCTTTGCTTTTAGTCTTGTTAGTTTACCTTTCAGTTTTCTTTATGTCTTTTCACTAGTTGTCCTTATGGACAACCCTATTATTGGGTCGCTGCTTGCGGGAAGACGCCCCACACTTGTGGTGGTTGATCCTCCCCCTACTGAAATTGTGCCTTATAAAATACCAGCTGGTATTATCAATTATGTTTTGGCTAATCGTTACGCAGGAGACAGACATCCTGGTGAACACTTGCTATATCTGTCACAACTATGTTCATTATTTAAGCTTGCAGGTGTATCGAGGGAGTTTGTCATGAGGAAATTTTTTGTCGTATCACTTATAGATAAAGCTTCAGATTGGTATGGGCTTCTCGATAACTCACACTTGCTGGACTGGCAGGAGCTTATGTCTCTCTTTTATACTAAGTTTTATCCTCTTCATGATGCTTATGTGGAGAGTAAGAGTACCTTTTTGCATGTGGATCATGGTAACAATGCTTTATGTGATGCTTATATTGTTGAGTTTATTCGTGATCCCACTGAAAATTATTATGAGAAGGGAACATATGCTTATAGATATTTCAATAATATCAAGTTCCCTCTCTTTATGTTGAAGGTTTTGAAGCTGCACTTGTTTTGTCTTCCTATGCTTATTGCTTTGTGCTTCAATGAATTATTCTATTGCAATATTCCTATGCATAGGAAGCATGTTAGGCTTAAATGTGTTTAGTATTTGCTTCTTTATGCTCTCTTTTGTTCTTCAATTCTTATTCCTACAAGAGCATCATTAAAGTCTTATGCCTAGCTTAAAGGCATAAAAGAAAGCGCTTTTGGGAGGCAGCCCACATGAATAAATTTTTTTGCTTTTGTTGTGTCTTAGTGTTGTTTACTGCTGTAGCATCATCATTGTATCTTTGCTTTTCATATTTGTGCCAAGTATAGCCTCCGATTGCTAGAAAGTTCAAAAGTTGTGAGGTGCTGTCCAGGAAACAGATTATGTCCTTGGATAGAAAAATTCGTATAAAATCACCAGATCATCTATTTGGTCTGAATTTATTCGACAGCGTTCTCTATATAATTGTCTTTCGTGCGTCAGTTCTGAGTTTTTTGATTTGAGTTGCAGAAGTATCCCGAACAGATCAATTACTGCCTGATGTTCTGTTTTTCACAGATTCTGTCCTGTTTTGCCTTACCTTCACTTTGCAAATCAAGAGCTTTCTTTTTCTTTGCAAAAACCTTTTGGCAATCTTGAGAAACAGTAGAACTTCAATAATATCCTTATTTCCAGCAAGGTATAATTATTTTATTAAGGGTACTAACCTCGCTAATCAGATTATGATGAGTTATGTATGAAGGAAGTTTTCAAGTGTGCGAGGGAAGATGATAAAAAGATTCAGGAGTGTCAAGCGCTCAAGCTTGGCGATGCCCCCGTGCACCCCCAAGAAATATTCAAGGAGACTCAAGCGTCTAAGCTTGGGGATGCCCCCGTGCATCCCCTTCTCCATCAACATTATCAGTTCGTCTTTCGTTTCGCTATATTTTTATCACTTCATGTGTTATGTGCTATGCTTGGAGCGTCTTGCTTTTAGTTTTCTTTTTAGTTTTTCATAACGAGTAGGAACCCAGCATTCCTTTATGTGGGAGAGAAACACGCTCCACCTCTACCTAGAACATAACATAGAATTTTCATGTCTATCTATGTTGTGTGTGTTCTTTGTCTTTTAATAGCTACTATCGTGCTCAGCTCTTAGTATTCATGCTTATCTTTTCAAGAGCTTTTATTTAGTTGGTTGCTTGAACTCTCTTTAATTACCATGCTCACCTTATTAAGAGAGTTTGCTTCCGTTGCATTGGTTAATGTGTCTATGATAAAGATGCTACTTGCATGATGGTGCTTAGTAGTTCAGGTTTTCTTATGGTTAATCTCAAATAGCTGGGGGGTTCCCAATGTGTTATTGGAGTACCAACTTGGTTTGTTTGCCTATGATGTGGTATGGTTTAGGAATGTCTTCCTTCGAGAATTTATTTTGATTGACTTGGCGTATGCTCACGCATATTCAAGACTGTAAAGAAAGTCTGTCAAGCCTTGATGATCTTTTATTTCTGAGTAGCGATATAACTACCATGCCTAATTCAATATTGCTTTGTCGCTCTGCATGATTATGACCGTCATTGCTCTCTTAGTTGGTCGCTCCCAGTCTTTTTGCTAACCTCCACCTGTACTAAGCAAACTAACCATGCAATACATAGCTCATGGGAAAGTAGCCTAAAAACTATTGTGGTAAAGAATATGTTGCTTATGTATCTTATTTCTTATAAGTTGCTTGCAGAGCGGTAACCATGTTTCTGGGGACGCCATCAACTGTCACACTTTTGTTGAATATCATGTGAGTTGCTATGCATGTTCGTCTTGTCTGAAGTAAGGGCGATTTACCGTGGGTTGAATGAATATGCATATTGTTAGAGAAGAACATTGGGCCGCCAACCAAAGCCATGCATCATGGTGGAAGTTTTAGCTTGGACCTTAATCCTCAATCTCTCATGAGAATATGCTTATGCATTAAAGAGGAGTCCATCATCTATTTTCTATGTTGTCCCGATATGGATGTCCTCAAGTTGAGATCTATCAAAAACGAGAAATCAAATGCGATTTATCTCCTTGGACCTTTGTACAGGTGGCATAGAGGTACCCCTTTGTGACACTTGGTTGAAACATATACAATGCAATGATAACCCATGGGAATCCGAGCTAATTAGGACAAGGAGCGAGCACTATTGGTATTCGATGCATGAGGCTTGCAACTTATAGGATGTTTTATGCATGACACATATGAAGTGCCACTACCGTTGACACAATTGCTTCCATGTTTTCAAAATAAAAACCTCTAGCACTTAACCTTTCTTTTACTTTTATGTTGAAGCACCAACTACTGAGAGCATGATTGTCATTCTGAGTGTAATGTGCATTGTCCCAAAGTAGCATTGTCTTTTGCATGATTGTGATATCGTTTATTCTGAAATCATTGTATCTAGTCATCACTTAAACCTTGAGGGTGCCCCTGCATTTATGTTTTGCATCACTAAAGGGGGCAAGCTAGATATCACTTTATCATATTTGCACATCATATTCATTGCAAATCTTTTTGATGTTTCAGTTTCATATTGTAAAACTTTCAGTCATTTGTGATTTTCTCTTGAGGCAACTTAATTACTTTAGAATCATTGTCTCAGTAAGCTTTTGTCATATGACTATGAAAAAGTCCTTTATGGTTAATAGCATGTCACCACAGAAATTATTCTTGTTATCATTTACCTACTCGAGGACGAGCAGGAATTAAGCTTGGGGATGTTGATACGTCCAAAACGTATCTATAATTTCTGCTTGCTCCATGCCACTTTTGGGTGATATTGCTATGATATTCATACACTTCCATACACTTTTGATCATATTTGGACTAACTTACTAATCTAGTGCACCCCAGTGCCAGTTTCTGTTTTCGGCTGTTTTTGTATTTCAGGTTTTCACGTTTCGAGAACTGCCCAGAAAAATCCAGAAAAAT
>LR738715.1:614061684-614074538 GCA_902687465.1 Secale cereale | reverse complement strand
GGGGGGCGCCTGGGCCCCCCGAAGCTCCCCCGGTGCCCTACTTTGGCATATATTTAAAGGGTCCTCCGTAACCCTCAGAAGAGGAACTCTTTTCGCGATCCCATCTCTGTTCCGCCGCCGCCGCCGCTTCCAAGATCGGGAGCACCAGGAGAACTCTTCCCGGCACCCTGCCGGAGGGGAGGATCACCACCGGGAGCATCTCCACCACCATGGACGCCTCCCGGATGACTCGTGAGTAGTATCCCTTGGACCATGAGTCCATGACCAGTAGCTATGTGATGTTCTCCTCCTGTTCTTGTGCTTCACTAATTAGTCCTCGTGAGCTGCCCTACATGATCGAGGCACCTATGTAATCCTTATGCTGTTGCTATGTTGAGTTTGCTGGGATCCGATGAATTATGAGATTATGTTCAGATTGATCTTGAGTAATATATTTGATTCACCTCTTTTATATTTTTGTTCATAAGTAATTCTTGCATGTTCTCCGTTGTTATTTATTGCTTTGGCCGAGTAATAGGTAGTGACTCCAAGAGGGAACGTTATGCTCGATTGTGGGTTCATGCCCCTCGATGACTAGCTTGAGTGACAGAAACATGAGTCTAGGGGATGTGCTGTTGCCACAAGGGGGAAAACAATGGTGCTTGTGCCCGCGGGTGCAAGGATTGTTTACTTTACGCAAAGTTCTTTTAATGCAGTTGTCTGTTGCATTGAGTTTACACTATGGGTGGGACTCGCAACTTAATACCAGCGAGATGTTCTGGATAGATATCTCAAGGTGTATGATTAGTAGTAGATATTGATGGATTTCGGTCTACTTACTTTGGCGTACCGCCCATGCTTTGAACCTCAACCTTTCTTGCAATGTAGTCAGCATTGGTTTGCGTTCGTGGTCCTGTCAATTGCCCAGCTGTAATTTGTTTACCTCACATACCTGTTTTATCGTCTTTTGGGAGAGAGACATCACTAGTGAACATCATGAGACTTCGGTCCATGTTACCATCATTGATCACATCCACTATTTACTTTCTGTTATTATTTACTATTGCAAAAACTATCTATCACTACTATCATTGCTTTTAACCCTTTGTGAACTACAAGGCCGGAGAGATTGACAACCTCTCTGTACTCGTTGGGAGCAAAGTTATTTGTATCTGTGTGCAGGTCCACGTTGATTGCTACTAATCTGGCGCCGTAGCAATTGACACCTACTTGTTGAACCTAGGAGTCTCTGGGGATTCGATCCTTGGTATCTTTGCTAAGGGAAAACACTTCTACTTACTGCATCTTACACCTTTCACTTGGGGTAACCAACGAGGGGTTCGAGGCCCATCATCAATCCCTTCTCGGCCACTTGCAAAAGTGAGATATGATAAAGATAATAAGATAATATTTTTGGTATTTTGTTTTATAGATTGAAAGTAAAGATTGCAAAGTAAAAGTAAAGTAAGGATAAATTGTTGATGGAAGATTAATATGATGGAAGATAGATCCGGGGGCCATAGGTTTCACTAATGGCTTCTCTCATGATAGCAGATTTCTACGGTGGGTGAACAAATTACTGTCGAGCAATTGATAGAAGAGCGCATATTTATGAGAATATCTAGGCACGATCATTGTATATAGGCATCACGTCCGTGACAAGAAGACCGAAACGATTCTGCATCTACTACTATTACTCCACACATCGACCGTTATCTAGCATGCATCTAGAGTATTAAGTTCATAAGAACAGAGTAACGCCTTAAGCAAGACGAGTTGCGGTAGAGGGATAAACTCATGCAATATGATGTAAACCCCATCTTTTTATCCTCGATGGCAACAATACAATACGTGCCTTGCTGCCCCTGCTGTCACTGGGAAAGGACACCGCAAGATTGAACCCAAAGCTAAGCACTTCTCCCATTGCAAGAACTACCAATCTAGTAGGACAAACCAAACCGATAATTCGAAGAGACTTGCAAAGATATTTAAATCATGCATAAAAGATTTCAGAGAAGAATCAAATATTGTTCATAGATAATCTAGATCATAAACCCACAATTCATCGGATCTCGACAAACACACCGCAAAAGGAATTACATCGAATAGATATCCAAGAAAATCGAGGAGAACTTTGTAATGAGATCCAAAGAGAGAGAAGAAGCCATCTAGCTAATAACTATGGACCAAAAGGTCCGTGGTAAACTACTCACAACTCATCGGAGAGGCTATGGTGTTGATGTAGAAGCCCTCCGTGATCGATGCCCCCTCCGGTGGAGCTCCGAAACAAGCCCCAAGATGGGATCTCACGGGTATAGAAGGTTGCAACGGTGGAATTAGGGTTTCGTGGTGCTCTCGGATGTTTTCAGGGTACGTAGGTATATATAGGAGGAAGGGGCACGTGAGGGGAGCCACGAGGGGCCCACGAGGGTGGGGGCGCGCCTCCTGCCCTCGTGGCCGCCTCGTTCCTTCCCTGGCGTGTACTCCAAGTCTTCTATGCTGTATTTGTTCCAGAAATGACTCTCCCGAAGGTTTCATTCCGTTTGGACTCCGTTTGATATTCTTTTTTTGCGAAACACTGAAATAGGCAAAAACAACAATTTGCATTGGGCCTTGGGTTAATAGATTAGTCCCAAAAATAATATAAAAGTGTATAATAAAGCCCATTAAACATCCAAAACATATAATATAATAGCATGGAACAATCAATAATTATAGATTCGTTGGAGATGTATCAAGCATCCCCAAGCTTAATTCATGCTCGTCCGCGAGTAGGTAAATGATAAAAACAGAATTTTTGATGTGGAATGCTACCCAACATAATTCTCAATGTAATTTTCTTTATTGTGGCATGAATGTTCAGATCCGAAAGATTCAAGACAAAAGTTTATATTGACATAAGAATAGTAATACTTCAAGCATACTAACAGAGCAATTATGTCTTCTCAAAATAACATGGCCAAAGAAAGTTCATCCCCACAAAGTCATATAGTTTGGCTATGCTCCATCTTCGTCACACAAAATACTCAAATCATGCACAACCCCGGTTTCAGCCAAGCAATTGTTTCATACTTAATTTTTTTCAAACTTTTTCAAGTTTCACGCAATACATGAGCGCGAGCCATGGATATAGCACTATAGGTGGAATAGAGTGGTGGTTGTGGAGAAGACAAAACGAGGAAGATGGTCTCACATCAACTAGGCGTATCAATGGGCTATGGAGATGCCCATCGATAGATATCAATGTGAGTGAGTAGGGATTGCCATGCAACAAATGCACTAGAGCTATAAATGTATGAAAGCTCAACCAAAGAAACTAAGTGGGTGTGCATCCAACTTGCTTGCTCATGAAGACCTAGGGCATTTGAGGAAGCTCATCGTTGGAATATACAAGCCAAGTTCTATAATGAAAATTCCCACTAGTATATGAAGGTGACAAAACAAGAGACTCTCTATCATGAAGATCATGGTGCTACTTTGAAGCATAAGTGTGGAAAAAGATAGTAGCATTGTCCCTTCTTTTCATTTTTCCCTTTTTTCTTTTCTTTTATTTTTTTGGGCCTTTATTTTTTTTTTCCTTTTTTGTCTTTGGGACAATGCTCTAATAATGATGATCATCATAATTTATTTACTTACAACTCGATACTAGAACAAAGTATGACTCTATATGAATGCCTCCGGTGGTGTACCGGAATGTGCAATGAATCAAGAGTGACATGTATAAAAAATTATCCATGGTGGCCTAGCCACAAACACGATGTCAACTACATGATGATGCATGGCAATATGACAATGATGAAGCGTGTCATATGAACGGAACGGTGGAAAGTTGCATGGTAATATATCTCGGAATGGCTATGGAAATGCCATGATAGGTAGGTATGGTGGCTGTTTTGAGGAAGGTATATGGTGGGTGTATGGTACCGGTGAAAGTTGCGCGGTACAAGAAAGGCTAGCAATGGTGGAAGGGTGAGAGTGCGTATAATCCATGGACTCAACATTAGTCATACAAAACTCACATACTTATTGCAAAAATCTACAAGTCATCAAACAAAGTACTACACACATGCTCCTAGGGGAAGGGTTGGTAGGAGTTAACCATTGCACGATCCTGACCTCCACACAAAGGATGACACTCACTGAAATACCTCATGCTTCAAATTTGTCACACAACGGTTACCATACGTGCATGCTACGGGACTTGCAAACCTCAACACAAGTATTTCTCAAATTCACAACTACTCTACTGGCATGACTCTAATATCACCATCCTCATATCTCAAAACAATCATCAAGTATCAAACTTCTCATAATATTCAATGCACTTTATATGGAAGTTTTTATTATACTCATCTTGGATGCCTATCATATTAGGACTAATTTTATAACCAAAGAAAATTACCATGCTGTTCTAAGAGACTCTCAAAATAATATAAGTGAAGCATGAGAGATCAATAATTTCTATAAAATAAAACCACCCCCGTGCTCTAAAAAGATATAAGTGAAGCACTAGAGCAAAACTATCTAGCTCAAAAGATATAAGTGAAGCACATAGAGTATTCTAATAAATTCTGATTCATGTGTATCTCTTTGTGTACATCAAGGATGATTGTGGTAAACTAAAAGGCAAAGGCTCAAATCATACATGACGCTCCAAGCAAAACACATATCATGTGGTGAATAAAAATGAGTGCAAGCATGAGTAGGATGTAAATCACCATGAACATGCATTAAGATTAATCAACAATGAGTGCAAGCATGAGTAGGATATAAGTAACCATGAACATAAATATCGTGAAGGCTATGTTGATTTTGTTTCAACTACATGCGTGAACATGTGCCAAGTCAAACCACTTGAATCGTTCAAAGGAGGATACCACCCTATCATACCACATCAAAACCATTTTAATAGCATGTTGGCACGCAAGGTAAACCATTATAAACTCCTAGCTAATTAAGCATGGCATGAGCAACTGTAATCTCTAATTGTTATTGCAAACATGTTTCATTCATAATAGGCTTAATCTGGAACGGTGAACTAATCATATTTACAAAAACAAGACAAGTCGAGTTCATACTAGCTTCTCTCATCTCAATCAGTCCATCATATATCATCATTATTGCCTTTCGCTCGCACGACCAAACGGTGTGGATAATATTAATAGTGCATGTGCATTGGACTAAGCTGGAATCTGCAAGCATTTAATACAAGGGAGAAGACAAGGTAATAGGGCTCTTGGTTAAATCAACAATGATGCATATGATAGCCACTCAACATTTTCATCATGGTTTTCTCCTCTAGACCCCCTAAGAAAAGAAAAGAAATAAAACTATTTACACGGGAAAGCTCCCAACAAGGAAAAGAAGAACGAGAAATATTTTTGGGTTTTCTTTTAATTACTACTACTACACGCATGGAAAGTAAACTAGCTAAAAGCTACAACTAATTTTTTTTGTTTTTTCTTAAGGGGTTTCAAACACACAAGAAAAAGACTTAGAAAAGAAAATAAACTAGCATGGATAGTACAATGAAAAAGTATGAGAACCGACAACTAGAATGAGTGTGTGAACATGAATGTAATGTTGGTGAGAAATACGTACTCCCCTAAGCTTAGGCTTTTGGCCTAAGTTGGTCTATGGCCACGGATCAAAGCTACTCTCTCAAGTGTATGAAGGAGTGTCCTCTAGGTGCCACTGGCTGACGATCTCCTCCGGATCCCACTGATAAAAGACTGTCGATAAGGGTCAAGTGGTGGCTCCGGCTCAGGCTCTGGAACTTGTGTCAGGATCCAGTTGCATAAATGGCCTCTGGCAAGATGAGGTACGTGCCTGAAATATGTTAAACAAAGAGGGTATAGGCAAGGTAATAATCTCACAGTACTTTTTATCAAATATCAATTTATACTTAAGCAACTTCTTCTTATCTTTAACAATGAAATCATGTGCTACCATACTCTTATAATCTAGAAAAACAAGGGGCCGCAACTTCTCCTCCTTCTCATAATGCCTAATAGGAATCTCAAAATGTTCAGCAAGGCGCGAGGCAAAGATGCCTCCAAAGATGGGGCCCTTTGTACGGTTCAGACTTAATCGTTTAGCAATGATAGCGCCTAAGCTAAAAGTGGTATCGCGAAACAAAGCATGGCGCAAAATGACAATATCAGGGGCACTAGGATTTCCACTTTTCCCGCGACCAATTGAGCATCTACTAGCAAATATCGCAAAGTAACGTAGAACAGGAAAATGTATACTAGTAATTCTTGCATCTGAAACTTTCCTCGTTTCCCCTACAACAATCATATCAATAAACCCCTCCACATCATTATGATGCGGTTTCCCTATGCTGCCCACAAAGGGTATCTTGCAGACCCGACAAAAATCATGGAGACATCTCCTTAACCTCATCATATAAGTGAAACTCTACTGAAGGTGGTGATTTCTTAGCATGGAAATAAAAATTTTGCACGAAAATATTAGTGAGTAGGAGATACTGTTCGTGCTGGTGATACGTCCAAAATGCATCACTATTTTATATCGTAATTCATCCTTATTCATTGATATATTTCACATTACGATGATGTTCTTATGTTGTTTTGGCCTATTTTACACAGTTTGCAACTTTCCGGTGCCGAAGCAGCAGACGCAGGATTCAGCGGTAAAAAGTGTACGCTGAGTTGCTGAAGAAGAATACCTCCAAATTACCTGAAAATCGACGGAGGGTATTTTCCAGAAGGATCACGAAGATACGCAAAAGAGCAACCAGAGGGGGGCCACAGGGTGCCCAGGCGGCCACCTGGCGTGGCCCCCACCCTGGCCGCGCCGGGAGGGCGCCTGGAGCCCCTGGCCCACTCCAGGCTCCCCCCTCTGGCCTATATACTCCTCGTCATCCAGAAACCCTAAAAGGGGGAGAGTTTACGGAGTTCCGCCGCCGCTCCGTGGCGGAAACCTACAGAGAAGAAAAACCATCTCCGGCGAGCAGATTCCGCCGCGGAGATCACCTCCCAGAAGGGGAGATCATCGCCATCGTCATCACCATCGTCACGGGCATCATCGAGATCATCATCAACATCATCCCCAACATCAACACCATCTCCATCTTCATCCAATCTCATCTCACAATTGCAACTTGTGTTGTAATCCATACTATCTATCCTCTCTACCCTATCGGTGTTGATTACTACTTTGTGGTGAATGCTATTGAGTTTTGTTGGAGAAATATCATTGTGTCCAGATTGTTTATCATCCATCTATCTCCACTGATCATGATCTCTTTTATGTCTTGTGAGTAGTTACTTTAGTTCTTGAGGACATGGGAGAAGTCTTGTTGTTAGTAGTCATATGATGTTGAAGTAATATGTGTTGTTTGATACTTAAGTTGTGTTGTTATTTTCCTAGTGGTGTTGTGTGAGTCGAACACTCAACACTTCGCCTTATTAAGGACCCAGGGGAATACATTGTGTACAAAGAATGCTTACGGTGGGTTGCCGGAGTGACAGAAACCTGAACCCCAGTTCGCACGCTTTTGCACAAGGGAACAATGGATCATCGATCGTATTGCTATGGTTAGGCTTTTGCCTTAAATACTATCTTGTATTTGCGGATGCTTGCAAGGTGTTTAATCATAAGAGTGCACTCATCTTAGTCTAGAGGGTGTACTAGCATAGATCCACCCACTCAACACTTATCAACACATCACATAGTACCGATACGGAATATGGCGAAAGCACATGACTACCTCTCCCGTGTGTCCTCAAGAACACTTTAGCCTTTATAAGTTCAGTTGCTAGGCCTCTCCTTTGCTCAGAAAGGATTGGGCCACTTGTTACTCTCCAGTGCCTTTTACTTTGCTCGCTTTTACTTTCTTGTTGCTTATATCAAGAAAACCCCTAAAAAGTTATCTTTCAGTGCTTGCAGTTATTCCTTGCTCAGAATCACTTATCAATACCTTCTGCTCCTCATTGGGTTTGACACTCTTACTTATCAAAAACGCTGCAATAGATCCCTTACGGTTGTGGGTCATCAAGTACCGTTTTCTGGCGCTGTTGCCGGGGAGTGTAGCGCTATTGGTAAGTGAAGCTGGTAAGGAAGTTTTTATATTTCTGTTTTTATTTTGCTGTTGCTGCTCTTTGTCCTTATGGACGACCTTGCTATTGGATCGTTGCTTGTGGGAAGACGCCCCACATCTGTGGTGGTTGCTCCTCCCCCTACTGAAATTGTGCCCTATAAAATACCAGCTGGTATTATCGATTATGTTTTGGCTAATCGTTATGCAGGAGACAGACATCCCGGTGAACACTTGCTATATCTGTCACAACTATGTTCATTATTTAAGCTTGCAGGTGTATCAATGGAGTTTGTCATGAGGAAATTGTTCTCCGTATCGCTTATAGATAAAGCTTCATATTTGTATAAGCTTCTTGATAACTCACACTTGCTTGATTGGCAAGAGCTTATGTCTCTCTTTTATACCAAGTTTATCCTCTTCATGAAATTCATCGAGACAGGAACTATATCTATAACTTTAGGTCCCGTGACGGAGAAAGCATTGCTCAAGCTTGGGGGAGATTGAATTACCTAATGCTCAAATGTCCTATTAATGAGCTCCCCAAGAAAATTATACTTACAAATTTTTATGCCAGGCTTTCTCGTCAGGATAAGGAGATGTTGGATGCCTCCTCTAGTTGGGTATTTCAGACAAAGAGCGTTGAAGAAAGGTGGGATCTCATTGAAAGGATCCAGAGGAATACCGAAGATTGGGAAATCGATAAAGGTATTGAACCCGCTATAAATTATGAGCATGATTATATTGAGAGCTATGTGAAAACTGATTACTTCAATACCTTTTGCTCTAAGATTGGTCTTGATTCCCATCTAATGATTGATTTCTATAAGGATTTTGCCTCTCACGTTGATTCTTTTAAAAAGAAGAGAGATCAACATCATGAACCTTTCAAAGAGTTACCTGTTGATATTCATGTTGCTGACCCTATTTTGCCTGCAGTTATATATGAAAAGCCTCCTTTTCCCGAAAGGATAAGGGAGCACTCTCTTGTGACAGGCATAATAAATAAAAGTGAGAGAAGAATTGATGAGCCTGAGGACCAGATCAAGGTCGATCCTCAAGTTGCATTGGTTAAAGACCTTGTTACTAATGATGTTTTGGATTCCAATGTAAATTTTTGTGCTGTTTCCACTAACCTGGTCACAACCAAGAATAAAGGCCCAATTTCAGGTACTCTAGTAGTATCTGTTAAAATAGGAGATCACAATTATTATGGGCTATGCGATTTGGGATCGAGTGCTAGTGCTATCCCCTATTCACTTTATCAAGAGATCATCGGTGAGATTTCACCTTGTGAACTTGAAGAAGTTGATGTTACCATTCATCTTGCAAACAGAGCAACTATCTCTCCTATCGGAATTGTGAGAGACGTTGAAGTCCTATGTGGAAAGGTAAAATACCCTACCGACTTTCTAGTACTTGGTTCAGTGAGGGACAATTTTTGTCCTATTATTTTTGGTAGGCCTTTTCTCAGAACTTGTGGAGCTATAATAGATTGCAAGAAAGGTAAAGTTTCTGTTGAATTCAATGGTGAGCCATATGAATTTAACTTTTCTAAGTTCTCTAAGCAGCCTCGTGGTACCGATTTACCTAGTGATGATAAAATTATTGAAAGTATTGCTTCTATTGCTATTCCCCCTAATGATCCTTTGCAGCAATATATGGAGGACCACGAGTATGATTTGCATATGCGGGAAAGAAATGAACTAGATGAAATATTCTTGAGACAACCTGCTATCCTGAAGCACAACCTTCCGGTTGAACTTTTGGGAATTTTATCAAAACCAAAAGAAGACCCGGTGTTCGATCTTAAACCTCTTCCCGATACGCTCAAGTATGCTTATTTAGATGAAAAGAAAGTATATCCTGTTATTATCAACTCTAACCTTTCAGGATATGAAGAAGAGCGACTATTGGAAGTACTTCGTAAACACCGAGGTGCAATTGGCTATACCCTTGATGACCTTAAGGGGATTAGTCCATCTATCTGTCAACATACTATCAACCTTGAGCCCGATGCTAAACCAGTTGTTGATCATCAACGACGGTTGAACCCGAAGATGATGGATGTTGTAAGAACTGAGATTCTCAAGCTTCTAGCCGCAGGTATTATCTACCCTATAGCTGATAGTAAGTGGGTAAGCCCGGTACGTTGTGTTCCTAAGAAAGGAGGTACAACTGTGGTTCCTAATGATAAGAATGAACTAATACCTCAGAGAATTATTATTGGATATAGAATGTGTATTGATTACAGGAAGCTGAACAAGGCAACCAGGAAGGATCACTACCCGTTTCCGTTCATCGACCAAATGCTTGAAAGGTTATCCAAAAATACCCACTTTTGTTACCTCGATGGTTATTCTGGCTTCTCTCAAATTCATGTTAACACTACTGATCAAGAGAAGACCACTTTTACTTGTCCCTATGGTACTTGTGCTTACAGGCGTATGCCTTTTGGTTTATGTAATGCCCCTGCTACTTTTCAAAGGTGTATGTCTGCTATCTTTGATGGTTTCTGTGAGGAGATTGTGGAAGTCTTCATGGACGATTTCTCCGTCTATGGAACTTCCTTTGACCATTGTCTCCACAACCTTAATAAAGTTTTGCAGAGATGTGAGGAGACAAATCTGGTACTCAACTGGGAGAAGTGCCACTTCATGGTTAACGAAGGAATTGTTCTTGGTCACAAGATTTCCGAAAGGGGAATTGAGGTGGACAAGGCAAAGATCGAAGCAATTGAGAGGATGCCCTATCCAAGGGACATCAAAGGTATTCGCAGTTCTCTCGGTCATGCTGGTTTCTATAGAAGATTTATTAAAGACTTTTCTAAGACTTCGAGACCCCTCACTAATCTTCTCCAGAAGGACGTTCCTTTTGTATTTGATGAAGATTGTAAGGAGGCTTTTGAAGTTCTTAAGAAAGCTTTAATAACCGCTCCTATAGTACAACCACCTGACTGGAATTTACCTTTTGAGATTATGTGTGATGCTAGTGATTTTGCTGTTGGAGCTGTTTTAGGGCAAAGGGTTGATAAGAAATTGAATGTTATACATTATGCTAGTAAAACCCTTGATAGTGCTCAAAAGAATTATGCTACTACTGAGAAGGAATTCTTAGCTGTAGTGTTTGCTTGTGATAAATTTAGGCAGTTGATGGCTTCTCGCCCCTCGTTGGTTACCCCAAGTGGAAGGTTTGAGATGCAGTGTAGCGGAAGTTTTCCCTTGGCAAAGATACCAAGGATCGATTTCCTTGAGACTCCCAGTTTCAATAAAAAGGTGTCAACTGCTAACGGCGCCAGATATTAGCAATCAACGTGGACCTGCACACAGATACAAATAACTTTGCTCCCAACGAGTACAGAGAGGTTGTCAATCCCTCCGGCCTTGTCGTTTACAAAGGATCGAACACAAGTGATAATAGTGATAGGTATTGCTGCAATAGTAAGTAAAAAGCGGAAAGTAAATAGCGGATGTGATCAATGATGGTAATATGGACCGGAGTCCCATGATGTTCACTAGTGATGTCTCTCTCCCAAAAGACGATAAAACAACTATGTGAGGTAAACGAATTACAGCTGGGCAATTGACAGGACCATGTGCGCAAACCAATGCTGACTAAGTTGCAAGAAAGGTAGAGGTTCAAAGCATGGGCGGTACGCCAAGGCAAGTAGACCGAAATCCATCTGCATCTACTACTAATCATCCACCTTGAGATATTGATACGTCCAAAACGTATCTATAATTTCTGCTTGCTCCATGCCTCTTTTGGGTGATATTGCTATGATATTTATACACTTCCATACACTTTTGATCATATTTGGACTAACCTATTAACTCAGTGCACCCCAGTGCCAGTTTCTGTTTTCGGCTGTTTTTGTATTTCAGGTTTTCACATTACGAGAACTGCCAGGAAAAATCCAGAAAAATTATATAAAAAATCAGCGTTCCAGAAGCTACCTTGCGCCCGAAGTATAGCCGGGGGGGGGGCACCAGGGCTCCAGGCGCCCTGGCGGCGCGCCCCCCCTGGGCCGCGCCGGGGGGGCGCCTGGGCCCCCCGAGGCTCCGCTGATGCCCCCCTTTGGCATATATTTAAAGCGTCTCCCAAAACCCTCGAGACGGGAACTCTTTTTCGCGATCTCATCTCTGTTCCGCCGCCGCTGCCGCTTCCAAGATCGGGAGCACTAGGAGAACTCTTCCCGGCACCCTGCCGGAGGGGAGGATCACCACCGGGAGCTTCTCCACCACCATGGACGCCTCCCGGATGAGTTGTGAGTAGTCTCCCTTGGACCATGGGTCCATGACCAGTAGCTATGTGATGTTCTCCTCCCGTTCTTGTGTTTCACTAATTAGTCCTCGTGAGCTGCCCTACATGATCTAGGCACATAAGTAATCCTTATGCTGTTGCTATGATGAGTTTGCTGGGATCCGATGGATTATGAGATTATGTTCAGATTGTGTTTGAGTAATATATTTGATTCACCTCTTTTATATTTATGTTCGTAAGTAAGTCTTGCATGTTCTCCGTTGTTACTTATTGCTTTGGCCAAGTGATACGTCCAAAACGTATCTATAATTTCTGCTTGCTCCATGCCTCTTTTGGGTGATATTGCTATGATATTTATACACTTCCATACACTTTTGATCATATTTGGACTAACCTATTAACTCAGTGCACCCCAGTGCCAGTTTCTGTTTTCGGCTATTTTTGTATTTCGGGTTTTCACATTACGAGAAGTGCCAGGAAAAATCCAGAAAAATTATATAAAAAACCAGCGTTCCAGAAGCTACCGTGCGCCCGAAGTACAGCCGGGGGG
>LR738715.1:614036816-614061604 GCA_902687465.1 Secale cereale | reverse complement strand
CACCAGGGCTCCAGGCGCCCTGGCGGCGCGCCCCCCCTGGTCCGCGCTGGGGGGGGGGGGCGCCTGGGCCCCCGAGGCTCCGCTGATGCCCCCCTTTGGCATATATTTAAAGCGTCTCCCGAAACCCTCGAGAGGGGAACTCTTTTTCGTGATCTCATCTCTGTTCCGCCGCCGCCGCCGCTTCCAAGATCGGGAGCACCAGGAGAACTCTTCCCGGCACCCTGCCGGAGGGGAGGATCACCACCGGGAGCTTCTCCACCACCATGGACGCCTCCCGGATGAGTTGTGAGTAGTCTCCCTTGGACCATGGGTCCATGACCAGTAGCTATGTGATGTTCTCCTCCCGTTCTTGTGCTTCACTAATTAGTCCTCGTGAGCTGCCCTACATGATCGAGGCACATATGTAATCTTTATGCTGTTGCTATGATGAGTATGCTGGGATCCGATGGATTATGAGATTATGTTGAGAATGTGTTTGAGTAATATATTTGATTCGCCTCTTTATATTTATGTTCGTAAGTAATTCTTGCATGTTCTCCGTTGTTATTTATTGCTTTGGCCAAGTAATAGGTAGTGACTCCAAGAGGGAACGTTATGCTCGATTGTGGGTTCATGCCCCTCGATGACTAGTTTGAGTGACAGAAACATGAGTCTAGGGGATGTGATGTTGCCACAAGGGGGAAAACAACGGTGCTTGTGCCCGCGGGTGCAAGGACTGTTTACTTTACGCAAAGTTCTTTTAATGCAGTTGTCTGTTGCTTTGAGTTTACACTATGGGTGGGACTCGCAACTTAATACCAGCGAGATGTTCTGGATAGATATCTCAAGGTGGATGATTAGTAGTAGATGCAGATGGATTTCGGTCTACTTACCTCGGCGTACCGCTCATGCTTTGGACCTCTACCTTTCTTGCAACTTAGTCAGCATTAGTCCTGTCAATTGCCCAGCTGTAATTCGTTTACCTCACATAGCAGTTTTATCGTCTTTTGGGAGAGAGACATCACTAGTGAACATCATGAGACTCCGGTCCATATTACCATCATTGATCACATCCGCTATTTACTTTTCCGCTTTTTATTTACTATTGCAATTATATCTATCACTACTATCACTTGCGTTTGATCCTTTGTAAACTACAAGGCCGGAGGGATTGACAACCTCTCTGTACTTGTTGGGAGCAAAGTTATTTGTATCTGTGTGCAGGTCCATGTTGATTGCTAATATCTGGCGCCGTTAGCAGTTGGCACCTTCTTGTTGAAACTGGGAGTCTCAGGGAAATCGATCCTTGGTATTGCCAAGGGAAATCTTCTGCTACACTGCATCTCAAAACCTTCCACTTGGGGTAACCAACGAGGGGTGAGAAGCCACCTAGCAAAGCAATTTCTGGCGCCGTTGCCGGGGACTCCACTCTTCAGGATAGGGGAGTTGCACGCTATCTTTTACCTTTGCTTTTGGTCTTGTTAGTTTACCTTTCAGTTTTTGCTTTAGTATCTTTTATCGAAAATCACAAAAATAGTTATCTTGCTTGCTTGCTACTATGGGTTCCACCGAGAACACCAAGTTGTGTGACTTCACTAGTCACAACAACGATGACTTTATCTGCACACCTATCACTACACCTGCCACTTCAGCACCTTCGTATGAAATTAAACCTGCTTTACTGAACCTAGTCATGAAAGATCAATTCTCCGGTGCTGGAGATGATGCTGCTTTACACTTAAACAATTTTGTTTAACTTTGTGATATGCAAAAGTACCAAGAAATAGATGGTAATATTGTTAAGCTTAAGTTTTTTCCTTTCTCCTTGAGAGGAGGAGCTAAAATTTGGTTTCAGTCTTTGCCTAGAAATAGCATAGATTCTTGGGACAAGTGCAAAGATGCTTTTATTGGAAAATACTATCCACCTGCTAAAATTATCCAACTAAGAAGTAACATAATGAATTTTAAACAATTGGATAATGAACACGTTGCCCAAGCTTGGGAACGTATGAAATCTCTTATCAAGAACTGCCCTACTCATGGTTTGACTACTTGGATGGTTATCCAAACTTTTTATGCAGGCTTGAACTTTACCTCGCGGAACTTGTTAGATTCGGCCGCGGGAGGAACCTTTATGTCAACTACACTTGGTGCTGCCACAAAGCTTCTCGATGAGATGATGACCAACTATTACCAATGGCACACCGAACGCGCTCCAACAGGTAGGAAGGTAAACTCCGTCGAGGAGATTTCCTCCCTTAATGAAAAAGTTGACTTGATCATGTCTCTACTTTCGAAGCAATCTTCTGTTGATCCTCGTGATGTTCCTTTAAATTCTTTGATTGCTCAAGAACAAGTAGATGTGAACTTTATCTCTAGAAACAATTTTAATAACAATGCTTATAGGAGTAATTTTGGTAGCAATCCTAGACCATTCCCCTCTAATTCTTATTGGAACAACAATGCTTATCCTAGCACCAGGAACTCCACTACTGAACTAGAGATTATGCTTAAAGATTTCATCACTACCCAAAAAGCTTTTAATAATAGTGTAGAAGAAAAACTAAACAAACTAGGTGATCTCTCTTCAAAGGTAGACCATTTAGCCAATGAGGTAGAATTGCTTAAAATTAAAACTTCTCCTCTTGAGGAGAGGAAGGTCACTCCTATTAATGCTATTCAAGTGCAAATTAATGAAAATATTAGGATGATGGCTAAACTTAAAGAGAGATGGGCTAGAGAAAGGGAGGAAGGTGATAGAATTAAGAGCCTTCCTACCCACCACACTGTTGCTACTATCCAAGTTGTTGAGGATATCCAAACTCTTAGCACCCAATGCACTCCTGGTCCCGATGGACCTATTAATGGTGATGCTATGACTATAGAAACTACCAAACAAGTGAACCTAAAGGACACCACTACCACTTTACTTGATGCTAGTGACCTTGATTATGATAATTGCACTCTTACCGAAGTTATTGATTTCCTTCACAAGATGTCTAGAGATCCCCGCACTAGCACGATTAACCTTGCCTTCACAGAGCATATCACTAATGCCCTCATCAAAGCTAGGGAGGAGAAACTTAGAGTAGAAGCCTCCATACCTAGAAAGCTAGAAGATGGTTGGGATCCTATGATAAAAATTAAATTGAATGACTTCTCTTGCTATGCATTATGTGATGTTGGAGCTAGTACCTCTGTTATGCCCAAAAGAATATATGATATGCTTAAATTGAAACCTTATGATTCTTGTTCTTTTGGTGTTCGTCTCGTTGATTCTTCCATAAAGAAACATTTGGGGAGGATCGACGATGTTCTTATCGTTGTCAATGATAATTATGTTCCCGTTGATTTCACTATTATGGATATTGAATGTGATCCTTCTTGTCCAATTATTTTGGGACGTCCTTTTCTACGCACCGTTGGTGCTATCATTGACATGAAAGAGGGTAATATAAAATTTCAGTTTCCTCTCAAGAAAGGGATGGAACACTTCCCTCGAAAGAAGATCAAGTTACCTTTTGAGTCCGTTATACGGGCTAGCTATTCTTTTACTCTTGATAAAACTTGATCTATATGCATTATGCCTAGCTTAAAGGCATAAAAGAAAGCGCTTTTGGGAGGCAGCCCACATGAATAAAAAATTTATTTTGCTTTTGTTGTGTCTTGATGTTGTTTACTACAGTAGCATCATCATTGTATCTTTGCTTTTCAATTTTGTGCCAAGTATAGCCTCTGATTGCTAGAAAGTTCAAAAGTTGTGAGGTGCTGTCCAGGAAACAGATTCTTTCCTTGGATAGAAAAATTCGTATAAAATCACCAGATCATCTTTTTGGTCTGAATTTTTCCGACAGCGTGCTCTATATAATTGTCTTTCAAGCATCTGTTTTGAGTTTTTTTATTAGAGTAGCAGAAGTGCCCCGAACAAATCATTTACTACCTGCTGTTCTGTTTTTCACAGATTCTGTCCTGTTTTGCCTCTCCTTCATTTTGCAAACCTAGATATTGCTTTTTCTTTGCAAAAACCTTTTGGCAATCTTGAGAAACAGTAGAACTTCAAGAATATCTTTATTTCCAGCAAGGTACAATTATTTTATTATGGGTACTAACCTCGCTAATCAGATTATGATGAGTTATGTATGAAGGGAGTTTTCAAGTGTGCGAGGGAAGATGATAAAAAGATTCAGGAGTGTCAAACGCTCAAGCTTGGGGATGCCCCCATGCACCCCCAAGAAATATTCAAGGAGACTCAAAAGTCTAAGCTTGGGGATGCCCCCGTGCATCCCCTTCTCCATCAACATTATCAGTTCGTCTTTCGTTCCACTATATTTTAATCACTTCATGTGTTATGTGCTATGCTTCGAGCGTCTTGCTTTTTAGTTTTCTTTAGCTTTTCATAACGAGTCGGAACTCATCTTTCTTTATGTGGGAGAGAAACACGCTCCACTTCTACCTGGAACATAACATAGAAATTTCATGTCTATCTTTGCTGTGTGTGTTCTTTGTCTTTTAATAGCTACTATCATGTTCAGCTCTCAGTTTTCATGCTTATCTTTTTAAAGAGCTTTTGTTTAGATTGGTTGCTTGAACTCTCTTTAATTATCATGCTTATCTTATTAAGAGAGTTTGCTTCCGTTGCATTGGTTGATATGTCTATGATAAAGATGCTACGTGCACGATGGCGCTTAGTAGTTCATGTTTTCTTATGGTTAGTCTCAAATAGCTGGGGGATTCCCAATGTGTTATTGGAGTACCAACATGATTTGTTTGCCTATGATGTGGTATGGTTTAGTAATATCTTCCTTCAAAGAATTTATTTTGATTGACTTGGCGTATGCTCACGCATATTTAAGACTATAAAGAAAGTCTGTCAAGCCTTGATGATCTTTTGTTTCTGAGTAGCGATATAACTTCCATGCCTGATTCAATGTTGCTTTGTCGCTCTGCATGATTATGACCGTCATTGCTCTCTTAGTTGGTCGCTCCCAGTCTTTTACTAACCTTCGCCTGTACTAAGCGGACTGACTGCTTGTGCATCCACATTCCTTTAAACCAGTTATGCCATATGAGTCCACCATACCTTCCTACGTGGTATTTACCTGCCATTCCTAATGGAGACTTGCATGTGCCATCTCGAAATTATTCAAAGAAAAAGCATTCTTATTTTGTGCCTCTGTTGTAAGTCCATGAGGAAGTAGTAGTTAATTCATGATCTTTTTAAGTTGGACAAGCTTCACCCCGGGATTGCATGTATAATGTGCAAACCCATAATACGAGAAGGAACTGGCATTGAGTGCGCCCGGCTCAAAAAGATAATATAACAAACAAACCTCCTTCACGCTTTGTTCATGAGAAATCAAAAAACTTTGGCAGTGATAAACAAAGGAGATTAAGAGGATGTGATCGTCCTCATTCGGGAGCCGTTCCTCGAAACTTGTCCATCTCAAGAAGTGATTGAGTTACCTGCTAGCATTCGTTGACGAAATATGCATGATCTAAAAAAATTATTACCTCAGTTTTAAAACCAAGAGCTCTAGTACATGTTTTGTCTTTGTTTCCGATTACGGGTTTTCAACCTTGCCAACAAAAGCCACGGTTCGAGAGTCTCCACCTTCTTTTAAAGCACCAACTACTGAGAGCATGATTGTCATTCTGAGTGTAATGTGCATTGTCCCAAAGTAGCATTGTCTTTTGCATGATCGTGATATCGCTTATTTTGAAATGATTGTATCTAGTCATCACTTAAACCTTGGTGGTGCCCCTGCATTTATGTTTTGCTTCACTAAAGGGGGCAAGCGAGATATCACTTTATCATATTTGCACACCATGTTCATTACAAATCTTTTTGATGTTTCAATATCATATTGTAAAACTTTCAGTCCTTTGTGATTTTCTCATGAGGCAACTTAATTACTATAGATTCATTGTCTCAGTAAACTTTTGTCATATGACTATGAAAAAGTCCTATATGGTTAATAGAATGTCACCACAGAAATTATTCTTGTTATCATTTACCTACTCGAGGACGAGCATGAATTAAGCTTGGGGATGTTGATACGTCCAAAACGTTTCTATAATTTCTGCTTTTTCCATGCCTCTATTGGGTGATATTGCTATGATATTTATACACTTCCATACATTTTTGATCATATTTGGACTAACCTATTAACTCAGTGCACCCAGTGCCAGTTTCTGTTTTCGGCTGTTTTTGTATTTCAGGTTTTCACATTACGAGAACTGCCAGGAAAAATCCGGAAAAATTATATAAAAAATCAGCGTTCCAGAAGCTACCGTGCGCCCGAAGTACAGCCGGGGGGGGGGGGGCACCAGGGCTCCAGGCACCCTGGTGGCGCGCCCCCCCCTGGGCCGGCCGGGGGGCGCCTGGGCCCCCCGAGGCTCCGCTGATGCCCCCCTTTGGCATATATTTAAAGCGTCTCCCGAAACCCTCGAGAGGGGAACTCTTTTTCGCGATCTCATCTCTGTTCCGCCGCCACCGCCGCTTCCAAGATCGGGAGCACCAGGAGAACTCTTCCCGGCACCCTGCCGGAGGGGAGGATCACCACCGGGAGCTTCTCCACCACCATGGACGCCTCCCGGATGAGTTGTGAGTAGTCTCCCTTGGACCAGGGGTCCATGACCAGTAGCTATGTGATGTTCTCCTCCCGTTCTTGTGCTTCACTAATTAGTCCTCGTGAGCTGCCCTACATGATCGAGGCACATATGTAATCCTTATGCTGTTGCTATGATGAGTTTGCAGGGATCCGATGGATTATGAGATTATGTTCAGATTGTGTTTGAGTAATATATTTGATTCACCTCTTTTATATTTATGTTCGTAAGTAATTCTTGCATGTTCTCCGTTGTTATTTATTGCTTTGGCCAAGTAATAGGTAGTGACTCCAAGAGGGAACGTTATGCTCGATTGTGGGTTCATGCCCCTCGATGACTAGTTTGAGTGACAGAAACATGAGTCTAGGGGATGTGCTATTGCCACAAGGGGGAAAACAATGGTGCTTGTGCCCGCCGGTGCAAGGACTGTTTACTTTACGCAAAGTTCTTTTAATGCAGTTGTCTCTTGCTTTGAGTTTACACTATGGGTGGGACTCGCAACTTAATACCAGTGAGATGTTCTGGATAGATATCTCAAGGTGGATGATTAGTAGTAGATGCAGATGGATTTCGGTCTACTTACCTCGGCGTACCGCTCATGCTTTGAACCTCTACCTTTCTTGCAACTTAGTCAGCATTAGTCCTGTCAATTGCCCAGCTGTAATTCGTTTACCTCACATAGCAGTTTTATCGTCTTTTGGGAGAGAGACATCACTAGTGAACATCATGAGACTCCGGTCCATATTACCATCATTGATCACATCCGCTATTTACTTTTCCGCTTTTTATTTACTATTGCAATTATATCTATCACTACTATCACTTGCGTTTGATCCTTTGCAAACTACAAGGCCGGAGGGATTGACAACCTCTCTGTACTCGTTGGGAGCAAAGTTATTTGTATCTGTGTGCAGGTCCACGTTGATTGCTAATATCTGGCGCCGTTAGCAGTTGACACCTTCTTGTTGAAACTGGGAGTCTCAGGGAAATCGATCCTTGGTATTGCCAAGGGAAATCTTCTGCTACACTGCATCTCAAAACCTTCCACTTGGGGTAACCAACGAGGGGTGAGAAGCCACCTAGCACCAAGTAGTAGGTAGTGACTCCAAGAGGGAACGTTATGCTTGATTGTGGGTTCATGCCCCTCGATGACTAGTTTGAGTGACAGAAACATGAGTCTAGGGGATGTGCTGTTGCCACAAGGGGGAAAACAACGGTGCTTGTGCCCGCGGGTGCAAGGATTGTTTACTTTACGCAAAGTTCTTTTAATGCAGTTGTCTGTTGCTTTGAGTTTACACTATGGGTGGGACTCACAACTTAATACCAGCGAGATGTTCTAGATAGATATCTCAAGGTGGATGATTAGTAGTAGATGCAGATGGATTTCGGTCTACTTACCTCGGCGTACCGCCCATGCTTTGAGCCTCAACCTTTCTTGCAATGTAGTCAGCATTGGTTTGTGCACATGGTCCTGTCAATTGCCCAGCTGTAATTCGTTTACCTCACATAGCTGTTTTATCGTCTTTTGGGAGAGAGACATCACTAGTGAACATCATGGGACTCCGGTGCATATTACCAGCATTGATCACATCCGCTATTTACTTTTCCGCATTTTACTTACTATTGCAATTATACCTATCACTATTATCACTTGCGTTTGATCCTTTGTAAACTACAAGGCCGGAGGGATTGACAACCTCTCTGTACTCGTTGGGAGCAAAGTTATTTGTATCTGTGTGCAGGTCCACGTTGATTGCTAATATCTGGCGCCGTTAGCAGTTGACACCTTCTTGTTGAAACAGGGAGTCTCAGGGAAATCGATCCTTGGTATTGCCAAGGGAAATCTTCTGCAACACTGCATCTCAAAACATTCCACTTGGGGTAACCAACGAGGGGTGAGAAGCCACCTAGCAAAGCAATTTCTAGCGCCGTTGCCGGGGACTCTACTCTTCAGGATAGGGGAGTTGCACGCTATCTTTTACCTTTGCTTTTAGTCTTGTTAGTTTACCTTTCAGTTTTTGCTTTAGTATCCTTTATTAAAAAAAATACAAATTTTTTTTATTTGCTTTTTTGTTAGTAGTCCTTTCTGTTTAGCAAAAAATGTTAGGATTTGGTGCTTTGAGGGAATCAGAAGTTCTAGATTTCCATCAAAGGGAGGAGAAAATATGAAGAAGGCATGGGACAGAATTTCTGATGCACATAGGAGAATTATGCCTTGGATACCTATAAAAATTGTGCTTAGAAATTTTTACCATGGTCTTTTTAAATGGTGTAAAAACTCTATTGATATTATAGCCGAGGGAGATTTCCTAGAGTGTGAAGATGCTAGAGCTCTTGAAATTATACATGGTCTATCTAGTTACTTTGTTTATGATCATAACTTTGATACTGTCATAGATAGACTTGCTACTATTGAGAAGAGAATGGATGCTCTAGACTTGATGAAGGTAGAGAAACCCAAACCCGATAAGAAAGACATTTTGGAAATAGACAATGATTGGGAGCCTTTTGTTAGGATTAGCATCTCTAATCAAGACTTCCTTGCTTATTGTGATATTGGATCTATGGTTTCTACTATGCCAAAAATTGTTCATGATTCTTTAAAATTTAACATGGATAGATTACCATCTTATCATGAACACACTAATGGAGATATTTCTGAAATCCAGGGAAGAATAAAATACGTGCCGGTTAAATTCCTTAAAGGGATTGCAATGATTGATTTCTTCATCATGGAGCCAAACCAAGGAAATATAGTGCTTGGAAGGGACTTCCTCCGAGCAGTAAAAGGCTTCATTGATATAGGTAAGGGACAAATCCGCTTGCGCGGAAAGGCAAAAGGTGTGTACCCCTTTCCTAGAAGGAACAAGAGTGAACTTGTTGAGGAACCATTTGAAGCAATTTATAGCTCCGATTATTACGATGGTTATTGATTCCTCTATGCATTATGCCAAGCTTAAAGGCATAAAAGAAAACGCTTTTTGGAGGCAGCCCACATGAATAAATTTTTATTTTGCTTTTGTTGTGTCTTGATGTTGTTTACTACAGTAGCATCATCATTGTATCTTTGCTTTTCAATTTTGTGCCTAGTATAGCCTCTGATTGCTAGAAAGTTCAAAAGTTGTGAGGTGCTGTCCAGGAAACAGATTCTGTCATTGGATAGAAAAATTCGTATAAAATCAACAGATCATCTTTTTGGTCTGAATTTTTTCGACAGCGTGCTCTATATAATTGTCTTTCGTGCGTCTGTTCTGAGTTTTTTTATTAGAGTTGCAGAAGTTCCCCGAACAAATCATTTACAACCTGCTGTTCTGTTTTTCGCAGATTCTGTCCTGTTTTGCCTTTCCTTCGTTTTGCAAACCTAGAGCTTGCTTTTTCTTTGCAAAAACCTTTTGGCATTCTTGAGAAACAGTAGACCTTCAAGAATATCTTTATTTCCAGCAAGGTACAATTATTTTATTATGGGTACTAACCTCGCTAATCAGATTATGATGAGTTATGTATGAAGGGAGTTTTCAAGTGTGCGAGGGAAGATGATAAAAAGATTCAGGAGTGTCAAGCGCTCAAGCTTGGGGATGCCCTCATGCACCCCCAAGAAATATTCAAGGAGACTCAAGCGTCTAAGCTTGGGGATGCCCCCGTGCATCCCCTTCTCCATCAACATTATCAGTTCGTCTTTCGTTCCACTATATTTTAATCACTTCATGTGTTATGTGCTATGCTTGGAGCATCTTGCTTTTAATTTTCTTTAGCTTTTCATAACGAGTCGGAACTCAGCTTTCTTTATGTGGGAGAGAAACACGCTCCACTTCTACCTAGAACATAACATAGAATTTTCATGTCTATCTTTGCTGTGTGTGTTCTTTGTCTTTTAATAGCTACTATCATGCTTAGCTCTCAGTATTCATGCTTATCTTTTCAAAGAGCTTTTGTTTAGTTGGTTGCTTGAACTCTCTTTAGTTATCATGCTTATCTTATTAAGAGAGTTTGCTTCCGTTGCATTGGTTGATATGTCTATGATAAAGATGCTATGTGCATAATGGCGCTTAGTAGTTCAGGTTTTCTTATGGTTAGTCTCAAATAGCTGGGGGGTTCCCAATGTGTTATTGGAGTACCAACATGGTTTGTTTGCCTATGATGTGGTATGGTTTAGTAATATCTTCCTTCAAAGAATTTATTTTGATTGACTTGGCGTATGCTCACGCATATTTAAGACTGTAAAGAAAGTCTGTCAAGCCTTGATGATCTTTTATTTCTGAGTAGCGATATAACTTCCATGCCTGATTCAATGTTGATTTGTCACTCTGCATGATTATGACCGTCATTGCTCTCTTAGTTGGTCGCTCCCAGTCTTTTGCTAACCTCCACCTGTACTAAGCGGACTGACTGCTTGTGCATCCACATCCTTTTAATCCAGTTATACCATATGAGTCCACCATACCTTCCTACATGGTATTTACCTGCCATTCCTAACGGAGACTTGCATGTACCATCTCGAAATTATTCAAAGAAAAAGGATTCTTATTTTGTGCCTCTGTTGTAAGTCCACAAGGAAGTAGTAGTTAATTCATGATCTTTTTAAGTTGGACAAGCTTCACCCCGGGATTGCATGTATAATGTGCAAACCCATAATACGAGAAGGAACTGGCATTGAGTGCGCCCGGCTCAAAAAGATAATATAACAAACAAACCCTCCTTCACGCTTTGTTCATGAGAAATCAGAAAACTTTGGCAGTGATAAACAAAGGAAATTAAGAGGATGTGATCGTCCTCATTCGGGAGCCGTTCCTCGAAACTTGTCCATCTCAAGAAGTGATTGAGTTGTCTGCTAGCATTCGTTGACAAAACATGCATGATCTAAAATAAATTATTACCTCTGTTTTAAAACCAAGAGCTCTAGTACATGTTTTGTCTTTGTTTCCGATTACGGGTTTTCAACCTTGCCAACGAAAGTCACGGTTCGAGAGTCTCCACCTTCTTTTAAAGCACCAACTACTGATAGCATGATTGTCATTCTGAGTGTAATGTGCATTGTCCCAAAGTAGCATTGTCGTTTGCATGATTGTGATATCGTTTATTTTGAAATCATTGTATCTAGTCATCACTTAAACCTTGGAGGTGCCCCTGCATTTATGTTTTGCTTCACTAAAGGGGGCAAGCGAGATATCACTTTATCATATTTGCACATCATGTTCATTACAAATCTATTTGATGTTTCAGTATCATATTGTAAAACTTTCAGTCCTTTGTGATTTTCTCATGAGGCAACTTAATTACAACTGATTCATTATCTCAGTAAGCTTTTGTCATATGACTATGAAAAAGTCCTATATGGTTAATAGCATGTCACCACAGAAATTATTCTTGTTATCATTTACCTACTCGAGGACGAGCAGGAATTAAGCTTGGGGATGTTGATACGTCCAAAACGTATCTATAATTTCTGCTTGCTCCATGCCTCTTTTGGGTGATATTGTTATGATATTTATACACTTCCATACACTTTTGATCATATTTGGACTAACCTATTAACTCAGTGCACCCCAGTGCCAGTTTCTGTTTTCGGCCGTTTTTGTATTTTAGGTTTTCACATTACGAGAACCGCCAGGAAAAATCCAGAAAAATTATATAAAAAATCAGCGTTCCAGAAGCTACCTTGCGCCCGAAGTACAGCCGGGGGGGCACCAGTGCTCCAGGCGCCCTGGCGGCGCCCCCCCCCCTGGGCCGCGCCGGGGGGGGGGGGGGCACCTAGGCCCCCCGAGGCTCTGCTGATGCCCCCCTTTGGCATATATTTAAAGCGTCTCCCGAAACCCTCGAGACGGGAACTCTTTTTCGCGATCTCATCTCTGTTCCGCCGCCGCCGCCGCTTCCAAGATCGGGAGCACCAGGAGAACTCTTCCCGGCACCCAACCGGAGGGGAGGATCACCACCGGGAGCTTCTCCACCACCATGGACGCCTCCCGGATGAGTTGTGAGTAGTCTCCCTTGGACCATGGGTCCATGACCAATAGCTATGTGATGTTCTCCTCCCGTTCTTGTGCTTCACTTATTTGTCCTCGTGAGCTGCCCTACATGATCGAGGCACATATGTAATCCTTATGCTGTTGCTATGATGAGTTTGCTGGGATCCGATGGATTATGAGATTATGTTCAGATTGTGTTTGAGTAATATATTTGATTCACCTCTTTTATATTTATGTTCGTAAGTAATTCTTGCATGTTCTCCATTGTTACTTATTGCTTTGGCCAAGTAGTAGGTAGTGACTCCAAGAGGGAACGTTATGCTTGATTGTGGGTTCATGCCCCTCGATGACTAGTTTGAGTGACAGAAACATGAGTCTAGGGGATGTGCTGTTGCCACAAGGGGGAAAACAACGGTGCTTGTGCCCGCGGGTGCAAGGATTGTTTACTTTACGCAAAGTTCTTTTAATGCAGTTGTCTGTTGCTTTGAGTTTACACTATGGGTGGGACTCGCAACTTAATACCAGCGAGATGTTCTGGATAGATATCTCAAGGTGGATGATTAGTAGTAGATGCAGATGGATTTCGGTCTACTTACCTCGGCGTACCGCCCATGCTTTGAGCCTCAACCTTTCTTGCAATGTAGTCAGCATTGGTTTGCGCACATGGTCCTGTCAATTGCCCAGCTGTAATTCGTTTACCTCACATAGCTGTTTTATCGTCTTTTGGGAGAGAGACATCACTAGTGAATATCATGAGACTCCGGTCCATATTACCATCATTGATCACATCCGCTATTTACTTTTCCGCATTTTACTTACTATTGCAATTATACCTATCACTATTATCACTTGCGTTTGATCCTTTGTAAACTACAAGGCCGGAGGGATTGACAACCTCTCTGTACTCGTTGGGAGCAAAGTTATTTGTATCTGTGTGCAGGTCCACGTTGATTGCTAATATCTGGCGCCGTTAGCAGTAGACACCTTCTTGTTGAAACATGGAGTCTCAGGGAAATCGATCCTTGGTATTGCCAAGGGAAATCTTCTGCTACACTGCATATCAAAACCTTCCACTTGGGGTAACCAACGAGGGGTGAGAAGCCACCTAGCAGATATCTATCCAGAACATCTCGCTGGTATTAAGTTGCGAGTCCCACCCATAGTGTAAACTCAAAGCAACAGACAACTGCATTAAAAGAACTTTGCGTAAAGTAAACAATCCTTGCACCCACGGGCACAAGCACCGTTGTTTTCCCCCTTGTGGCAACAGCACATCCCCTAGACTCATGTTTCTGTCACTCAAACTAGTCATCGAGGGGCATGAACCCACAATCAAGCATAACGTTCCCAATTGGAGTCACTACCTATTACTTGGCCAAAGCAATAAATAACAACGGAGAACATGCAAGAATTACTTACGAACATAAATATAAAAGAGGTGAATCAAGTATATTACTCAAACACAATCTGAACATAATCTCATAATCCATCGGATCCCAGCAAACTCATCATAGCAACAGCATAAGGATTACATATGTGCCTCGATCATGTAGGGCAGCTCACGAGGACTAATTAGTGAAGCACAAGAACGGGAGGAGAACATGACATAGCTACTGGTCATGGACCCATGGTCCAAGGGAGACTACTCACAACTCATCCGGGAGGCGTCCATGGTGGTGGAGAAGCTCCCGGTGGTGATCCTCCCCTCCGGCAGGGTGCCGGGAAGAGTTCTCCTGGTGCTCCCGATCTTGGAAGCGCAGCGGCGGCGGAACAGAGATGAGATCGTGAAAAAGGGTTCCCGTCTCGAGGGCATCAGACGAGGCTCGGGGGGCCCAGGCGCCCCCCCGGCGTGGCCAAGGGGGGCCGCGCCACCAGGGCGCCTGGAGCCCTGGTGGCCACCCTCCGGCTGTACTTCGGGTGCCGGGAAGCTTCTGGAACGCTGATTTTTTATATAATTTTTTTGGGATTTTTCTGGCAGTTCTCGTAATGGGAAAACCTGAAATACAAAAACAGCCGAAAACAAAAACTGGCACTGGGGTGCACTGAGTTAATAGGTTAGTCCAAATACGATCAAAAGTGTATGGAAGTGTATAAATAACATAGCAATATCACCCAAAAGAGGCATGGAGCAAGCAGAAATTATAGATACGTTTTGGACGTATCAACATCCCCAAGCTTAATTCCTGCTCGTCCTCGAGTAGGTAAATGATAACAAGAATAATTTCTGTGGTGACATGCTATTAACCATATAGGACTTTTCATAGTCTTATGACAAAAGCTTACTGAGACAATGAATCTGTAGTAATTAAGTTGCCTCATGAGAAAATCACAAAGAACTGAAAGTTTTACAATATGATACTGAAACATCAAATAGATTTGTAATGAGCATGGTGTGCCAATATGATAAAGTGATATCTCGCTTGCCCCCTTTAGTGAAGCAAAACATAAATGCAGGGGCACCTCCAAGGTTTAAGTGATGACTAGATACAATGATTTCAAAATAAATGATATCACAATCATGCAAAAGACAATGCTACTTTGGGACAATGCACATTACACTCAGAATGACAATCATGCTCTCAGTAGTTGGTGCTTTTAAAAGAAGGTGGAGACTCTCGAACCGTGGCTTTTGTTGGCAAGGTTGAAAACCCGTAGTCGGAAACAAAGACAAGACATGTACCAGAGCTCTTGGTTTTAAAAATAGAGGTAATATTTTTTTTAGATTATGCATGTTCCGTCAACGAATGCTAGCAGACAACTCAATCACTTCTTGAGATGGACAAGTTTTGAGGAACGGCTCCCGAATGAGGACGATCACATCCTCTTAATCTCCTTTGTTTATCACTGCCAAAGTTTTCTGATTTCTCAGGAACAAAGCGTGAAGGAGGGTTTGTTTGTTATATTATTTTTGAGCCGGGCGCACTCAATGCCAGTTCCTTCTCGTATTATGGGTTTGCACATTATACATGCAATCCCGGGGTGAAGCTTGTCCAACTTAAAAAGATCATGAATTAACTACTACTTCCTCGTGAACTTAAAACAGAGGCACAAAATAGGAATGCATTTCTTTGAATAATTTCGAGATGGTACATGCAAGTCTCCATTAGGAATGGCAGGTAAATACCATGTACGAAGGTATGGTGGACTCATATGGCATAACTGGTTTAAAAGAATTTGGATGGACAAGCAGTCAGTCCGCTTAGTACAGGTGGAGGTTAGCAAAAGACTGGGAGCGACCAACTAAGAGAGCAATGACGGTCATAATCATGCAGAGCGACAAAGCAACATTGAATCAGGCATGGAAGTTATATCGCTACTCAGAAACAAAAGATCATCAAGGCTTGACAGACTTTCTTTACAGTCTTAAATATGCGTGAGCATACGCCAAGTCAATCAAAGTAAATTCTCGAAGGAAGATATTACTAAACCATACCACAGCATAGGCAAACAAATCATGTTGGTACTCCAATAACACATTGGGAACCACCCCAGCTATTTGAGACTAACCATAAGAAAATATGAACTACTAAGCACCATTATGCACGTAGCATCTTTATCATAGACATATCAACCAATGCAACGGAAGCAAACTCTCTTAATAAGATAAGCATGATAACTAAAGAGAGTTCAAGCAACCAACTAAACAAAAGCTCTTTTAAAAGATAAGCATGAAAACTAAGAGCTAAGCATGATAGTAGCTATTGAAAGACAAAGAACACACACAGCAAAGATAGACATGAAAATTTCTATGTTATGTTCTAGGTAGAAGTGGAGCGTGTTTCTCTCCCACATAAAGAAAGCTGAGTTCCGACTCATTATGAATAGCTAAAGAAAACTAAAAGCAAGACGCTCCAAGCATAGCACATAACACATGAAGTGATAAAAATATAGCGGAACGAAAGACGAACTGATAATGTTGATGGAGAAGGGGATGCACGGGGGCATCTGTAATGCCCCGGATGTAATACTTTCCCTTTTGGGCATATAATATATCTCCGGCTTCATCTATTTCCATTCCGGGTTCTTTGTCTTTCGGGTTTTCGTCGTTTTGTTGTGTGCGTGTGTGGCATTCATTCATATCATGTAGACATGTGCATCGCATTGCTTTTGTGTTGTCGGTTGCATCCGGTTCCACGCGTTCCTTCCCGTTGTTCGTTTCGCGTTCCGGAGCTCCCTCACGTGTCCGCGACGTTCCGTAGGCCTACTTTGTTGTTTGGGCGTGTAACGTTGCCGGTGTGCCGCGAGGTTGTTGTGTGTGTTGTTGTTTTGTTGTGTGCAACCCGCCTCTCAAACATCTCCTAGGCCCATCTTAACTACCCCCGCGATCGGATCCGTCGGATCGCGATCGGAGGGCTCCTAATACCCCTAAATCCCCCCTAACCCTAAAAAACAGCTATATAATAGACCCCTAGTCTATTTTTGGCATCCCTAGCTTCTTCCTCCTCCTTCCCCTAAAAATCTGGATCTGGCCACCCCCTCCTCTCCACTTGGCAGATCCAGCCAGTCCCCTCGATCTCCCTTCGAACCAGCCGCCAGATCCATCGATCCTTCGGCCAAGTCAACGCTCGCAGCGCCTCCTCGCTGGACCACTTCATCGACAGATCGCCCAGGCCGCTCCCTCCGTTCGATCCCGTGCCAGGCGAGCCGGCCTCGCCCTCCGGGACCACATCGCCGGCCCGAGGCCCAGCTCGGCCTCCCGCCTCCCGCCTCGGGTGGGCCGGCCGCGAGGCACCTCACCAGGCAGCGCCACTCCCACCTCGCTCCCCTCCCCGCACCAGCCGATCGGGCGCCAACCGCCGCTGGGCCGAACCCCAGCAGCCTCGGGCCGCTTCCTCCGCCACCTCGCGAGCGGGCCCGAAAGACGCGCCTCCAGCCGGGCAGCCCATCCCGCATCGCCGCCAGATCGCCTTCGGCTGGGCCGCCGCCGCAGCCGCCAGGCCCAGCCGGCCCGAGCGCCGCTGGGCCGCCCTCCTCAGCCGCGTGGGCCGCCAGCCAGCTCCACCGACGCCTTCCGCGGGCCGCGCCAGGCCCTCCAGCCGGATCGGGCCGGATCCAACCCTAGCCGTGGTTTTTTTTTCAGATCTGCCTGAGAAGGTTGTCCTCTTTTACCACTAAGTCCCCAGTAATTTTGTGTCTGATGCTATGTTCAAACTGCTCTAACTTTGTGTGTGTTTGTCTGATTCGCGCAAATAGCATGTCCAGACGTTCGTGGTGAATAGCACTACGTTTTATCTTTTTGTGTCATGCATGATAGAAGTCATCTAGATGCTTGTTTTCCCGTTGCAAGAGTGCATCCCGATATAATTGCTGCTATGTGATGTTTTTATGCCATCTTTGCCATGTGATATCTTTTAGCTCGTTTGTCCGAATGATGCAAATGACATGTCCACGTGTTCGTCTTGCCATGCTCTACATGTTGCTTGTGTTAGGTTGCATGATAGATTTATTCTTGCCATGGTTATCCTCGTTGCAAAGTGCCATGTGGATGTGATGTTGTTTCACTTGTTATGAAATGCCATCTTGTTGAGCTCATTGCTATCGTTGTGTTTATCTCCATAAAGCATGCTTGTGTGTTTCGGTATCACCATCATGTGTACTTTGATGAGGTGCTTACCACTTGCCATGTTTAGTTTCGAGGTGACTTAAACTTGCTCTTTTAGATGCCATGATGAAATTGCTGTTTTAGGACACTAAGTCTGAAATCTGTAACGTTCCGATGCCATGTTTGCTTGCTGCTCTAGGACAAACCATGATAGATTTTGAGTGGATCTTGATTGTTCCTTGTAGTATATATTGTTGGCTTTCCATTCATGTTCTCACATGCCTATTTAAGTGGTTGTAGCATGTTTATCTTTTGCTCGAAAGTTTCAATAAAATTCTGCTGCCAGAATTTTATTGTCAAGTTCAATATGTCCAAGCTTATTGCTATTGATCCGTGGCTCCTTTGGGGGTGCACCTTTGGACTTATTTGCTGTAGGATATGTCTAGTTTATGTTCATGTCCTTTGCCATGATGTTTGAGTGCTGTAGCTTAATTATTTTGTGCTCCGAAGTTGCTATGTTGCTGTAATTTTCAGCTTTCGCTCATTTCTTGTTTCGGGCATAACTTTTAGCCCGTAACTCCGATTTCAGCGAGTCTTATATGAAACTTGATTGATTTTCTGTGTAGATTCATAATATCTTATTGTTATCATGTTTTGAGGTGTTTTGCTTGAGTGATATTTTACGTGCTCCGTGTGCATCCATCATGCATCCATCTTTTTTCGAGTGCGCATTGCATCTTGTTGATTCGTGCCCTGTGTGATTGTATTGTTTAGAGCTGGAAGCTGAGACCGAGTACGAGTACGAGCACGAGGTTACCAACGAGGTTGAGCACGAGGACCCTTCTTACGATCCGAACGACTTCTCTTCAGGCAAGATGACCGAACCCCGATAACATTACTATCTTTGCCTATTGCTAGTAGTTCCGCTCTATAGTTTTGCCTCGATGCCCATGTTCTTCCTGTCAGCCTCCTACTTGTAACCATTGCCATGTTTAACCACCCTACCTATGCAAACCGTTGCTTGGCTAAGTACGCTTCGCTCAGCCCTTCTTATAGCATTGCTAGTTGCAGGTGAAGATCGAAGATGCTTGCTTCGTGCTGAAGTTTGTTGGGTTATATCACACTATATAATTGCTTAAAAATGAAATCATCTATATATTGGCAAGGGTGGAAGGCTAAGCCTTTTGCTTGGTGATTTGTTCCACTCATGTCGTTAGGAACCGTATAAACCGGTGTTATGTTCCTTGATTATGCGTTCCTAACACGGTTGGGGTGTATGGGACCCCCTCGATAAACCGCTAAGTGCTAAGTCTTTTCCAGCAAGTCCCAACATTGGTACTATTCGCCTAATAACAAACTAAACTTGCATAGGGAGTAACTAACCCTCTTTCTTAATCAACAACCCCGGGCCAGTGCTCCACATGAGTGTTGGTCCGAAACGGGGAGCCTGCGGGGCCGCCTTGGGGCAACCCGAGGTATCTGGCATACACCTGTAGCTTCACCCATCCGGTCGTGTCCTGAGACTTAGATACGCGCGGCTACTATCAGGGTGTCGACACGCCGGGAGGATTTGCTGGATTAGCCTTACCTTAGTTCGGAGTATCTTGAGCACGGGATTCCGAGAATACTCGGGTCTTCCCACTTTGGAGTTGCGACTCCGCGGATCGTGGGCTTGTAATGGGTCAAGTTGGAACACCCCTGCAGGGTTTTGAACTTTCGAAAGCCGTGCCCGCGGTTATGTGGCAGATGGGAGCTTGTTAATATCCGGTTGTAGATAACTTGACACAATGTTTCCAATACACTACCAGCGTGTGTTCCGTGACCGTCAATTTCCGAATAGGGATTCGGGAGTTGAACACGGAGGGGTTATGTTTGTTGAGCTTGTAGCTAGGATCACTTCGTGATCACTTCTCGTCCGAGGCTTTCTCTTCTCGCTCTCACTCACGTAAGCTAGTTGCTAGTTGCTGCTGCAGACACTTATTCTTTTCTTCAGCCTTATCCTTTCCCAAGGCTTAAATAGTCTTGTTACCCGAGAACGGGATTGCTGAGTCCCCTGTGGCTCACAGTTACTTCACCACCCCCAGATGCAGGTCCAGCTGTGAGCTATCCAGGTGATGGCACCGAGCTGGATTGGGAGTTCGACGAGGAGCGTAGTCGGTACTATGTTCTTTATCCGGATGATGAGTAGTGGAGACTTCTACTAGGATTCGATCCGCCTGTGGTTTATTTATCTAAGTTTGGTATCTTGACATTTGGATTTTGCCCTTAGAGGGTTGTGATATTCTTAATGTATGATGTTTGAGACATGTATTGTATTTGTGTGACGTGGCGAGTGTAAGCCAACTATTTATGTTTACAATCCCCTCTTTTACATGAGATGTGCAAAGATTACCAAACTTGAGATCATTCTAGGATGGACTTATGCCTTTAAGTCGTGCCTCGACACGTAGGAGGTATAACTCCATCCTGGGCATTATAGCATCCCCAAGCTTAGACGCTTGAGTCTCCTTGAATATTTCTTGGGGGTGCACGGTGGCATCCCCAAGCTTGAGCGTTTGACACTCCTGAATCTTTTTATCATCTTCCCTCGCACACTTGAAAACTCCCTTCATACATAACTCATCATAATCTGATTAGCGAGGTTAGTACCCATAATAATATAATTGTTCCTTGCTGGAAATAAAGATATTCTTGAAGGTCTACTGTTTCTCAAGATTGCCAAAAGGTTTTTGCAAAGAAAAAGCAAGCTCTAGGTTTGCAAAATGAAGGAAAGGCAAAACAGGACATAATCTGTGAAAAACAGAACAGCAGGTAGTAAATGATTTTTTCGGGGCACTTCTGCAACTCTAATCAAAAAACTCAGAACAGACGCACGAAAGACAATTATATAGAGCATGCTGTCGAAAAAATTCAGACCAAAAAGATGATCTGGTGATTTTATACGAATTTTTCTATCCAAGGATAGAATCTGTTTCCTAGACAGCACGTCACAACTTGTGAACTTTCTTGCAATCAGAGGCTACACTTGGCACAAAGTTGAAAAATAAAGATACAATGATGTTGCTACAGTAGTAACAAACATCAAGACCACTAAAACTGAAAGAACAAACTGAAAGCAAAGATAACAAGGGTTGTCTCCCTAGAGCTCTTTCTTTATAGCCATAAAGATAGGCTTAAGACTTTAATGATGCTCTCGTAGGAATAGGAGTTGAAGAACAAAAGAGAGCATCAAGAAGCAAATACCAAACACATTTAAGCCTAACATGCTTCCTATGAATAGGAATATTGCAATAGAATAATTCATTGAAGCACAAAGCAACTAGCATAGGAAGGCGAAACAAGCATAACTTCAAAATATTCACCATAAAGAGAGGAAACTTCTTATTATTAAATTATTTAGAACCAAGTCTCCCTCTCTCATTATAAATTTCAGTGGCATCATGGATGAACTCAACAATATAACTATCACATAAGGCATTGTTACCATGATCCACATGCAAAAAGGTATCATTACTCTTCATATAAGCAAAATCTTTCTTATTAGGAATAGTGAGAGTAAAGCAATCATAACCATCATGGTAATCATTGTATTTAGGAGGCATATCATAATCATAATAAATTTTATCCTCAATAGTAGGTGGACTGAAAACATCATATTCATCATTGTAATCATATATAGGAAGCAAAGTATCATCAAAGTAAATTTTCTCTTCAAAAGTTGGGGGACTAAAAATATCATGTTCATCAAACGTGTCATCCCCAAGCTTAGAGCTTTCCATGTCATTAGCAATATTGATATTCAAAGAAAGCATACTAATAACATCACCACCATCATGATTGTTATGCAAATAATAAAGTTCCATAGGTTTTTTAATTTTCTCTTCAAACACATCATGTCCCAAAGCAAGGTAGAGCTTATAAAGCTCTCTCATATTTTTGTTGTTTTCCATTAAGCAAAACTAGTGAAAAGACATAAAGAAAACTGAAAGGTAAACTAACAAGACTAAAAAGCAAAGGTAAAAGATAGCGTGCAACTCCCCTATCCTGAAGAGTGGAGTCCCCGGCAAAGGCGCCAGAAAACTTTGCTTGATGGCTTCTCGCCCCTCGTTGGTTACCCCAAGTGGAAGGTTTGAGATGCAGTGTAGCGGAAGTTTTCCCTTGGCAAAGAAACCAAGGATCGATTTCCCTGAGACTCCCAGTTTCAACAAGAAGGTGTCAACTGCTAACGGCGCCAGATATTAGCAATCAACGTGGACCTGCACACAGATACAAATAACTTTGCTCCCAACGAGTACAGAGAGGTTGTCAATCCCTCCTGCCTTGTCGTTTACAAAGGATCAAACGCAAGTGATAATAGTGATAGGTATTCCTGCAATAGTAAGTAAAAAGCAGAAAGTAAATAGCGGATGTGATCAATGATGGTAATATGGACCGGAGTCCCATGATGTTCACTAGTGATGTCTCTCTCCCAAAAGACGATAAAACAGCTATGTGAGGTAAACGAATTACAGCTGGGCAATTGACAGGACCATGTGCGCAAACCAATGCTGACTAAGTTGCAAGAAAGGTAGAGGTTCAAAGCATGGGCGGTACGCCAAGGCAAGTAGACCGAAATCCATCTGCATCTACTACTAATCATCCACCTTGAGATATCTATCTAGAACATCTCGCTGGTATTAAGTTGCGAGTCCCACCCATAGTGTAAACTCAAAGCAACAGACAACTGCATTAAAAGAACTTTGCGTAAAGTAAACAATCCTTGCACCCGCGGGCACAAGCACCGTTGGTTTCCCCCTTGTGGCAACAGCACGTCCCCTAGACTCATGTTTCTGTCACTCAAACTAGTCATCGAGGGGCATGAACCCACAATCAAGCATAATGTTCCCTCTTGGAGTCACTACCTATTACTTGGCCAAAGCAATAAATAACAACGGAGAACATGCAAGAATTACTTACGAACATAAATATAAAAGAGGTGAATCAAATATATTACTCAAACACAATCTGAACATAATCTCATAATCCATCGGATCCCAGCAAACTCATCATAGCAACAGCATAAGGATTACATATGTGCCTCGATCATGTAGGGCAGCTCACGAGGACTAATTAGTGAAGCACAAGAACGGGAGGAGAACATCACATAGCTACTGGTCATGGACCCATGGTCCAAGGGAGACTACTCACAACTCATCCGGGAGGCGTCCATGGTGGTGGAGAAGCTCCCGGTGGTGATCCTCCCCTCCGGCAGGGTGCCGGGAAGAGTTCTCCTGGTGCTCCCGATCTTGGAAGCGCGGCGGCGGCGGAACAGAGATGAGATCGCGAAAAAGGGTTCCCGTCTCGAGGGTTTCGGGACACGATATAAATATATGCCAAAGGGGGGCATCAGACGAGGCTCGGGGGGCCCAGGCGCCGCCCTGGCGCGGCCAGGGGGGGCCGCACCACCAGGGCGCCTGGAGCCCTGGTGGCCCCCCTCCGGCTGTACTTCGGGTGCCGGGAAGCTTCTGGAACGCTGATTTTTTATATAATTTTTCCGGGATTTTTCTGGCAGTTCTCGTAATGGGAAAACCTGAAATACAAAAACAGCCGAAAACAGAAACTGGCACTGGGGTGCACTGAGTTAATAGGTTGGTCCAAATATGATCAAAAGTGTATAGAAGTGTATAAATAACATAACAATATCACCCAAAAGAGGCATGGAGCAAGCAGAAATTATAGATACGTTTTGGACGTATCAGTAGTATATTGTTGATTCCAAAGTTATTATTCATACTGACCATGCTGCCATTAAGTACCTTATGACAAAGAAGGATGCCAAGCCAAGACTTATCAGATGGGTACTCCTTATTCAAGAATTTGATTTGCAGATTTTTGATAGGAAAGGAGAAGACAATCCGGTGGCGGACAATCTTTCAAGGATGGAAGATATACCGCATGATCCCATCCCAGTCAACGTCAGTTTTCCAGACGAACAACTTGCCGTTGTAAAAGTACAATCTCTTTCCGATCCTTGGTTTGCAGATTATGCTAATTTTATCGTTGCGAAGTATTTGCCTCCAGGTTTAACATTTCAGCAAAGGAAGAAGTTCTTTCTTGATTTGAGGCACTACTTTTGGGATGACCCACATCTTTTCAAAGAAGGTCCAGACGGGATCGTGAGAAGATGCATACCGGAACATAAGCAGAAGGACATTCTCAGACAATGTCATGATAGTCCCTATGGAGGACATCATGTCGGTGAGAGGACCGCACATAAGGTTCTTCAATCAGGTTTTTATTGGCCTACTCTCTTTAAGGATGCTAGAAATTATGGTTTAGCCTGTGATAAATGTCAGAGAGTTGGTAACATTAGTAGAAGGAATGAGATGCCTATGAATTACTCACTAGTGATTGAACCTTTTGATTGCTGGGGTTTTGATTTTATGGGTCCTTTTCCTTCTTCGCACAAGTACACTCACATTTTAGTAGCTGTTGATTATGTGACCAAGTGGGTTGAAGCAATCCCCACTGAAAGTGCTGATCACAAGACATCTTTGAAAATGCTCAAAGATGTGATTTTCCCTAGGTTTGGTGTACCTAGGTATCTCATGACTGATGGAGGATCACACTTCACGCATGGAGCTTTTAGAAAAGCTTTAGCCAAGTACGATGTCAATCATAAAATTGCTTCACCGTACCATCCTCAAACTAGTGGG
>LR738715.1:613991483-614036806 GCA_902687465.1 Secale cereale | reverse complement strand
CTTACAAAAACCCCATGGGCATGTCCCCCTATAAGATGGTTTATGGCAAGGCTTGCCATTTGCCATTAGAATTAGAGCACAAAGCTTTCTGGGCTGTTAGAGAGCTTAATGCTGACCCAAAGTTAGCTGGTGAGAAGCGTCTCATGAACTTGACTTCTCTAGATGAGTGGAGAAGTGAAGCTTACGAGAGCGCTAAAATGTTCAAGGAAAAGGTAAAGAAGTGGCATGATAGGAGGATTCTGAAACATGAATTTAATGTTGGTGATAAAGTTTTGTTGTTTAGATCCCGTTTCAGGTTTTCTCCAGGCAAACTACTTTCCAGGTGGGAAGGGCCATTTCATATTGAAGAAGTCTATCGGTCTGGTGCAATCAAGATTAACAATTTTGAAGGCACCAAACCTCAAGTTGTGAATGGGCAAAGACTTAAGCATTACATAGTAGGAGACCCTGTCAATGTTGATGTGAATATGATATACACAACAACTCACGAAGAACATGTTGCAACCCTGTTTCAGACACCAGCAGAAGCAGAATAAGAAAAGTTATGTATTACGGTAAGGAAACATCGCGAACCGCCATAAAAGTTCCATATTATGAGTTTTTGCAAAATTAGGAAAATTCTAAGCCTAAGTGGAGCCGGAGACAAGCTCGAGGGGGCCCAGGCGCCCCCCTGGCGCGGCCTACCTCCTGGCCGCGCCGGGAGGCCGCCTGGGCACCCAGGAGTCCGTCTCCGACCCCACTTTAGCTTGTTACCTTCCTTTCTGTGCAGAAATTTTTGCTATATATTTGCCCGGATTGTTTCGGCAACGTATCTCGTGATTTCGTGTGTTTTCTTTTCGATCTGTTTCTGCGAGGGTAAAAAGTTATTGTTAGAGATGTCTTCTTGTGGCTCGAGCGGAGAGGACTTCTTGGGATGGCGTCTACGTCAAGTCCAGAAGGATCTTAATCAAGGGAAGCACGTTGACTAGGCTACCGAAGAAGAGATTGCCGCAAGACAAGCGGAGATGGAGCGCTCCGTGAGGGAGGAAGTCAAGACTATCACTGCCCAACAACAAGGAGGCCCAAGCAATCCCATCATGGTGGGATCTGTCCAACCTCATTATGATCTTTATCTTAACCTTTCAGGGCCCTCTACTTCACTTGAAGATCAACGTACGCTCTCCACCATCTCCGAGGCTTATCGCATCACCAATCAGCTGTGCGAAGATTTCCGTGTACTAAAGGTACAAGTGGAGATCTTGGAGAAGGAAAACCAAACCCTTCGCCGCGTCATAAGAGATTTGAAGAATCAACGTCAACAAGAATGAGGAGTGAAATCTCCTTGGGTAATGGCATCCCCTTGGCTTGTTCCAAGCTTGGGGGAGTGCCCGGTATCTTTATCTTTATCTTTTGTCTTTTAGAGTCAAGTAGAGTCGTATCATGTCTGGGAGGTTATTATATGAAATAGGTGTGTGCATTGAGGTCTATCAATCCTTCTGTGGAGAGATTGTATCCGTGAGTGTGGAGTCGTCTATGATGGAATATTAATGAGAAGTCTATTGGTTCCTTTGCTGCACTCGGTATTCTCTTCACGCAGTCGACGTTATATGATGATTCTTATGGGGAGTATTGACCTTATATCAGGTATGGCTTTGAAAACTTTATTTAATCTTGGCAAACATAGCTTTGGTCATAACAACAAGCATGATTTTCTTAAAGTAGCGACATAGCCAAAACCTTTATGTTATTATGCTTGAAGTGTTATGCTGACAAGGAAGACAACTTGATGTGTTATGCTTATTTTAATGTTTATGCTTTATATTGCTTTGCATCTTAGTCATCATCAATTGTCTGTTCTCTCAAAGCCTTTGCTAGCCTAAACTCTGTACTAAGCGGAATTCTGCTTGTGCATCCATACCCTTAAACCAATGCCTTCCTTATGAGTCCACCATACCTTCCTATTCGTGGTATTCCACTACCACCTCCTAAAGTATAGAATTTATGTGTTATCCTTAAATGTTCAAAATCTTCTATTTTGTGCCCCTGTTTTAGCTCATGAGGAAGTAGTAGTTAATTCATGATCTTTTTAAGTTGGACAAGTTTTACCCCGGGATTGCATGTCTAATCTGCAAACCCCTAATACGAGGAGGAACTAGCATGAGTGCGCCTGGCTCATAAAAGATAATACAACAAACAAACCCTCCTTCACGCTTTGTTCATGAGAAATCAGAAAACTTTGGCAGTGATAAACAAAGGAGATTAAGGGGATGTGATCGTCCCCGTGCGGGAGCCGTTCCTCGAAACTTGTCCAGTTTGAGAAGTAATTGAGTTATCTATTAGCATTCGTTGACAAATCATGCACCTCTCAAAACTTGTTTTCATTCTGTTTGATTTAAGGATAGCACATGAGTTTTCCCTACTTCCCTAGAGCAGGGCATATCTCTTAGTTTTAGGTTGAGTCAGTTATTCCTACTTCCTTCTATTCTTAAAGAGAGCAGACATTTGATGTTGACGAGGATTCATTCATATAAAGTTGCATTAAGATTTCTCATATCATATCCTTGTTGACATTATCATTTGATAAGTAAGTTGTTTGTCAAGCCCAGCTAAAGCAAACATCTTCCTTTGTGTTAACACTTTCACTTCTTGCCTAATAACATGTTCTTTCAAAAGCTTCAATTAATCTCACCAAAACATAAAGAGAAAGAGCAAAAGTAAAAGCTATTAGTTGTTCTTTGAACAAAGGACATGTTTGCCATGATTTGATGAGTTTCCTTAGCCCTACTTTCGATTATAAGTGTTACCACTCTTTTATAAGAGCCTTATGAGTTGAAGATTGCCGTTGAGGATATTTGAGTTTGGTGAAGAAACTGTGATGCTTCTTGTCCGTATTCTATTTATCGACACTTCACTCTCTAAACTTGTGGACAGGTTTACCGAGCTCAGTATTCGCTCGGGGACAAGCGAGGTCTAAGCTTGGGGGTGTTGATACGTCCAAAATGCATCACTATTTTATATCGTAATTCATCCTTATTCATTGATATATTTCACATTACGATGATGTTCTTATGTTGTTTTGGCCTATTTTACACAGTTTGCAACTTTCCGGTGCCGAAGCAGCAGACGCAGGATTCAGCGGTAAAAAGTGGACGCTGAGTTGCTGAAGAAGAATACCTCCAAATTACCTGAAAATCGACGGAGGGTATTTTCCAGAAGGATCACGAAGATACGCAAAAGAGCAACCAGAGGGGGGCCACAGGGTGCCCAGGCGTCCACCTGGCGCGGCCCCCACCCTGGCCGCGCCGGGAGGGCGCCTGGAGCCCCTGGCCCACTCCAGACTCCCCCCTCTGGCCTATATACTCCTCGTCATCCAGAAATCCTAAAAGGGGGAGAGTTTACGGAGTTCCGCCGCCGCTCCGTGGCGGAAACCTACAGAGAAGAAAAGCCATCTCCGGCGGGCAGATTCCGCCGGGGAGATCACCTCCCGTAAGGGGAGATCATCGCCATCGTCATCACCATCGTCACGGGCATCATCGAGATCATCATCAACATCATCCCCAACATCAGCACCATCTCCATCTTCATCCAATCTCATCTCACAATTGCAACTTGTGTTGTAATCCGTACTATCTATCCTCTCTACCCTATCGGTGTTGATTACTACTTTGTGGTGAATGCTATTGAGTTTTGTTGGAGAAATATCATTGTGTCCAAATTGTTTATCATCCATCTATCTCCACTGATCATGATCTCTTTTATGTCTTGTGAGTAGTTACTTTAGTTCTTGAGGACATGGGAGAAGTCTTGTTGTTAGTAGTCATATGATGTTGAAGTAATATGTGTTGTTTGATACTTAAGTTGTGTTGTTATTTTCCTAGTGGTGTTGTGTGAGTCGAACACTCAACACTTCGCCTTATTAAGGACCTAGGGGAATACATTGTGTACAAAGAATGCTTACGGTGGGTTGCCGGAGTGACAGAAACCTGAACCCCAGTTCGCACGCTTTTGCACAAGGGAACAATGGATCATCGATCGTATTGCTATGGTTAGACTTTTGCCTTAAATACTATCTTGTATTTGCGGATGCTTGCAAGGTGTTTAATCATAAGAGTGCACTCATCTTAGTCTAGAGGGTGTACTAGCATAGATCCACCCACTCAACACTTATCAACACATCACATAGTACCGATACAGAATATGGCGAAAGCACATGACTACCTCTCCCGTGTGTCCTCAAGAACACTTTAGCCTTTATAAGTTCAGTTGCTAGGCCTCTCCTTTGCTCAGAAAGGATTGGGCCACTTGTTACTCTCCAGTGCCTTTTACTTTGCTCCCTTTTACTTTCCTGTTGCTTATATCAACAAAACCCCTAAAAAGTTATCTTTCAGTGCTTGCAGTTATTCCTTGCTCAGAATCACTTATCAATACCTTCTGCTCCTCGTTGGGTTCGACACTCTTACTTATCGAAAACGCTGCAATAGATCCCTTACGGTTGTGGGTCATCAGCTGGTCGTGGAAGAAATCAGTGAGGCCGGCATTCTCATCCAAGTAATAAGAGTGTTCATAAATTCCAGCGGCTCTCAAGAACTCATCACAAGGCCATTCACACGGCCAAACCTCCGCAGTGCGAGGAAGATTGTATTTGGGCTTTTTATTCTCCTCATTCCGCTTATCGTTCGAGCTTCGGCCCGAAGAGCCTCTCAACAATCTCCTCAACATTTTCTTCCTCTGAAAAATTTCTGAATTTTTTAGTGACTCAAAATAAAAGTGAACCAAACTCAACAAGATTGATAGCAACTACTCCCACAAGTGCCTAGAGACTATATCATGCATTAGAACTACTTGGGGCCACATAAATTTGACATGCAAACTCAAGAACAGGGTCACCTTAACAGAATTTTTTTGCAATAAATAAAGCACTAGAACAAAAACTAATTGGACCCTTGGAGGAGTCACATACCGAAGAACAATCCCCCAAAACAGTTTTGTGAATGAAGCTTTGAGCAAGGAGATCGAAAATGGCAGCAAAACGAGTTAGAACATGGGTTTGAGCTATGGGAAGATTTTTTCTGGAGGAAGACGAAGTGTGTGGGTGCTGGAATAAGTGGAGGGGGTCCACATGGGGTCCACGAGGTAGGGGGCACGCCCGAGGGGGGTGGGCGCACCTTGGACCCTCGCGGCCAGGTGGTGTGGCCCTTGATGTGTTCTCAGTGCCAGAAATTCTTAAATATTCTACAAAAAATCATATTTTATTTTTGGGGTATTTGGAGAACTTTTATTTTTGGGATATTTTTTTGGTTGCAAGGATAATTCAGAAAATAGGCAAAAATACTATTTTTTTTTCTTTATTTAATGTAAATGACAGAAAGTAAAAGGAGGGTACACAGAGTTGTGCTTTCTAACTTCATCCATCTCATGCTCATCAAAAGGAATCCACTAACAAGGTTGATCAAGTCTTGTTAACAAACTCTTTCCGAATAACATGAAACCGGAGAATTTTCGAATAACACTAGGTTACCTCAACGGGGATATGCATGTCCCCAACAATAAGAATATCATATTTCTTCTTGATAGTAGGAAGAGGGAATTCAAAACCTCCAATAGTAATAGTTGAAAATTTTCCAATAGAATTGATATTGTGGACTTGAGGTTGTTTCCTCGGAAAGTGTACCGTATGCTCATTATGATTAACATGAAAAGTGACATTGCCTTTGTTGCAATCAATAACAGCCCCTGCAGTATTCAAAAAGGGTCTACCAAGGATAATCAGCATACTATTGTCCTCGGGAATATCAAGAATAACAAAGTCTGTTAAAATGGTAGCGTTTGCAACCACAAGAGGCACATCCTCACAAATATCGCCAGGCATAGCAGTTGATTTATCGGCCATTTGCAAATATATTTCAGTAGGTGTCAAATTATTCAAATCAAGTCTACGATATAAAGAGAGAGGCATAACACTAACACCGGCTCCAAGATCATATAAAGCAGTTTTAACATAGTTTCCTTGATGGAGCATGGTATAGTTGGCACTCCTGGATCTCCTAGTTTCTTTGGTATTCCACCTTTAAAAGTCTAATTGGCAAGCATGGTGGAAATTTCAACTTCAGGTATCTTTCTTTTATTGGTAACAATATCTTTCATATACTTAGCATAAGGATTCGTTTTAAGCATATCAGTCAAACGCATAAGCAAAAAAGATAGGTCTAATCATTTCAGAAAAGCGCTCAAAATCCTCATCATCCTTTTTCTTGGATGGTTTAGGAGGAAAAGGCATGGGTTTCTGAACCCATGGTTCTCTTTCCTTACCATGCTTCCTAGCAACTAAGTCCCTTTTATCATAACCTTGATTCTTTGATGGTGGGTTATCAAGATCAACAACAGGTTAAATCTCTACATCATCGTTATTGCTAGGTTGAGCATTGTAACGCCCCGGACACACCCGCCGGTGATCGTTACTCCTGGCGGGATCTAGACTGGCCCCACATATCAATACTAGTCTTTTCTGCGCACTTTGTCCTCACTCGTGCGCACCCGGGAGCAACTTCCCGGTCGGTCACCCATCCTGAAACTACTCCAAGCTGAGCACGCTTAACTTTGGAGTTCTATCCGAATGGGCTCCCGGAAAAGAAGGAATTCCTTATTGATATGAGTAGTCTATCATCCCTAATAAGCCAGGCCATCACAAGCATCATCATGAACATCATCATTAATATTCTCACTAGGTTCATGTTCATTACCAGATTGTGTTTCAGCATCAGAAATAGAAATATCATTGGCATTCTCAGGTGTGTCAACAATAGGTTCACTAGAAGCATGCAAAGTCCTATCATTTTTTATTTTTAATCTTCTTAGAAGGACTCGGTGCATCAACATTGGTTCTGAGAATCTTTCTCAACTCTTTTAGGGTGGCCCTCAGGATACAAAGGTTCCTGAGTCATTCTACCCCCTCTAGTCATAACTCCAACAACATTATCATTTTTCTTATCATTTAATTCATTGAGAAAATCATTTTGTGCTTTAAGTACTTGTTCTGCCTGAGTGGTAACCATAGAAGCATATTTACTAATGAGTGTAAGTTCACCTTTAACTCTAGACATATAATCACTCAAGTGTTCAATATAAGCATTACATTTCAATTGTCTACCAACATAAGCATTGAAGTTTTCTTGTTTAACAATAAAATTATCAAACTCATCTAAGCATTGGCTAGCAGACTTATTATGAGGAATATCACCTTCATCAAATCTATAGAGAGAATTTACCTTTACTACCTGTGTCGGGTTATCAAGACCATGTATTTATTCCATAGGTGGTAAATTCTTAACATCTTCAGCCTTAATACCCTTTTCCTTCATAGATTTCTTTGTCTCTTGCATATCTTTAGGACTTAGAAATAGAATGCCCCTTTTCATCGGAGTTGGCTTAGGAGTTGGTTCAGGAAGTGTCCAGTCATTATCACTACTCAATATATTATTCAATAGCAATTCAGCTTGCTCAATAGTTCTTTCCCTGAAAACACAACCAACACAACTATCCAGGTGGTCTCTGGAAGCATCGGTTAGTCCATTACAAAAGATATCAAGTATTTCATTTTTCTTGAGAGGATGATCAGGTAAAGCATTAAGTAATTGGAGAAGCCTCCCCCAAGCTTGTGGGAGACTCTTTTCTTCGATTTGCACAAAATTATATATTTCCCTCAAAGCAGCTTTTTTCTTATGAGCGGGGAAATATTTAGCAGAGAAGTAATAAATCATATCCTCGGGACTACGCACACAACCAGGATCAAGAGAATTAAACCATGTTTTAGCGTCACCCTTTAAGAAGAACAGAAATAACTTAAGGATATAATAGTAATGAATTGTTTCCTCATTGGTGAATAGGGTGGCAATATCATTCAATTTAGTATGATGTGCCACAACAGTTTCAGATTCATAGCCATAAAAAGGATCATATTCAACCAAAGTGATTATCTCAGGATCGACAGAGAAATCATAATCCTTATCGGAAATACAGATTGGTGAAGTAGCAAAAGCAGGGTCATATTTCATTCTAGCATTCAAAGACTTTTCTTTCAGCTTAGCTAACAGTTCTTAAGATCATATCTATCTCTGCAAGCTAACAGATCTCTAGCAGTTTCTTCATCCATAACATAACCCTCAGGCACAACAGGTAATTCATATCTAGGGGGACAATCTTCATTATCACTTTCATCAATATTACCAGTTTCAATAATTTCATTCTCTCTAACCCTAGCAAGTTGTTCATCAAGAAATTCACCTAGTGGCACAGTATTATCAAACATAGAAGTAGTTTCATCATAAGCATCATGCATAGCAGAAGTGGCATCATCAAGAACATGTGACATATCAGATTCAATAGCAGGTGTAGGTGTCGCAAATTTACTCATAACAGAGGGTGAATCAAGTGCAGAGCTAGATGGCAGTTCCTTACCTACCCTCGTAGTTGAGGAAAAAATCTTCGTTTTTCATCTCTCAAGTTCTTCATAGTGATCAACAGATATAAATCCCAAGTGACTCAAAGAATATAGCTATGCTCCCTGGCAACGGCGCCAGAAAATAGTCTTGATGACCCACAAGTATAGGGGATCGCAATAGTTTTCGAGGGTAGAGTATTCAACCCAAATTTATTGACAAAAGGGGAGCCAAAGAATATTCTCAAGTATTAGCAATTGAGTTGTCAATTCAGCCACACCTGGAAGACTTAATATCTGCAGCAAAGTATTTAGTAGCAAAGTAGTATGGAAGTAGCAGTAACGGTGGCAAAAGTAACAGCAATAGTTTTGCAGTAATTGTAACAGTGGCAATGGAAAAGTAACTAAGCAAAGATCAATATGTGTAAAGCTCGTATGCAATGGATCAGTGATGGATAATTATGTCAGATGCGATTCATCATGCAATACTTATAACATAGGGTGACATAGAACTAGCTCCAGTTCATCAATGTAATGTAGGCATGTATTCTGAATACAGTCATACATGCTTATGGAAAAGAACTTGCATGACATCTTTTGTACTACCCTCCCGTGGCAGCGGGGTCCTATTGGAAACTAAGGGATATTAAGGCCTCCTTTTAATAGAGTACCAGACCAAATCATTAACACTTAGTGAATACATGAACTCCTCAAACTACGGTCATCACCGGGAGTGGTCCCGATTATTGTCACTTCGGGGTTGCCAGATCATAACACATAGTAGGTGACTATTGACTTGCAAATAGGATCAAGAACTCACATATATTCATGAAAACATAATAGGTTGAGATCTGAAATCATGGCACTCAGGTCCTAGTGACAAGCATTAAACATAGCAAAGTCATAGCAACATCAATCTTAGAACATAATGGATACTAGGGGTCAAACCCTAACAAAACTAACTCGATTACATGGTAAATCGCATCCAACCCATCACCATCCAGCAAGCCTACGATGAAATTACTCACGCACAACGGTGAGCATCATGAAATTGGTGATGGAGGATGGTTGATGATGACGATGGCGACGGATTCCCCTCTTCGGAGCCACGAACGGACTCCAAATCAGCCCTCCCGAAGAAGATTAGGGTTAGGCGGCGGCTCCGTTTCATAAAACGCTATGAATCCTTCTCTTTTTTTCTCCCCGAACGTGAATATATGGAGTTGGAGTTGAGGTCGGTGGAGCTCCAGGGGGCCCACGAGGCAAGGAGCGCGCCCAGGGGGCATGGGCGCCCCACCCTCATGGACAGGGTGTGGGCCCCCTGGTGTTGATTCTTTCACCAGTATATTTTATAAATTCCAAAAATATTCTCCGTGAAATTTCGGGTCATTCCGAGAACTTTTATTTCTGCACAAAAATAACACCATGGCAATTCTGCTAAAAACATCGTCAGTCCGGGTTAGTTCCATTCAAATCATGCAAGTTAGAGTCCAAAACAAGGGCAAAAGTGTTTGGAAAAGTAGATACATTGGAGACATATCAGTATATGATTTATCATAAAGATCAAATAAAACAGAGTGAGAATTGCGCGAGGATGTAAATTTAAACCTCCTCCCAAAGGAATCAGTTAGGTAGTGGTACTGTGGGCACTTATCTGACACAAAGTCCCCAAGATCAACATTACGCACATACGCGTCGAATTCATCCTTGATGCCTGCCTGGACCATAAACTCCTCCGATGGCCATTCACAAGGCCGCACTTGAGCTTCCCTCGGTGGTTCATCGTCCAGTTCACTTATCGCAAGTCTTGGTCCTTGCTTCCTTGAGGAACCACATTGGTACATTTTCCTATGCATTTTTTCTTTCTCTGAAAAATTTCTAAAATTTTTGTGACTCAGAATAAAAGTGAACCAAACTCAACAAGATTGATAGCAACTACTCCCACAAGTGCCTAGAGGCTATATCATGCATTAAACCTACTTTGGACCATATAAATTTGACGTGCAAGCTCAAGAACAGGGTCACCTTAGCAGCAAAAATTTGCAATAAATAAAGCACTAGAACAAAAATTATTTGGACCATTGGAGGAGTCACATACCGAAGAACAATCCCCCAAAACACTTTTGTGAATGGAGCTTTGAGCAAAGAGATCAAAAATGGCAGCAAGATGAGCTAAAACACGGGTTTGAGCTATGGGAGGATTTTTTCTGGAGGAAGAAGAAGTGAGTGGGTGCTGGAATAAGTGGAGGGGGTCCACGTGGGGCCCACGAGGCAGGGGGCGCGCCCTGTGCCCTCGTGGCCAAATGGTGGGTCCCCCTGGTGTGTTCTTAGTGCCAGGAATTCTTAAATATTCTACAAAAAATCATATTTCATTTTCAGGACATTTGGAGAACTTTTATTTTCGGGGTATTTTTATTGCAAGGATAATTCAGAAAACTAACAAAAAATACTATTTTTGCTTTATTTAATCTAAGTAACAGGAAGTAGAAAGAGGATACAGAGAGTTGTGCTTTCTAACTTCATCCATCTCGTGCTCATTAAAAGGAATCCACTAATAAGGTTGATCAAGTCTTGTTAACAAACTCTTTCCGAATAACACAAAATCGGAGAATTTTCGAATAACACTAGGTACCTCAACGGGGATATGCATGTCCCCAACAATAAGAATATCATATTTCTTCTGGATAGTAGGAAGAGGGAATTCAAAACCTCCAATAGTAATCGTCGAAAACTTTCCAATAGAATTGATACTGTGGACTTGAGGTTGTTTCTTCGAAAAGTGTACCGTATGCTCATTACCTTTAACATGAAAAGTGACATTGCCTTTGTTGCAACCAATAACAGCCCCTGCAGTATTCAAAAAGGTTCCACCAAGGATAATCGACATACTATCGTCCTTGGGAATATCAAGAATAACAAAGTCCGTTAAAATACTAACGTTTATAACCACAACAGGCACAACATCACAATTACCGACAGGTATAGCAGTTGATTTATCGGCCATTTGCAAAGAAATTTCAGTAGGTGTCAACTTATTCAAATCAAGTCTACGATATAAAGAGAGAGGCATAACACTAACACCGGCTCCAAGATCACATAAAACAGTTTTAACATAGTTTTTTTAATGGAGCATGGTATAGTTGGTACTCCTGGATCTCCTAGTTCTTTGGTATTCCACCTTTAAAAGTATAATTGGCAAGCATGGTGGAAATTTCAGCTTCCGGTATCTTTCTTTTATTTGTAACAATATTTTTCATATACTTAGCATAAGGATTCGTTTTAAGCATATCAGTCAAACGCATACGCAAATAGATAGGTCTAATCATTTCAGCAAAGCGCTCAAAATCCTCATCATCCTTTTTCCTAGATGGTTTGGGAGGAAAAGGCATGGGTTTCTGAACCCACAGTTCTCTTTCTTTACCATGCTTCCTAGCAACGAAATCTCTCTTATCATAACGTTGATTCTTTGACTGTGGGTTATCAAGATCAACAACAGGTTCAATCTCTACATCATTATTATTGCTAGGTTGAGCATCAACATGAACATCATTATTATCATTATCACTAGGTTCATGTTCATTACCAGATTGTGTTTCAGCATCAGAAATAGAAATATCATTGGGATTCTCAGGTCTGTCAACAACAGGTTCACTAGAAGCATGCATAGTCCTATCATTTTTCTTTTTCTTCTTCTTGGAAGGACTAGGTGCATCAACATTAGTTCTCTGAGAATCTTGCTTAACTCTCTTAGGGTGACCCTCAGGATACAAAGGTTCCTGAGTCATTCTACCCCCTCTAGTCATAATTCTAACAACATTATCATTTTTCTTATTATTTAATTCATCGAGCAAATCATCTTGTGCCTTAAGCACTTGTTCTACCTGAGTGGTAACTGTCGTGGAATTGTCACGGCAGATGTCCGGTTTAGCGGACTTAGTCGTGAGGCCGCGCATCTATGTAGTAGCTTGAGAGGGGTTGAGCGGAATCGAGAGACGCGATGCAAGACACGGATTTAGACACCTTCGGGCCCCGGGAAACATCATCCGGTAATAACCCTACGTGCTGTTTGAGGCTAGGTCTCATTATGATCCTCGTGGTGTCGCCGGTAAACCGGCTCTTTGTGTCTAACCCTAGAAACTTGTCTAAACTTCTGCTCTAATACTTGTCCCTCTTTGGGGAGCCCTGCCCCTCCTTATATATGTTGAAGGGGCGGGTTACATGTAGAGTCCTAGTAGGATTAGGATTGCTTTATTACAAGGAGTCCTAGTCTTGCTTCCTTTGTAAGAGAATATCCCTTGTGCTTTCTTCATAAATCGGCCCACTATTAATATGAACCGGCCTTCTAGGCCTAGTGCCTTGTAATCCATGATCCGCCTGCCGGGTCACCAGTAACTTGCCAAATATAAACCGTCTTAAGTAAAATACCAAGTCCGGCCGGGTTATAATTCCGGCCGGTTCATACCGCGGGGTATATCCCCGACATTAGCCCCCAAGTTTAGCTTGGATTTATCCATGGTAAACTTATGCTGCAAAATAAACACAAGAGCGAATCTGACAGGTTGTGCTCCGGGTTAAGAATTTCTTGTAAACCGGCATCTGACCATCCTTAAGTCCTTGTCCTTTCCTTCTTCTAGAAAATCCGGGTCAATAGACTAGCTCCATAATCAACTTGCTTGCATAAGAAATATTGTAAATCCAGAATCCATTTGAATCAGCTTTTCAATGCTCTGACTTGAAAAAATATTGATCTTCAAATATTCAATTGATATCCAACCGGTTTGGAAATGTAGCACTTGCCGGTTTATGATTTCCACCATTGTCGGGTTTATAAAAACTGATAATTCCAGGTCATGACTGTTTATAAATGCCGAGTTATGATTGTTGCCAACGTCGGGTTATGATTAATATTCCGGACTTACCCGAAACTAGGAATTTCGAGATGTTCCTCCTTTATATCCATATTACCTGTAGCCCCCAAGTGCCGGGTCATTATGTAATAATGAGCAGGGACTTTGAAAATACGATCATGTAAACTTGAACAGCAACATGTAGCCCCCAAGTGCCGGGTTATTATGCAATAATGAGCAGGGACTTTGTAGATATAATCATTGAAAATAACATTATATAATGTAACTTCCATCGTGGGGTTTGAACCCATGTCCACAAGGTTAAGAGCTTTGTGCTTTACCAACTAAGCAGTGGACCCTTCAATATAATGGATTAATACTTGTGTACCTTGAATTGTTGACAGGAGCGATTGGTAGCCCCCAAGGGCCGGCTCATTATAATGTGATGAGTCGGGTCTTCAATAAAGTGAGCAAAAAAATGACTTTGCATTAGCCCCCAAGTGTCATGGTGCATGCTTGCAGCGACATGAGACTTGTGTATTTGATGTAAACTCAATTTGAATAATGTAGCCCCCAAGTGTCGGGTTGTAAGCCTGCAGCAACTCGGGACTATTCCTTTGTAGAATAAATCACTTCCATCGATGAAATAATATCCATTGCGCTTAAAGCGACTTTGATAACCTCAATCATAACATAAAAATCCAGCCATGTTGGCTATTAAAGATTTGAATAATATAATCCGGTTTGAAAACCGGTTCCAATGATATTTGATCACAACTAGGCCGGGTTAATAAACACCGGTCATTATTTTATCTCATACTGGCGACTTATAGTCGAAAGCCAGGCCGGTTTAATGAACACCGGTCATTATAACTGATCATGTACTGCCAATTTGTTTTTTTGGCTCTTTGTCGGCTCATCATGAAGGCCGATCCGGGTTACGATGAACGCCGGTTTAACTCTCGCTGGTGTTCATGACCCAGACTTTAACTTTGTAAATATATGGTCAACCTTGTAGTTGCCCAATCCCGGAAAAAAACTTGGTTACCCACGAAAAACTTTGAAAAAATCACAAAACGCAAAACATCGTTGCAAATAAGACCATGTAGTCGAGGCTTTTTGCGAGCTGCCAGGCTCCCTATGTGCCAATCAAAGGGTACGACCCAAAGGGCTATGACTAACAGTACTCCTAGGGACAAGAACTTTGCCATCAAAGGATGTACTCTTTTGCCATCAAAGGATGTGCTCCAAGGGACAGGAAATATTGCATCTGCCATCAAAGGATGTACTCCTAGGGACAAGAAATTTTCTTTTGCCATCAAAGGGTATACGGCTTCCAAGGGACAGGAATATTACATCTGTCATCAAAGGAAGTACCCTAGGGACAAGAACAGATTTTCTTTTGCCATCAAAGGGTATACGGCTTCCAAGGGACAGGAATATTACATCTGCCATCAAAGGAAGTACCCTAGGGACAAGAACAGATTTTCTTTTGCCATCAAAGGGAATGATCAACCAAGGGACAGGAATATTACATCTGCCATCAAAGGAAGGTTCCCTAGGGACAAGAACTTTTCTTTTGCCATCAAAGGGATTTGGCCCACCAAGGGACAGGAATATTACATCTGCCATCAAAGGTGGATCTCTAAGGACAAGAACTTTTCTTTTGCCATCAAAGGGATTTGGCTCACCAAGGGACAGGAATATTACATCTGCCATCAAAGGTGGATCCCTAAGGACAAGAACTTTATGTAGACCGGACCAGAAAAGATTTCGTCGAGGATTCATATGTGATCCGCAGCCCCCTAGCTTGGTCCCTTCTTATGATCCTCATCGGTGTCTGTTTAGCCTAACCGGTATGTCGAATAGACCGGATCGCAGGGCGGACAGTAAGACGACCGCAGCATCAAAGGCGGCTCAAACAGTTAAACCGGCTGTGGGGTTGTAAACCGGCGGAGACGAGCAAGTTGTCCTCCGTGTTGTAAACCAGTGCGGATGCGTGAACCGGCCGTCCGTTTCATCAAGTAATGCGACACAGATGAAAACACCATTGTAGAACATTGCCAGTGCGTGTTTTATATCCGCAGTATAACAACGATTTTACCTGTATATAGAAAACACCAATAGGGTAGTGTAATGGTGCTCAGGGGAAATAAAATGCTAAAATATATAAGAAGGATAACACCTGATTTGCTCGAATAGCAGATGGGTCGGCCGGCGCTGACGGGCTAGTTGTCTTCCTCGTTGTGAGCCGGCGCAGTCATGAGAGATGGCCGCGGCATTATAAACCGGTGTGGTCGCGAAAGATGGCCACGGCATTGTAAACCGGCGCGGTCGTGAAAGACGGCCAAGGCATTGTAAACCGGCGCTTGAATCCGTGGAACAACGACGATCACTTGTGTCGAATAATGTTTGGCGTGCCTCCACCTCCGTGGTATAATACCATTTTATAATGAATAATTTTTCTGCATATAAAATACAGCAGGGCCAGGTATTTTTGCTCAGATGAATTAACAAGTCTTAAAATAAATAGGATAGATATCACCTGATTCGTCTGGAGAACAGATGAGTTGGCCGTGGTATTTTAAACCGGCACGCACGGGCGAGTTAATCGCAGGTGCGGACAGTAAAGCGACCGCACGCGTATCCGCTGGGCCGGTTTATGAGGACGGGTGCGGCACCGGTGTGTTAACGAGGACCGGATCGCGGAAGCGGTGGTGCGCGCACGTTCATTGGCGAGGGAGTCAGCCGCGGTGTTGGAGACCAACGCGCGTGGGCGCGGACTGACGAGTCGCAGCAGTGGTACCCGGTGCAGGCACGAGAGTTGACCACGACATCTAAGCCGGTGCGAGCCTCACATTTATGATGTCACTTCTGTAGTAGACTTTGTCCTGCATAAAATATATTGAAAGACAGAGTAATTGTTCCAGAAGATTTAATATGTGCTAGAAATATTGAGAATAGATAACACCTGATTTATTTTCCGGATGAATGCGGATACTAGTATTGGATAACGTTGGACGTATTCCGGTGCAGCCCCATGTAAACAAGACCAGCAGATCGGCCTTCGTATCAAATATACTGATGATTTCCTGTTTTGCACACGGTACGTGCATGGCCGGAGTTGTCCCGTACGTAATACTGCGCTGGAAACTTGTGCCTTTGAGATGGTTTCTCCTTTGTGTAGTAAATAAAAGGATATAAAAAACTGATTTGATCTTTCCTTATGCGTTTTGAGTGCTAGCTGGAGTCTTTGGTTTTCTCGCCTTGGACCCAGGCAGCTCGAGGCCGCGAGAAGCGGAGGCTGACTTGGCCAAATGTTGCTTTCAGCTCCTACACCGTTATCAGCATACGGTCCATTTGAAATACAGGCCAGTGTTTTCCATGTACAGAACCTGAAAAACTAAACCATCGCAATTGAACTCTGTATATGCATGTCTTTTTCTCTGTCCGAGCCTTGTATGAGACATGTGTGGTCAATTGGACCGGAATGCAGAGGCGATGTGAGGTCGGGCGGCAGTGGCGGTTTAAAGCAGGTAGCAGCAGTAAAACATGGGAGACGGTCTTGGAACCGCGCCGCCAGGCCCGCCTACGCGACGAAGAGGCTGTTTGCACGCCGATGAAGGTAACTCCAAGTGCGGACAACTCGGCGCGGTGCTACAGCGATTTGGCAATGCGTCGGCTCAAGCGACGCTTAGCGGGAAGAATTGCAATGGTCAGCTAGCTTGACAAGAGGCCACAACGGCGGGGCTTCAGCAGTTTGCAGCGAGCGGCTCGGCTCATCGCCGAGGGTGGCGCAAGCCGCGGTGGCCCAGGGACGAGGCGGCAGGCTCGCTGCGGCGGGTTGGCGAGATGATGACTCCACGGAGATGGAGCGACACCGCGGCGACGACTTGGGATGGCTTGATGTAGCGGCTCAATGACGGAATAGGTCGGCGGAGGAGGCGGCTCGAGATTTGGCCGTGGCGGCGAGGCGAGCACAGCCAGGGCAACTCGGAGGTGGAGAGATGGTTGTGGAGGCCGCGATGAGGCGGCTCGCAGCGGGGACTGCTGGTTTAGAACATGCGCGAGGTTGAAGCTGCGAAGACAGCGCGGCGGCTCGGGGTTCAGAGCCTCGACGGCGACTCGGAGGCGGAGCTGCTCTGGCGAGGGCATAAGCTGGCCATGGTAGCGGATGCGGCGGCTCTGTGGTGGAGGGCCAGGCGCGGCTCGGAATCGAGGCGGACGGGGCGTCGGCCAAGACGGCCAGGCCGGCCCGATGCAGCGGCGGGTCGTCGTCCCAGGCGGATTGGCAGCGCATCGGCGTCGGTTTGAGAAGCCTGCGGTGACTCGAGGCCTGTTCCAGTGCGACTCGAATACTGGTTGCCTCTGCAGGCATTATGTGGCTTTTTTAACTCATGGGCTGTGACGTGTACCATAGCTCTAGTTCTTCACATGTACTAGCAGCCCAGGGATCCAAAGTACTAGTTTGATTATTCGGGCCGTCACGTCCTCGGGAGCAGCAGCCGCTAGAATAAATCATAGAAGGAAAAATCATCCTCCGAGCTTGATCCATACCCGGACCACAGAGCCGTCAAACCCTGTCGGTTTCGACGGTTTGGACCTTGCGCCGATCTGATATTGCGTACGTCTTCGACTTACAGCAGCAGCGCCGTTCTCGATGTCCTCAATCTCTTTTGATCCTTGTATTCTCAGCTCCAAATTAAATTACGACGCCTATCATCAACAATGAACTCGTCGGCTCCTCTTAATCCGACGAATCGCAAGCTTCTCGATCCCTGGAAAAGATCCCTCCAAGACCTCAACACCACTGTGCGCAGGCCCCACGGTGGGCGCCAACTGTCGTGGAATTGTCACGGCAGATGTTCGGTTTAGCGGACTTAGTCGTGAGGCCGCGCATCTATGTAGTAGCTTGAGAGGGGTTGAGCGGAATCGAGAGACGCGATGCAAGACATGAATTTAGACAGCTTCGGGCCCCGGGAAACATCATCCGGTAATAACCCTACGTGTTGTTTGAGGCTAGGTCTCATTATGATCCTCGTGGTGTCGCCGGTAAACCGGCTCTTTGTGTCTAACCCTAGAAACTTGTCTAAACTTCTGCTCTAAAACTTGTCCCTCTTTGGGGAGCCCTGCCCCTCCTTATATATGTTGAAGGGGCGGGTTACATGTAGAGTCCTAGTAGGATTAGGATTGCTTTATTACAAGGAGTCCTAGTCTTGCTTCCTTTGTAAGAGAATATCCCTTGTGCTTTCTTCATAAACCGGCCCACTATTAATATGAACCGGCCTTCTAGGCCTAGTGCCTTGTAATCCATGATCCACCTGCTGGGTCACCAGTAACTTGCCAAATATAAACCGTCTTAAGTAAAATACCAAGTCCGGCCGGGTTATAATTCTGGCCGGTTCATACTGCGGGGTATATCCCCGACAGTAACCATAGAAGCATGTTTACTAATAAGTTTAAGGTCACCTTTAACTCTAGACATATAATTACTCAAGTGTTCAACCATATAAGCATTACGTTTCAATTGTCTACGAACATAAGCATTGAAGTTTTTTTGTTTAACAATAATATTATCAAACTCATCCAACATTGGCTAGTAGACTTATTACGAGGGATATCACCTTCATCAAATCTACAGAGAGAATTTACCTTTAGTACTTGTGTCGGGTTATTAAGACCATGTATTTCTTCAATAGGTGGTAAATTCTTAACATCTTCAGCTTTAATACCCTTTTCTTTCATGGATTTTTTTGCCTCTTGCATATCTTCAGGACTGACAAATAGAATACCCCTTTTCTTCGGAGTTGGCTTAGGAGTTGGTTCAGGAAGCGTCCAATCATTATCACTTCTCAATATATTATTCAATAGCAATTCAGCTTGCTCAACAGTTCTAAACAAACACAACCAGCACAACTATCTAGGTGGTCTCTCGAAGCATCAGTTAGTCCATTATAAAAGATATCAAGTATTTCATTTTTCTTGAGAGGATGATCAGGCAAAGCATTAAGTAATCGAAGAAGCCTCCCCCAAGCTTGTGGGAGACTCTCTTCTTCAATTTGCACAAAGTTATATATTTCCCTTAAGGCAGCTTGTTTCTTATGAGCGGGTAAATATTTAGCACAGAAGTAATAAATCATATCTTGGGGACTACACACACAACCAGGAGTAAGAGAATTAAACCATGTTTTAGCACCACCCTTTAATGAGAACGGAAATAACTTAAGGATATAGTAGTAACGATTTTTTTCCTCACGAGTGAATAGGGTGGCTATATCATTCATTTTAGTAAGATGTGCCACAACAGTTTCGGATTCATAGCCATAAAAAGGATCAGATTCAACCAAAGTAATTAACTCAGGATCGATAGAGAAATCATAATCCCTATCAGAAATACATATAGGTGAAGTAGCAAAAGCAGGGTCATATTTCATTCTAGCATTCAAAGACTTTTCTTTCAGCTTAGCTAACAGTTTCTTAAGATCATATCTATCTTTGCAAACAAAAAGGTCTTTAGCAGTTTCTTCATCCATAACCTAACCCTCAAGCACATCAAGCAATTCATATCTAGGGGGAGAATCTTCATCATCACTTTCATCAATATTATCTGTTTCAATAATTTCATTCTCTCTAGCCCTAGTAAGTTGTTCATCAAGAAATCCACCTAATGGCACAATATTATCAAGCATATAAGTAGTTTCATCATAAGCATCATGCATAGCAGAAGTGGCATCATCAATAACATGCGACATATCAGAATCAATAATAGGTGTAGGTGTTGCAAATTTACTTATAACAGAGGGTGAATCAAGTGCAGAGCTAGATGGCAGTTCCGTACCTCCCCTCGTAGTTGAGGGAAAAATCTTGGTTCTTTCATCTTTCAAGTTCTTCATAGTGATCAACAGATATAAATCCCAAGTGACTCAAAGAATAGAGCTATGCTCCCCGGCAACGGCGTCACAAAGTAGTCTTGATAACCCACAAGTATAGGGGATCGCAACCGTTTTCGAGGGTAGAGTATTGAACCCAAATTTATTGATTCAACACAAGGGGAGCCAAAGAATATTCTCAAGTATTAGCAGTTGAGTTGTCAATTCAACCACACCTGAAAGACTTAATATCTGTAGCAAAGTATTTAGTAGCAAAGTAGTATGGAAGTAACGGTAACGGTGGCAAAAGTAACAGTAGCAGTTTTTGTAGCAATCATAACAGTGGCAACAGAAAAGTAACTAAGCAAAGATCAATATGTGAAAAGCTCGTAGGCAATGGATCAATTATGGATAATTATGTCGGATGCGATTCCTCATGCAACAGTTATGACATAGGGTGACACAGAACTAGCTCCAGTTCATCAATGTAATGTAGTCATTGATGGCTTCTCGCCCCTCGTTGGTTACCCCAAGTGGACGGTTTGAGATGCAGTGTAGCGGAAGTTTTCCCTTGGCAATACCAAGGATCGATTTCCCTGAGACTCCCAGTTTCAACAAGAAGGTGTCAACTGCTAACGGCGCCAGATATTAGCAATCAACGTGGACCTGCACACAGATACAAATAACTTTGCTCCCAACGAGTACAGAGAGGTTGTCAATCCCTCCGGCCTTGTAGTTTACAAAGGATCAAACGCAAGTGATAATAGTGATAGATATAATTGCAATAGTAAGTAAAAGCGGAAAAGTAAATAGCGGATGTGATCAATGATGGTAATATGGACCCGAGTCTCATGATGTTCACTAGTGATGTCTCTCTCCCAAAAGACAATAAAACTGCTATGTGAGGTAAACGAATTACAGCTACGCAATTGACAGGACCATGTGCGCAAACCAATGCTGACTAAGTTGCAAGAAAGGTAGAGGTTCAAAGCATGGGCGGTACGCCGAGGTAAGTAGACCGAAATCCATCTGCATCTACTACTAATCATCCACCTTGAGATATCTATCCAGAACATCTCGCTGGTATTAAGTTGCGAGTCCCACCCATAGTGTAAACTCAAAGCAACAGACAACTGCATTAAAAGAACTTTGCGTAAAGTAAACAATCCTTGCACCCGCGGGCACAAGCACCGTTGTTTCCCCCCTTGTGGCAACAGCACATCCCCTAGACTCATGTTTCTGTCACTCAAGCTAGTCATCGAGGGGCATGAACCCACAATCAAGCATAACGTTCCCTCTTGGAGTCACTACCTACTACTTGGCCAAAGCAATAAATAACAACGGAGAACATGCAAGAATTACTTACGAACATAAATATAAAAGAGGTGAATCAAATATATTACTCAAACACAATCTGAACATAATCTCATAATCCATCGGATCCCAGCAAACTCATCATAGCAACAGCATAAGGATTACATATGTGCCTCAATCATGTAGGGCAGCTCACGAGGACTAATTAGTGAAGCACAAGAACGGGAGGAGAACATCACATAGCTACTGGGCATGGACCCATGGTCCAAGGGAGACTACTCACAACTCATCCGGGAGGCGTCCATGGTGGTGGAGAAGCTCCCGGTGGTGATCCTCCCCTCCGGCAGGGTGCCGGGAAGAGTTCTCCTGGTGCTCCCGATCTTGGAAGCGGCGGCGGCGGCAGAATAGAGATGAGATCGCGAAAAAGAGTTCCCGTCTCGAGGGTTTCGGGAGACGATATAAATATATGCCAAAGGGGGCATCAGACGAGGCTCGGGGGGCCCAGGCGCCCCCCCCCGGCGCGGCCCAGGGGGGCGCGCCACCAGGGCGCCTCGGGCCCTGGTGGCCCCCCTCCGGCTGTCCTTTGGGTGCCTGGTAGCTTCTGGAACGCTGATTTTTTATATAATTTTTCCGGGATTTTTCTGGCAGTTCTCGTAATGGGAAAACATGAAATACAAAAACAGCCAAAAACAGAAATTGGCACTGGGGTGCACTGAGTTAATAGGTTAGTCCAAATATGATCAAAAGTGTATGGAAGTGTATAAATATCATAGCAATATCACCCAAAAGAGGCATGGAGCAAGCAGAAATTATAGATAAGTTTTGGACGTATCAACATCTCCAAGCTTAATTCCTGCTCGTCCTCGAGTAGGTAAATGATAACAAGAATAATTTCTGTGGTGACATGCTATTAACCATATAGGACTTTTTCATAGTCACGTGACAAAAGCTTAGTGAGACAATGAATCTGTAGTAATTAAGTTGCCTCATGAGAAAATCGCAAAGAACTGAAAGTTTTACAATATGATACTGAAACATCAAATAGATTTGCAATGAGCATGGTGTGCAAATATGATAAAGTGATATCTCGCTTGCCCCCTTTAGTGAAGCAAAACATAAATGCAGGGGCACCTCCAAGGTTTAAGTGATGACTAGATACAATGATTTCAAAATAAATGATATCACAATCATGCAAAAGACAATGCTACTTTGGGACAATGCACATTACACTCAGAATGACAATCATGCTCTCAGTAGTTGGTGCTTTTAAAAGAAGGTGGAGACTCTCGAACCGTGGCTTTTGTTGGCAAGGTTGAAAACCCGTAGTCAGAAACAAAGACAAAACATGTACCAGAGCTCTTGGTTTTAAAAACAGAGGTAATAATATTTTTTTAGATCATGCATGTTTCATTAACGAATGCTAGCAGACAACTCAATCACTTCTTGAGATGGACAAGTTTCGAGGAACGGCTCCCGAATGAGGATGATCACATCCTCTTAATCTCCTTTGTTTATCACTGCCAAAGTTTTCTGATTTCTCATGAACAAAGCGTGAAGGAGGGTTTGTTTGTTATATTATCTTTTTGAGCCGGGCGCACTCAATGCCAGATCCTTCTCGTATTATGGGTTTGCACATTATACATGCAATCCCGGGGTGAAGCTTGTCCAACTTAAAAAGATCATGAATTAACTACTACTTCCTCATGAACTTACAACAGAGGCACAAAATAAGAATGCTTTTTCTTTGAATAATTTCGAGGTGGTACATGCAAGTCTCCGTTAGGAATGGCAAGTAAATACCATGTAGGAAGGTATGGTGGACTCATATGGCATAACTTGTATAAAAGATTTTGGATGCACAAGCAGTCAGTCCGCTTAGTACAGGTGGAGGTTAGCAAAAGACTGGGAGCGACCAACTAAGAGAGCAATGACGGTCATAATCATGCAGAGCGACAAAGCAACATTGAATCAGGCATGGAAGTTATATCGCTACTCAGAAACAAAAGATCATCAAGGCTTGACAGACTTTCTTTACAGTCTTTAAATATGCGTGAGCATACGCCAAGTCAATCAAAGTAAATTCTTGAAGGAAGATATTACTAAACCATACCACATCATATGCAAACAAATCATGTTGGTACTCCAATAACACATTGGGAACCCCCCAGCTATTTGAGACTAACCATAAGAAAATATGAACTACTAAGCGCCATTATGCACGTAGCATCTTTATCATAGACATATCAACCAATGCAACGGAAGCAAACTCTCTTAATAAGATATTCATGATAAATAAAGAGAGTTCAAGCAACCAACTAAACAAAAGCTCTTTAGAAAGATAAGCATGAAAGTTAAGAGCTAAGCATGATAGTAGCTATTAAAAGACAAAGAACACACACAGCAAAGATAGACATGAAAATTTTATGTTATGTTCTAGGTAGAAGTGGAGCGTGTTTCTCTCCCACATAAAGAAAGCTGAGTTCCGACTCGTTATAAAAAGCTAAGGAAAACTAAAAAGGAAAACTAAAAGCAAGACGCTCCAAGCATAGCACATAACACATGAAGTGATTAAAATATAGTGGAACGAAAGACGAACTGATAATGTTGATGGAGAAGGGGATGCACGGGGGCATCCCCAAGCTTAGACACTTGAGTCTCCTTGAATATTTCTTGGGGGTGCACGGGGGCATCCCCAAGCTTGAGCGTTTGACACTCCTGAATCTTTTTATCATCTTCCCTCGCACACTTGAAAACTCCCTTCATACATAACTCATCATAATCTGATTAGCGATGTTAGTACCCATAATAAAATAATTGTTCCTTGCTGGAAATAAAGATATTCTTGAAGTTCTACTGTTTCTCAAGATTGCCAAAAGGTTTTTGCAAAGAAAAAGCAAGCTCTAGGTTTGCAAAATGAAGGAAAGGCAAAACAGGACATAATCTGTCAAAAACAGAACAGCAGGTAGTAAATGATTCTTCCGGGGCACTTCTGCAACTCTAATCAAAAAACTCAGAACAGACGCACGAAAGACAATTATATAGAGCACGCTGTCGAAAAAATTCAGACCAAAAAGATGATCTGGTGATTTTATACGAATTTTTTTATCCAAGGACAGAATCTGTTTCCTGGACAGCACGTCACAACTTTTGAACTTTCTTGCAATCAGAGGCTACACTTGACACAAAATTGAAAAGCAAAGATACAATGATGATGCTACAGTAGTAACAACATCAAGACACAACAAAAGCAAAATAAATTTATTCATGTGGGCTGCCTCCCAAAAGCGCTTTCTTTTATGCCTTTAAGCTAGGCATAATGCATAGAGATCAAGTTTTATCAAGAGTAAAAGAATAGCTAGCCCGTATAACGGACTCAAAAGGTAACTTAATCTTCTTTCGAGGGAAGTGTTCCATCCCTTTCTTGAGAGGAAACTGGAATTTTATATTCCCCTCTTTCATGTCAATGATAGCACCAACGGTGCGTAGAAAAGGACGTCCCAAAATAATTGGACAAGAAGGTTCACATTCAATATCCATAATAGTAAAATCGACGGGAACATAGTTGTCATTGACAATGATAAGAACATCGTCGATCCTCCCCAAAGGTTTCTTTATGGAAGAATCAACGAGACGAACACCAAAAGAACAAAAATCAAAAGGTTTCAATTTAAGCATATCATATATTCTTTTGGGCATAACAGAGGTACTAGCACCAACATCACATAAAGCATAGCAAGAGAAGTTATTCAACTTAATTTTAATCATAGGATCCCAACCATCTTCTAGCTTTCTAGGTATGGAGGCTTCTACTCCAAGTTTCTCCTCCCTAGCTTTGATAAGAGCATTAGTGATATGCTCTGTGAAGGCAAGGTTAATCGTGCTAGTGCGGGGATCTCTAGACATCTTGTGAAGGAAATCAATAACTTCGGTAAGAGTGCAATTGTCAAAATCAAGGTCACTACTATCAAGTAAGGTGGTAGTGGTGTCCTTTAGGTTCACTTGTTTGGTAGTTTCTATAGTCATAGCATCACCATTAATAGGTCCATCGGGACCAGGAGTGCATTGGGTGCTAAGAGTTTGGATATCCTCAACAACTTGGATAGTAGCAACAGTGTGGTGGGTAGGAAGGCTCTTAATTCTATCTTCTTCCTCCCTTTCTCTAGCCCATCTCTCTTTAAGTTTAGCCATCATCCTAATATTTTCATTAATTTGCACTTGGATATCATTAATAGGAGTGACCTTCCTCTCCTCAAGAGGAGAAGTTCTAATTTTAAGCAATTCTACTTCATTGGCTAAATTGTCTACCTTCGAAGAGAGATCACCTAGTTTGTTTAGTTTTTCTTCTACACTATTATTAAAAGCTTTTTGGGTAGTGATGAAATCTTTAAGCATAATCTCTAGTTCAGTAGTGGAGTTCTTGGTGCTAGGATAAGCATTGTTGTTCCCATAAGAATTAGAGGGGAACGGTCTAGGATTGCTACCAAAATTACTCCTATAAGCATTGTTGTTTAAATTGTTTCTAGAGATAAAGTTTACATCTACTTGTTCTTGAGCAATCAAAGAATTTAAAGGAACATCACGAGGATCAATAGAAGATTGCTTCGAAAGTAGAGACATGATCAAGTCAACTTTTTCATTTAGGGAGGAAATCTCCTCGACATAGTTTACCTTCCTACCTGTTGGAGCGCGTTCGGTGTGCCATTGGGAATAGTTGGTCATCATCTCATCGAGAAGCTTTGTGGCAGCACCAAGTGTAGTTGACATAAAGGTTCCTCCCGCGGCCGAATCTAATAAGTTCCGCGAGGTAAAGTTCAAGCCTGCATAAAAAGTTTGGATAACCATCCAAGTAGTCAAACCATGAGTAGGGCAGTTCTTGATAAGAGATTTCATACGTTCCCAAGCTTGGGCAACGTGTTCATTATCCAATTGTTTAAAATTCATTATGTTACTTCTTAGTTGGATAATTTTAGCAGGTGGATAGTATTTTCCAATAAAAGCATCTTTGCACTTGTCCCATGAATCTATGTTGTTTCTAGGCAAAGATTAAAACCAAATTTTAGCTCCTCCTCTCAAAGAGAAAGGAAAAAGCTTAAGCTTAACAATATTACCATCTATTTCTTGGTACTTTTGCATATCACAAAGTTCAACAAAGTTGTTCAAGTGTAAAGCAACATCATCTCCAGCACCGGAGAATTGATCTTTCATGACTAAGTTCAGTAAAGCAGGTTTAATTTCATACAAAGGTGCTGAAGTGGCAGGTGTAGTGATAGGTGTGCAGATAAAGTCATCGTTGTTGTGACTAGTGAAGTCACACAACTTGGTGTTATTGGTGGAACCCATAGTAGCAAGCAAGCAAGATAACTATTTTTGTGATTTTCGATAAAAGATACTAAAGCAAAACTGAAAGGTAAACTAACAAGACTAAAAAGCAAAGGTAAAAGATAGCGTGCAACTCCCCTATCCTGAAGAGTGGAGTCCCCGGCAACTGCGCCAGAAAACTTTGCTTGATGGCTTCTCGCCCCTCGTTGGTTACCCCAAGTGGAAGGTTTGAGATGCAGTGTAGCGGAAGTTTTCCCTTGGCAATACCAAGGATCGATTTCCCTGAGACTCCTAGTTTCAACAAGAAGGTGTCAACTGCTAACGGCGCCAGATATTAGCAATCAACGTGGACCTGCACACAGATACAAATAACTTTGCTCCCAACGAGTACAGAGAGGTTGTCAATCCCTCCGGCCTTGTAGTTTACAAAGGATCAAACACAAGTGATAATAGTGATAGATATAATTGCAATAGTAAGTAAAAGCGGAAAAGTAAATAGCGGATGTGATCAATGATGGTAATATGGACTGGAGTCTCATGATGTTCACTAGTGATGTCTCTCTCCCAAAAGACGATAAAACTGCTATGTGAGGTAAACGAATTACAGCTGGGCAATTGACAGGACCATGTGCGCAAACCAATGCTGACTAAGTTGCAAGAAAGGTAAAGGTTCAAAGCATGGGCGGTACGCCGAGGTAAGTAGACCGAAATCCATCTGCATCTACTACTAATCATCCACCTTGAGATATCTATCCAGAACATCTCGCTGGTATTAAGTTGCGAGTCCCACCCATAGTGTAAACTCAAAGCAATAGACAACTGCATTAAAAGAACTTTGCGTAAAGTAAACAATCCTTGCACCCGCGGGCACAAGCACCTTTGTTTCCCCCCTTGTGGCAACAGCACATCCCCTAGACTCATGTTTCTGTCACTCAAGCTAGTCATCGAGGGGCATGAACCCACAATCAAGCATAACGTTCCCTCTTGGAGTCACTACCTACTACTTGGCCAAAGCAATAAATAACAACGGAGAACATGCAAGAATTACTTACGAACATAAATATAAAAGAGGTGAATCAAATATATTACTCAAACACAATCTGAACATAATCTCATAATCCATCGGATCCCAACAAACTCATCATAGCAACAACATAAGGATTACATATGTGCCTCGATCATGTAGGGTAGCTCACGAGGACTAATTAGTGAAGCACAAGAACGGGAGGAGAACATCACATAGCTACTGGTCATGGACCCATGGTCCAAGGGAGACTATTCACAACTCATCCGGGAGGCGTCCATGGTGGTGGAGAAGCTCCCGGTGGTGATCCTCCCCTCCGGCAGGGTGCCGGGAAGAGTTCTCCTGGTGCTCCCGATCTTGGAAGCGGCGGCGGCGGCGGAACATAGATGAGATCGCGAAAAAGAGTTCCCGTCTTGAGGGTTTCGGGAGACGGTATAAATATATGCCAAAGGGGGGCATCAGACGAGGCTCGGGGGGCCCAGGCGCCCCCCGGCGCGGCCTAGGGGGGCGCCACCAGGGCGCCTGGGGCCCTGGTGGCCCCCCTCCGGCTGTCCTTCGGGTGCCTGGTAGCTTCTGGAACGCTGATTTTTTATATAATTTTTCCGGGATTTTTCTGGCAGTTCTCGTAATGGGAAAACCTGAAATACAAAAACAGCCGAAAACAGAAACTGGCACTGGGGTGCACTGAGTTAATAGGTTAGTCCAAATATGATCAAAAGTGTATGGAAGTGCATAAATATCATAGCAATATCACCCAAAAGAGGCATGGAGCAAGCAGAAATTATAGATACGTTTTGGACGTATCAGTCATGCATTCCGAATATAGTCATACGTGCTTATGGAAAAGAACTTGAATGACATGTTTTGTCCTACCCTCCCGTGGCAGCGGGGTCCTATTGGAAACTAAGGGATATTAAGGCCTACTTTTAATAGAATACCGGACCAAAGCATTAACACTTAGTGAATACATGAACTCCTCAAACTACGGTCATCACCGGGAGTGGTCCCGATTATTATCACTTCGGGGTTGCCGGATCGTAACACATAGTAGGTGACTATTGACTTGCAAGATAGAATCAAGAACTCACATATATTCATGAAAACATAATAGGTTCAGATCAGAAATCGTGGCAATCGGGCCCTAGTGACAAGCATTAAGCATAGCAAAGTCATAGCAGCATCAATCTTAGAACATAATGGATACTAGGGATCAGACGCTAACAAAACTAACTCGATTACATGGTACATCTCATCCAACCCATCACCGTCTAGCAAGCCTACAATGGGATTACTCATGCACGGCGGTGAGCATCATGAAATTGGTGATGGAGGATGGTTGATGATGACGATGGCGACGGATTCCCCTCTTCGGAGCTCCGAACGGACTCCAGATCAGCCCCCCCGAGGAAGATTAGGGCTTGGCGGCGGCTTCGTATCGTAAAACGCGATGAATCCTTCTCTCTGAATTTTTTCCTCACAGAAAGTGAATATATGGAGTTGGGGTTGAGGTTGGTGGAGTCACAGGGGGCCCACGAGGCAGGGGGGCGCACCCAAGGGGGGGCCCTGCACCCTCGTGGATAGGGTGTGGGCCCCCTGATACTGATTCTTTCGCCAATATTTTTTATTAATTCCAAAACGTGTCTCCGTGGATTTTCAGGTCATTCCGAGAACTTTTATTTCTGCACAAAAATAACACCATGGTAGTTCTGCTGAAAACAGCGTCAGTCCGGGTTAGTTCCATTCAAATCATGCAAGTTAGAGTCCAAAATAAGGGCAAAAGTGTTTGGAAAAGTAGATACGTTGGAGACGTATCAGAGAGCAATGCAGTCGAGCAGCTCATGCCAAGCCGCAAGGCCCCGAATGGCCGCGGGAAGGCAAGGCGCCCTAAGTCAATAAGGGCATCCTCGACGAAGATCCTATGATCAACCACGAGGGAGAATAGATCCGAGAAGCGGGCGGCGAAGGGGATGTCCCCAACCCACCGGTCAAACCAAAACAAAGTATTTGAACCGGAGCCCACCGAGATGGGTGTCCCGATGTGGAGAACCGGGAGTAGCTGGACGACGGACTGCCAGAATTGGGAACCGTCGGAACACTAACAGAAGGCAAGGAGTTGCCCACACAAGTACATGTTTTGGATGATGTCAAGCCAGAGACCTCCCTGCCCCCTGCCCACGCAAGTGCAAACTGAGTTTTAAATATGCTCCACAACCTTCAATTTTTTTAGAGTGCACTCCAACATTTTTTTTGAAGTTGGATATGACAAACTGAGTTCTTAAATACTGCAGACTGAATCAACCAAGAATTATATGTAGATTAACTCTCTTTTCTTTTGAAAGAAAGTCTGGGTTGTGAGCCATCCGATTATGTGCCACGATTCATCCGATTGATCATCTTTATTTTCTGTAGCGAGACGCTTGTTGCAAAACTCCATTGCAACAAAATCTTTATTGCAAAAGCATCTCCGACTTCTTCTATGTATTCATGCAACAAGATATTTCTTACAAAAAATGAAAAAAATATCTCTGGAATCTTCTCCAGATTCCCGCAACAAGACCCTTGTTGCAAAATTTTGAACAACATCTCCAGCCTCATCTATGCATTCATGCAACAAGACCATTGTCGCAAAAAAAAACTTCTCTGTATTCCTGCAACAAGATCCTTGTTGCAAAAATTACAACAACATCTACGACATCTTTCTGTATTTCTGCAACAAGACCTTTGTTGAGAAAATTATGCCTGAGGCACTCGTAGTATCATGCCGTGAATTTCATCCAAACCTCAATGATGAGCGACACACGCATGTACCATCCAGGGCCTAGCATACAACGCCAGAACCTTGAAGCAGGCATGCCATGGATCTGGCCGATGAGGCATGTCCCATGCATAAGGCAGCCGACCATCGTTGATATGAATCTTGCCAGACTTGCCCCGTGTAACAGATGCAACACAACAATGTGGATGGGAGGGGAGATGAGAGAGATAGATGAGCAGCGTGGGCTCATAGGAGAGAGATTGTGGGGGAGATGGAAGAAGACGGGGTGGGCGAAAGGGAAAACGATTCCAGCGAGATGCTTCGGGAATGAGAGGCGTGGTCGTTGGTGTGAGGATAAGAAGGAGTTGGTCCCACATGGACACGTGTCGCAAGCGCGAGGAGCGGATGGGCGATGAGACATCAGTCTGCTCAAGCTAATCATTTCCCTTAAAGAATTTCCCCTAATTTTTTTAGCAAAGAAAACATTTTGTTGAATTTTTTTTCAAAGAAAACAGTTAGATATTTTGTTTGAAAGAAAGCAGTTGACAGTACAACGAGCGCCTGCCATTCCCCCGAAAGAGAAGTCGCCGCTTCTCGTGTTACTGTACTTGTCTACCCTCCTGGGCTGGGATCATCCACCGACCACCGCCGGGTCGACTCTCCTCCTCCCAGATCTCCCCGTCCATGAAGTGCCACTCGGTGGCCGCGCTCTGGTCGCCGTCGCCGCCTTCCCACCACATCACAGCCGTCGCGGCCACCCCTGCCGCGCTCTTCACCGGCGCCGCCGACGGCACCGTCCTCCACTGGCCTCTCCCTCCTTCCCCGCCCTTCTGCCCACGCCCCTCCTCCCTCCTCTGCGCCCACGCCGCGGCCATCACTGCCCTCTGCCCCCTCCCGTCCCCCGCCTCCCTCCTTGTGTCCTGCACTGCCGGCGTCATATCCCTCTTCTCCGCCTCCGCCCCCCTCCGCTGCCTCCGCCGCCGCTCGCTCCCGCCCTGGGCCGGCTCCCCTTCCCTCGTCGCGCTCCTCCCCACCACCTCCTCCTCCGCTTCGTCGAACCCCCGGGTCGCGATCCTCTGCCACCCCCACGACGACGGCCACGCCCACCGCCACGTGTCGGCACTTGTCGTCGTCGATGCCCGCACCCTCACGGTCCTTCACACCGCCTTCCACGGGGCCCTCTCCGTCGCACTCCCGAGGGCGATCGCGCTCACGGTCTGCAGCGATGACAATGCCGTCAATGTTGTGCTGGCTGATGCGCATGGGAGGGCGCAGATGGTGCCCGTGGCGGAGGGCGCGGCCATCGAGGGTGACTCACCGAGGCGGCTCAGCGTGAGCTCCTTGTCCAGCTTTGCATCTGCGGAGGCGCCGGATGGTACGGTGGAGGCCGTGGCGTTATCTGACGACGGGAAGGTCGTTGCCTTGGTGCTGAAGACGAGCTGTTTGTTGAAATGCGTTGTTGAGGGCTCCGTGCTGGGTGAGGTGTCTCTGGCGAACACTTCGCTATGCAAGGAGGAGGAAACAGGGGTCAAGGGCTGCCTTGCTGGAGGGTTTTTTCTCCACGGCGGGGAGTGGGGAGGCCCTCACTCTGAGGATGGCACTGTGGTCAGGAGCTTGGTGTTGTGGAGCAGTAATGGTGGTGCCATGGTGTACAAGGTTGCCGTTGGTACTCCTCCATTGTTTGGGTGTGAGGCTGTATGTGAAGTTCCTGGTATTTCATCCGAGCAGGGAGAAATGCCAGTAGTTCAATATTGCCAGATGGGCAACTGTCTTATTAGGATGGAATCTCGGCCATGTAAGATTGGTGGTTCCTTGTTTTGGAAACCGTTCATCTCCATATGGTCTATGGATCAACTAGATTGGAGTATTGCAATGAACACAGAGAGCCCACCTCTCAGCAAAGTTCTTGGAGAAGGCAGTCTTCAGGGAGACGAATTTAGGTCAGAGCTCTCTCATTCACTACCCAAGTCAGACAATGAAGTGGAAATAAGTTCACAGATGTCCTCATCATACATCAATGGATCGGGAAAGCATGGAAGGACCGTGTCTTCTTCGATGGTACTTTCTGAGGATTCTTATGCTCCATATGCCATAGTTTATGGTTTCCATAATGGTGACATAGAAGTTATCCGATTTCTCAATCTGTTGCCAGCCGCACAATTTGGTAGCGGAGGGGTTTACCCACATATTTCTGAAAGATTTTTCTTGGGGCACAAGGGAGCAATTCTTTGCTTGGCTGCACACCACATGCATGCCCACTATGACTCTAGAAGCTTCCGACGAGCACTCATATCGGGGAGTTTGGATTGTACGATTCGTGTCTGGGATCTTGATGCCGGCACTCTCCTTTCTGTGATGCATCACCATGTTGCCGCGGTTAAGCAAATAATACTGCCACCAGCTTCGACTCATCAGCCTTGGGATGATTGTTTTGTTTCTGTTGGAGAAGATGGCCTTGTAGCACTTGTTTCTCTTCAAACCATGCGTGTCGAGAGGATGTTTCCTGGGCATTCTTGTTACCCATCAATGGTTGCTTGGGATGGAGTAAAAGGGTACATTGCTTGTTTATGCCGTAGTCTGCACTCTTGTAATGACGTGGGCAGCATATTGTATGTATGGGATATGAAAACAGGTGCTCGAGACCGAATTATTAGAGGGACAACATCTCAATCAGTATTTGAACACTTCTGTAGGGGCATTTCCAAAAATTCAGTTACTGGTGGCATCTTGGGAGGGACAACTTCAGCATCTTCCTTACTTGTTCCAATTTTGAAAGGCACCCAGTCTCCTGCAAATAGAAATGGGATGAACATCTCATCTATACCAACGAACCATCACAATGCTGCAGATTCCATAGCTTTGAGTGTCTCTGCTGCGCATGATGTGAAGGGGAAGACACCAGCTCCAGTTGATAGAGATAATTCTGCATATAGTTCAGGAAAATCTGGCTCTGCCCAGATAACAAACAAAAGAAGAAAGTACCCCATAAAGTGCTCATGTCCATATCCCGGCATTGCAAGTCTGAGATTTGACCTCACTGCAATTATGTCCGCACAAGGCATGTCAAACAGCAATAGTGATAGGCAGTTGAGAGATCATCTTTGTGGTGATGCTAACAAAGAAACTATGCCGCCTGGAGCTTTTAATAATACTTCTGGGATCCTAGAAATGGATAGCCCATCTAGAGAGTCATTGGAAGGGCAATTACTTCGATTTAGTCTCTGTTTTCTGCATTTGTGGGATGTTGATTGTGAGCTGGACAAATTACTTGTGGATGAGATGCAAGTTTGCAAGCCAGACGGTTGTCATATAGCTACAGGGGTGGTAGGGGATAGAGGTTCGTTTACGGTGATGTTCCCAGGGAAAGAAGCCACTCTTGAGGTGGGCTGTTAACTTCATTGTTGCTTCGCATTTTAAGCACATTTGAAGTCTAAACATGATATTTTTCTGTTTCAGCTTTGGAAGTCCTCTGCTGAATTTTGTGCTATGAGGTCGCTGTCAATAGTTTCTCTTGCCCAACGGATGATCACATTGTCTCGGTCTTGTACAAATGCTAGCAGGTTCTGGGTCATCTGTTCATTTGCATTTCGCACGGGTTCATATTCTGCATAGTGTGAGACTGGCATCTTCCATTTGGTTTGCTGGAACATTGCAGAAAAGAACTTTACAAAGAAAACATTGCAAAAATAAAATGTGCGGAAATCTTGAACGGGTTTGGGTATTTTTTTCCTCTCTGTATTGCACTAGTAATTCAACCAATGATTCTCAAGTTCTACCTGTGAGCACCAAATGTTTGGGAACTCTTTTGTAATTTGGTTAATCAGCATTTGTATTGTACCACTTCCTGGTTGCCGTATCAAATATGATACCATCGCACTATTTAGTTATTTTTCACAGTTGTGATAAATATGGTTCTTTGTTACTTTCAAGATAGCATCAAATTCATGTCTTCCATTTTTCTCATCTACGCTGTGTGTCTTGCTGCAGTGCCTTGGCAGCTTTTTATACAAGACACTTTGCTGAGAAAGTCCCAGATATAAAGCCCCCATCCCTCCAGGTTCTACTACATTTATTGCACATTGTTTCTTTCAGTCTTGTGAAATTCTTCTTTTATGAAAGCAATTTCTTTGATTATCTTTGTCGCGTGAAGAAAAACATAAGGTGGAGTTATATTTTTGTTGTCGCAGCGGCTTGTAGGAAATTAATTGATAATAGGTGATATTCTACATATAGGTGAAGGCTTAATTAATATCTGTGATACTCCCAGCCTAGTTGGCTAGTTTGGTTGGGCCATGAGGTGTTACGGCATCAAGATATTGCCCTCATCTCTTGTGTTCGCCTTGGGTTATGCCAGTGTGATTTTGGAATGCAGGGCGCTAGGGTCCGTTAAATAGACACAAGACAACAAATAGATTGGCTCTTGATGTACAAAATATAGTTATGGTTAGGACCACTGCGCACTTGTCCTGATCAGCCACTAAGATTGTATGTGACGTCCCGATTCGTCAGGTTAAGTTCCGTGTGTATATCCCTCTACTCCTCTAGGAACAAGAGCAGGACAGGATTAACCCTTTGAAGGCATGCAACAAAGACAAAATTTAGCTGTTTGTGCACATTTGGGCCTTGGTGCATCACAATTTGTTATCACATAAAAAATATTCTGGCATGTTCTCATACTTTCGAGTTTCAACTGGGTCACCAAAATAGATCCCCCCACCCCCGTGATGTTCATGCATAAATGTAAATGGTGCTGTGGTTTATTCTAGAGCCGTATTCACATACATAAGAGACACTTCAGGACCAAATATATGTCCTTAGATGCATTCCAGATAGTCTGCCTTTTCCGGATATATTACCTTAGTAGCAGATGCAACTGCCATGTTCTGTAGACCTGGTTACGGCGATATCCATTACCTTGTATAAAGCACATATGTTTTTAGAGTTTACATGTGTAAACTGTAATCTCTAATTCTCTATAGTTTATAGTTTGCAATGCTGAATTTATTGTAGTATGATACGAATGCCAATTGAAACAGAACTTTTGAATTCATGCCAGCCCATGATTTGGATCAATTATTATATTGCTAAATGACTGCTTACAGTTGCATCTGTATTTCACATATTCCGGTTGCTACAATACAGGTGCATCAGTTTACAGATTAATTTGGAGCACTACATGTCCATGTTTTATAATTTTCATCCCTATAAGTTATAAACCTTATTCAGCCTTGCGGTGGAAATTTGCTTGGATAATAGCTTATCTTTGTAGTGCCATGATCTGTAAATTAGATTCTTTTGAACTCACCTTAGCATGCATCATTGTTGGGGAGACATGATGGATAGTGTTAACGAGAAATGGTGCATAATGGGAGGACTATACCCTACGGGTGTGGACATACTGAGCCGACCAAAGAGTGTCTAGGCAACCGCGGGGCCTGCACCCAATCATACCAAACTAGTAACTCGGAGGAGGTAAGGATGACCACACTATTTCCAGGATCTTATTGTTGCAAGAGATATATTCCTTGTAACCATGCAAGATCGGATCGGATCGTATCGTCCTGAGGATAGTTAGGTTGCTACCGGAGAAGGCAGGCCTATATAGAAGTCTCGACGGCCCTCGCCGAAGATCATCTTGAGCCGTGAGGCTATACTCGCATGACCTAGTTTTCTCAGATCCAATCTACACTCTGGAATCTCTCATTCATCAATACACATCCAAGGGCTTGAGCCTGGTAAAGCACCATGTCTCCATTGTCTCTGACAGGATCTCTTAGGGCACCACCCCTCTCTCTACTGTTCTCCACAACTCCTTGGTAGATTATAAGACCGTCGACGATTGGGGTCAGCATATTTTGAAATTTCCCTTTGATGGGAAACTATTGATCACTTGGTTAGTATGCTAGCTTTGCTTCTATTCTGGCAAGGGCTTGAATGACCAACTGATTTTGTTCTACCTATAAAGGGCAACCCTGCGACTTGTCAAAAGTTCACTTAAGCATTTATTATAGGAAACAAAGCAGTGTGTCTTGGTATTCTGTTGCACTTCTGCATACTTCTATTTTTTTCCTAAATACATGAAAGCACCACCATCTTTTTGTAACTTAGTGATATGTATTTTTCCAGCTTCTGGTGAGCTTTTGGCAACATCCTTCTGAACATGTGCGAATGGCTGCCCGCTCCTTATTTCACTGCTCAGCTCCTCGCTCTGTTCCACAACCCCTCCGTGTACAGAGAAATAAAATTCCTGATCACTTGTCTTTATCTGATCATATGGACAAGCTTATCCCAGAGATGCAGAGTGCCTCAGTATCTAGTTATGGACAGTTGAAGGCGGATGGCGAAAATCTTGATAGGGATGATGATGATAGTTCTCAGATAAGCTCATGGCTGGAATCATTTGAAAATCAGGAGTGGCTATCTTGGATTGGAGGAACAAGCCAGGATGCAGTGGCATCAAATATCATTGTTGCAGCTGCTTTCGTTGTTTGGTACCCAAGCATTGTGAAAGTTAAGCTTGCAAAGTTGGTTGTCAATCAACTAATCAAGTTAGTTATGTCGATGAATGATCGTTACAGTTCAACTGCAGCTGAACTTCTAGCGGAGGGAATGGAAAGCACATGGAAAGCATGTTTGGGGACTGACATCACTCATTTCTTGAGTGACGTCCTTTTCCAAATTGAGTGTCTAAGTAGTGCACCTTCTAGCAATGTCATCTATAAAACTGCAGTTGCTGTTACAATGAGGGAGGCATTAGTTGGCACCCTTCTACCAAGCTTGGCTATGGCTGATATAATGGGATTTTTTGGTGTAATAGAAAGTCAAATTTGGGTTACTTCATCTGATTCGCCTGTTCACGTAGTCTCACTCAAAACTCTCATCCGAGTACTTCGAGGCTCTCCAAAGGCCCTGGCTCCTTATCTTGACAAGGTATGGATTGTTTCCTCATTGTACACATTGTAATTTTTCTATAGAGTTATTGTAATCACTAAGAATTGGTTAAGTTCCAAGTTGGAAGCTTCTCGAAGTTGCAGCAAAATTGGTAGTATGTGATTTCTACAAAAAGGGAAAATCTCCCATGTACATTCCTGTTTTTTGTGTTTGTTCACAAAGTTCCAGTAGAAGACCATGGAAATGTTCCAATATTGTTTAGATGCTCCATTTTTATGTGATCCAGCTATTTATTTGAACTTTTCTTATGAAGTTGTCTAGTACCACAGTGAGATGTCATGCCCAAACATTATATATGTATTAAAATGTCTTATGTTCAAAAGAAAAACATTTCTTTGTTGTGCAGGCAATCAGCTATATCCTACACACGATGGATCCAAGCAATTTAATAATGCGTAAAGCTTGCATTATCAGTTCAATGATGGCTCTAAGAGAAATTGCCCGTGTATTTCCAATGGTTGCTCTCAATGAATCAATGACAAGATTAGCTGTTGGTGATGCTATTGGAGAGATTCACAGTGCCACAATTCGTGTTTATGACATAGAAAGGTACAGTCTTCAAGTTGCAGAAAGTTGTTATCATAGAGCTGTTAAATTATGCATCACCAATTGCATATGCTGACTTCACAAAGTTCATTGTATAGTGTATACTCACGGAATCTACCGGTTGATACTTTTCTTGAGATTATAATATTTTGAAGTTCTTTTGAAATGTATTTTGTTTCTCTAGGCCCAAATAATAAGGTAAAATTTCTGCGCAACTTATTTTAAATGAAACGTATGATATTAATTGTTTGTAGCACTATTGGTGATTTGTGATCATACAGAACTGTGAGTTTTCACCAAAAATGAATTTGAACTCAGAGACGCCATGCTAATTCGTACTTTCACCATCTTCATTTTTCCTTTTTTTTGTTTGCAGTGTCACAAAAATAAGGATTCTAGATGCATGTGGACCACCAGGTCTTCCAAGCTTTCTCAAAGGACCATCAGATACAACAACAACCATACTGATAACAGCTTTGAGTTTCTCACCAGATGGAGAGGTTTGATATTACTATTTTCATAACAGTCAGAATGTTTTTAATAAAATACGCATATGATATATGAATACATTACACTTGTAGCTTGTGCTAGCCTAAGATTACCTCTCAACTCGTTAGTGTATATGTATATTTCATTCTTTCTCCAGTCCGTTGGTTCTATACAAATCATATCACTCATGTCCAAACTGAGTATTAAGTATTTACTAGATTTTATTGAACCTGACATTAAAAAAAAAAACGAGACCAACCCGGGCTAGCTAGCCTGTTGGCATTTTTTTATAGAAGAAAACTCCGTGAGCACCAAATGCTCAAGCCGAGACTTGAACACTGGTGGGTTGGCTGCGAACACCCGCACCTTGCCAACTGAACACTGGTGAACCTGACATTACATGTTGCCATTTTTGGTGTGTTTGATACTACCTCCAGGCAAAAATAACCAAATAGATGTTGATAAGCATTTCTTCTGAAATTAGCTACATGAAATGTCACGTGCATATTTCGTATTGAAATTAACGTACTGTATTAGATCAAAATCGGATATTAAATTTGTGTTTCAGAGACCATGCAAAATATAAACAACATAGAGCACGAGTAAAATGCTGTTCATATTCCCCATGGAACTGTAGAAGCTCTAGTCTATGGTTTAATTATGACACATTTAATAAGTATAATTTATCAACCTATGTGTTTCCTTTTTGCTATGTATATATCATTGTTATAGTAGGAGTAAGCCATTGATTTAACTTTATTATGGATACATCATTATAATATCATGTTCACTCTGGCACTACAAACAGACACGCGGCATTAGTTTACGGAAAAGCTGATCCTATTACACCAAATGATCACTAGTGTAAATAGAATGAAATTATCCTATCTTGTACTCCCTCCGTTCCAAAATACTTGTCGTGGTTTTAGTTCAAAATTGGAACATTTTGAACTAAAACCTCGACAAGTATTTTGGAACGGAGGGAGTAGTAACTATCCTAGATGGCTTATTATCGGCCGTAGGAAACATTTATGGTATCTTCTTTACCCAATAGATCATTGTCCAGTAGCTACTTGGGGATATCAAACTAATTTTCTTGTCTAAAGGGCTACATGGTTCTTCAATTTCTTAATTTGTATTCTTTGTGATTTTATGCCTATGGAATTGGGGTTATGGCATACCTGTTCCATGAAATATAGATCGTGGTGAATGGGTTGCTATTTGTAGTAAAAAAAAGGTGGTAGCTTTGCTAAAAGATTGAGCTATATGACAAACATAATCTGCTTGCTTTAAGCTATAGTTTGTTTTTGAGATGTAAACCTTATATATGGGAATCCAGAGTGTTTTGACAGTAATTTTACTCCTTACCTAGGGCCTTGTCGCTTTTTCGGAGAACGGATTGATGATTAGATGGTGGTCTCTTGGTTCAGCCTGGTGGGAGAGGCTAAGCAGAAGCCTTACTCCAGTTCAGTGCACAAAACTTATCTATGTTCCTCCATGGGAAGGATTTTCACCCAACTCAGCTCGCCTAAGTATTATTTCTAACATCTTGGGACATGATAAACATCAAAATTCAGAGGTATATTTTCTTCTAGTTTCTTCTCACTGATTATGTCGTGTTGTTTTGGCGTTGGTGAATATACTGGTAAGCATGTTTATTTTGTAATTGTCAGTTTCGCCAGTTGCAGGTACAGCAAGTGTTTAGTGTTCTACTCCCTCTGTCCCAAAATAAGTGACTCGAGTTTGTACTAACTTTGTACTAAAGTTAGTACAAAGTTGAGTCACTTATTTTGGAACGGAGGGAGTATGAACAAGGTGTAAAAATCTTTTCTGCCCCAAGCAACTGTGTTGCATCTCATGTCTGTGCGCCTATTACCCTGATCGCAACTCTGAATATCTTTGACATAATCCCATCCCATGTGGTTCTAATTTGGATGATAGACTGTTTACACCACATCCCCCTTGCAAAAGATTTTGCCCCCTTGTCCACCTTGTCTGAATTATCTGACTCTGGTCATAAGCAGGTTCTAATATCCTGTGGTCCATCCTGAAATGTACCAATCAGGATTTCGAAAACCTAAGCTGGCCCTAAAACTGAACCAGATGGCCCCACATTTTGCCTATTTGCTTGACAGAAAGGCAACCTTCCAATTTGAATTGGACTTGTTTCCAAATTATACTGAATATATGTTGGAATGACACCCACGCATGTTTCTACGGAAATTGTGATAAAATCCATTGTTTATGGAATCGAACTACCCTTTCGAACCTGTTATTGCTATTTTCTGGAACCTGGTGTTGACCAAGTCTTTGCATTTTTTATGTCCTAAATAGTGGTAAGAAATTGAATTGAACAAACTGTATATAAACTGCACTTATGTGAAGAATAATTAGCGCATGAATGAGTGTTAAAAAAGTATCTATTGGTGAATTAATCTTGCACCGTGAAATACGTTTAGATACATCTATTCGAGCGACAACTAATATGGATCGGAGGGACTTATTGGAAGGGCAAGGGTAATGTTAATTAAGACTTAGGGGCTGTTTGGATTGTGACTATCTTTGCCATATGTTGCCACATGATTCTTGCCACACTTGCCACACTTGCCTTACTTGAGTTGCTTAGGGGCTGTTTGGATTGTGACTATCTTTGCCATATGTTGCCACATGATTCTTGCCACACTTGCCACACTTGCCTTACTTGAGTTGCTTAAATTGTTAGCCACACTTTGGCTTGCCTAAGGGAATCTTGCCACACTTTTTGTGTCTATGACATGTGGGGTTCACTGCTTATAAAAAAATCATTGCCTCAAGTGTGGCTAGAACCAAACACATACCTAACTTGGTCAAATTTGCCTAAGGTTAGGCATGACAAAGTGTGGCAAGGTGTGGCTAGAAACCAAACAGCCCCTTAGTCTTAAGCAGAATTTTCCGTCGCTTTCCCATTTCATGCTTTCTGCTTTTCTATTTTGTGTTTGATGTGAAGTGTCATCTTCAGTTCTTTTATCATCTATAATAGGCTGTGAACATACAATACTGGTATATTTCATTCAAACTTGCCGATTATTGTTTTTGTCAGTTTTCTTCATGTTGAATCTAAGGCTAAGGCAGTTACATTTGATATGTATTTTGGTTCTGGGCTTTGCAGAGTAAGACGAGGGAACTAGATGAGGCTGATAATCTAAAACTGCTGTTACATAATCTTGACCTTTCTTACCGCCTTCATTGGGTTGGTGGAAAGACCATTAAACTTACAAGGCATGATCAGGACCTGGGTACATTTCAGTTGTGATTAGAAGATGAGTTATGGCTTGTTGATAGCTTATGGATCTGGTTGAGTTGCCTTGGAGTTTTAGTAGGCAGATGTACTGAAGTCTGACAAGGCACAAGGGTGGCCCAAAGTAAAGCGAAGCCACCAAGTGACAGTCATATATCATGTAAGACAGTTATCTTTGTCGTCAATTATGAAACATATTCTTGCACATATTTGTATAAACAATACATTATATGTTTCCTAATGTACTATTTGGAAAACCTGAACCCAAACGCAGCACCAACAGGATTGTTGATTACAATATTACATGGAGGTCTCTGGAACCCAAATGCAGCATGCTTTCTGATTGACCGATCAAGTAGTGGCAACCTAAGGTAGTCTTAAGTTGGTCTCTTTCAGAAGTCTAAACTGATGTCTGGTTCATGCCCCTGTTAAACTTGTTGGTCTCCAACCTTCAATTAAATCTAACTTTATACTCATGCTTGATGTTAGGACTTAGGACACAAGATGAAAAGTGTGATAAAATGTTACGAGAGATCTGTTCCTTAAAAGTTCCAATCAGATCTAGGTTTAAGCAGTCTGATATCGGACATGGATTTTTGGAGCATGGGTACACGCGCACCCTTACAAAGAGTAAAATTGAAAAAATGGTACAAAAAATTAAACAATTCTGATTTTTTTTGTGGTAACATACATGGTTGAGTGTTCTACTCACATGTGAAGTTTTGCGAAGAAATGACATCCGTGGTATTTTGGGTAAAAAAGGCAAAATCTTGCTATAAGAAAGACCATGCTTCAACTTTCTTTCAAGCAATTTGGAGGTCTGATTTTGTTTACTTTGCCAAGAAATACTACCGATGTCATTTCTTCACGGAACTTCACATGTGAGTAGAGAAGTCGACCAAGTTTGTTAACCTAAAAAATTGGAAGTGTTCGATTTTTTTTTGCTATTTTAAAACGTTACTGTTCATAGGAGGTGTGTGGACCCATGTTCACCATTGTATTGTGGGTATTTGGCTAGATGAATTAGTCATGTATAGAATCAATTACTCATGTACTCCAATTTTTTTTACTCAATTTAAGTAACATTGAATTAGCAATGGGCAATCACCTCAGATGAATTAGTCAGCTGATAGTCTTTGCCAAGTTGCCTGTGATGATAATTTTCCTGAAAGGTCGCTCATAATGCACTCGTCCTGCAGTATCGTTAGCGGGAACTGTCGATAGTCAGGAGCTCCTCTCCGTTAACTATCAGCTGTCGGCTTGAAGATTTGAAGGGTATCAGACTCTGGTATTAACTTGCTTGAGTTGCAGGCACACATCTTTATTCATTCTGCTGCTTGTCATCAGCGCTGTACCACCATCACAGATACCTGACAGGCACCAAAGGGACATTTCACCAAAGTAGTAATACTTTTATAACTGAATATAGTTAAATCTTAATTTACCGGCAAGGCATATTTTCAGGCTTATGCAAGGGAATGTACAACTGAGGTTGATCTAAAGTGTTCAAGAATTTGCATGACAAGAACGCTGTACAGTGTAAAATGTAAATGATTGTGCCTGTACAGGTTCTTTTTGGCATTTTATGCCCATGTAAGAATAATTCGTTCTGGACTTGTGTAATGGTTTTAGATGGGCAGAAGTTAGAAGGAACTTTTGGTCTCTTTCTTGGAAGGTTCGACAGAAGAGAATGCTTGCAGGAATACAGACGGCAAGCAATTTCCTAAACACCAAACATACTCAGGGTTGTCCGCCATGCTGAGACCGAGGGATACGATGGATGGGTCGGGGGTCGCTGACGGAGCTCGGGCGAGCCAGGGCGGGAAGCTATTGTGCTAAAAAATTATGGCTAGTGATTCAGGATTTTCAGTGTTGCATGCAGCATGCGTTATTTCGAGACGATGTGACCTCGCGTGTTTTGCTGCAACCACACAAGGGGGACATGCTAAGATGACTCGGAGTGTCCGCTGCAATGCCTGAGAGCATGCTGCGATTATTTTTAGTGCTCCAAGTGTTGGTTACACTACACCGATCGCCGCTCGGTCAGATCGAATTGTTCCCGCCCGATGCAGTTGTTTCGCTCGCCTCGCCTCGCCGCGCCGCACCGCGTTGCGGGTGCGAGCCTAGCCTAGCCTAGCCGCCTAGGTGAGGGGACGCACGGCACGGCACGGCACTCACGCACGATTCACGATCGAGCCGAGGGAGGAAGCCAGAGCGCGTCGCATTTAAGGAATTTTTCTTCCAATCCGGAAACCAGACGGGAGCGCTGTTCTTCTCCTTCCTTCTTTGTTACCGCCTCTCCAATCCAACATGGACCCGAGGTGCCTCCTCCGAGGTCTTTATATCCCCCTTCCGCCGGTGGTTGGTTCCTCACATTGCCGTCCTGTCGCACCGTGAGACAAGCTCAAGAAGAGACGAGAGAGAGAGAGGGACAGCACCCGCCGCGTTTCCTCCCCCTTGTTGAGAGAGCGACCATGACGCAGCCGCCGCGTCTCCTCCCCCTCGTTGAGCAATCGACCATGACGCTGCCGCCGCTCGGCAAGAAGACGAAGGGGCGGCAGCGCAGAGAGAACCGCCGGGTGGAGAAGAAGGAGTCGCGGCAGGTGACCTTCTCCAAGCGTAAGTCCGGGCTCTGGAAGAAGGCCGCCGAGCTCGCTCTGCTCTGCCGCGCCAGCCTTGCCATCGTCGTCTTCTCTGAGGCCGGCAAGGCGTTCGCCTTCGGCAGCCCATCCACCGACGCCGTCCTGGGCTGCGCCGACGCCCTTGCTCCTGTTCCTGCTGCCGACGACGTGGAGTGGGAGGCCCTGGAGGCGCTGTGCCGGGAGACGGAGGCCATGGGCGTGGAGGTCGCGGCGGAGGCCGAGCGGATGACCGCCGTCGGGAAGAGGGTGGTGGAGGTGCAGACGCAGGCGGGGAAACGCTTCTGGTGGGAGGCGGACGTGGAGGCGCTCGGGGAGGCGGAGCTGCCGGTCTTAGCCAGGGCGCTCCAGCGCCTCCGGGACAACGTGCGCCGCCACGCCGACAAGATGCCCTCCGCTGCTCCACCGCCGCAGTAGTACAGGGCAGGCCGAGCTTCGGTTCACTGCCATTGTTCTCAGATCATCTTTGTTTAGTTGCATTTTGCTAGTAGTACTGTCTAAGATCAGTGGAGATTATTGTTCACGAGTACAATTTACAAGTTACTGGTTTCTTAACCTGTGCTTCTACTAGAAATATTATTGCAGTTTTTGCTGTAGACCAGGTTATACTAATTGCTGATGATTAGCTCAATTTTCTGCACAAATCATGCGTTATTGGATTAACTCGATGAACACAAGATATGATGCCGAATTATGTCTATGAAGTACACAATCCGGAACCAAAATAAGCTTCCTTTCGAGCATAAGATTTACCGAGTTAGGGTCCTCTCAAATAGGTAATAACCATACGTCTCATGCTCGAAGGCTTGTGTTTTCGCTTGGGGTGTATGAATACAATCAGTGGCGGAGCTACACGGTATTTGGGGGGGGGGGGGGGGGG
>LR738715.1:613971030-613991341 GCA_902687465.1 Secale cereale | reverse complement strand
TAAGGGATAAAATACCCCCAAAAAAATTCAAGCTTAGCCCACTAAAAAAAATTTCTTCACAAAAGTAGCCAAGGCTGGGGCCATGGCACCTGCAGCTTTGTACATAGCCCCGCCAGTGAATACAATGGATGTTGATCCTTTGCCACGGAGCTACGGGAGGCTTATATAGAGTGTGCATTGGCCTATTAATGCCACGTTACAAGGGAGATGAATGAGCATAGCTACGACAATTACAGGTAACGACAATCATAACTACACTTGATGTCCGGTGTAAAGCTCCTCGGCTGTTGCGATTCCCATGTCGCCCCTATGCCTCCTCTGTCCGAGTGGTGCTGTCGAGGCCGACTGGAAGGAAGCCGTCCGAGTGTCGTCCGTGTATCCGAATGGATCTCCATGGATGCACATCCGAATGCGCTTGCATTCCAGGGACTCTCCAATGATGGTGTGTGGCCCTAGGTGGACCCCTAGTTGTTAGGCCCGTCACCCTATCATTAGTAGGTGACCCCATCATTAGCCCCCGAATCGGTTAATATTTCGCCGGATGAGTTAGTTGAGCCCTTGGTTTGGTCCGAATGCTTTCGGGAGCACTCGAAGTACGTTGCCAAGCGGTAACCTATGGTTAATTGAGCAAAACCACAACAAATTCTGGACTAAAGGGTTTTCGAGTGACCGAATAAGTTTGATCGCTGGGCAAAGCTTGGTGGCATTCGAATGTCTCTCGAGAGAGACAGACTAGAGGTCCGAGTGAGGATATGCCATGAAACTAGAGTGCCGACGCCTGCGCGTGGTCTGACTCTCCGGGGAGATGCCACTCATTATCCCTACGGAACGCCAGCGTGGGCCATCTTCGAGTCCAAATTTATGAGGCTCGTGCCTTGGAGCCTAGAAAAAGGACCAAGTTAACCCGCATCGAGCTCATCCCATTACAATCCTGAAGGTGACTTCAGTCGGGTGTTTAACGTGTCCGAGTGCACAGTGACCCTCGGAGGGTGGTCGGTCCGGTCGGACCGACGAGTGTCCCTTTATGAAAGGGACAAAGAGGAATCAATTGGATTGATTTGCGGTTGAAATTTCGGGACTTGAAATTATGTGTGCGCGCGCAGAAGCGGTTACATCACGGTTAGTGGGAAAGTGGGACACGACGCCTCGATCTCCGACCCGAAAAACCGCCAAGAGTGCCCCTTTTTTTCCCGAGTGCGCGACCGCCGCAGACACCGTCCGACCAGAGGTCTGCAGCTACGAGTCCGCAAAGTGAATTTTACCCCTGGTATAAAAAGTCGGCGAGCTAGGGTAATTTCCTAGATCCCCTTTTCTTCTCGTCTTCTCTGCTTCCCCTCACCATCCGCTCCTCCACTCTACGCACCCGAGCACTCGAGTCCATGGTGAGGGACTCCACGACCAAGCTTGAGAGGGTGAAGAAGGTGGGGAAGGGTTCATCGTCGAGCACTGGCCCATCGGCGGGTCGAATCTAGGGGAATTCGATCCCGTCTCAGGTCACGCAGAGGCGTCTGCGGGAGCTAGAGGACGACAGGCTTATCCTGGCGGGCGGCTGGAGGGTGCCGAAGGCGGACGAGCTGGAGCCCATCGTAGGCGGACGAGCGAGTCCTCCTCATCACGCACGTCGAGCGAGGTTTCTCCTGGCCGCCTCATCCTTCCTTCCACGCTTTCTTGGATTTTTTCGGCGTGCAAGTCCACCATCTCCCGCCGAATGCAATCATTTGTTTGTCAGCTTTCATCTCACTCTACGAGAACTTCATCGGGTGCTATCCCCATTGGGGGTTGTTCAAACACATTTTTGTGTGTCGATCGATGACCGTGAAGAAGGACGCTGTAATGCCCAGGATGGGACTAAATCTCCTACGTGTCGAGGCACGACTTAGAGACTTAACCCCATGCTGGAATGATCGCAAGTCTGGTATCTTTGCACAACTCATGTAAAAGATGGGGATGGAAAACATAAAATAGTTGGCTTACACTCGCCACGTCACACAAATACATTACATGTCTCAATCATCATCCAATAAAACATCACAGCCCTCTAAGGGTAAAATCCAAATGACAAGATACCAAACATAAATAAATCTACAGGTCGGATCGAATCCTAGTAGAAGTCTCCACTACTGATCATCAGGATAACGGACATAGTAACGGCTACGCTCCTCGTCGTACTCCCAGTCAAGCTCGGTGCCATCACCTGGATAGCTCACAACTGGACCTGCATCTGGTGTGGTGAAGTAACTGTGAGCCACAGAGGACTCAGCAATCCCGTTCCCGGGTAACAAGACTATTTAAGCCTTGGGAGAGGATAAGGCTGAAGAAAAGAATAAGTGTCTGCAGCAGCAACTAGCACTAGCTTACGTGAAAGAGTGCGAGAAGAGAAAGCCTCGGTCGAGAGATGATCACGAAGTGATCCTAGCTACAGCTCAACAAACATAACCCCACCGTGTTCAACTCCCGAATCCCTATTCGGAAATTGACAGTCACGGTACACACACTGGTAGTGTATTAGAACAATGTGTCAAGTTTTCTACAACCGGATATTAACAAGCTCCCATCTGCCACATAACCGTGTGCACGGCTTTCGAAAGTTCATAACCCTGCAGGGGTGTTCCAACTTGGCCCATTACAAGCCCACGATCCGCGGAGTCGCAACTCCAAAGTGGGAAGACCCGAGTATTCTCGGAATCCCGTGCTCAAGATACTCCGAACTAAGGTAAGGCTAATCCAGCAAATCCTCCCGGCGTGCCGACACCCTGATAGTAGCCGCGCGTATCTCGTCTCAGGCCACGACCGGATGGGCGATTCTACAGGTGTATGCCAGATACCTCGGGTTGCCCCAAGGTGGCCCCGCAGAACCCCCGTTTCGGACCAACACTCATGTGGAGCACTGGCCCGGGGTTGTTGATTAAGAAAGAGGGTTAATTACTCCCTATGCAAGTTGTTTAGATATTAGGCAAATAGTACCAATGTTGGGACTTGCTGGAAAAGACTTCGCACTTAGCGGTTTATCGAGGGGGTCCCATACACCCCAACCGTGTTAGGAACGCATAATCAAGGAACATACCACCGGTTTAAACTGTTCCTAACGGCATGAGTGGAACAAAACACCAAGCAAAAGGCTTAGACTTCCACCCTTGCCAATATATAGATGATTTCATTTAAGCATTTATATAGTGTGATATAACCCAACAAACTTCAACATGAAGCAAGCATCTTCGATCTTCACCTGCAACTAGCAATGCTATAAGAAGGGCTGAGCGAAGCGTACTTAGCCAAGCAACGGTTTGCATAGGTAGGGTGGTTAAAACAGGTTCATGGTTACAAGTAGGAGGCTGACAGGAAAGACATGGGCATCGAGGCAAAACTATAGAGCGGAACTACTAGCAATAGGCAAAGATAGTAATGTTATCGGGGTTCGGTCATCTTGCCTGAAGTGTAGTCGTTCGGATCGTAAGAAGGGTCCTCCTGCTCAACCTCGTTGGTAACCTCGTGCTCGTACTCGTACTCGGTCTCAGCTTCCGGCTCTAAACAATACAATCACACAAGGCACGAATCAACAAGATGCAACGCGCACACCAAAATGATGGATGCATGATGGATGCACTAAGGGAGCACACGGGGCACGAAAAATAGCACTCAAGCAAATCACTTCAAAACATGGCAACAATAGGAGATTATTAATCTACACAGAAAATCAATCAAGTTTCATATAAGACTCGCTGAAATCGGAGCTACGGGCTAAAAGTTATGCCCGAAACAAGAAACAAGCACAAGTTGTAATTACAGCAACATAGCAACTTCGGAGCACTAGAAAAATAAGCTACATCACTCAAACAACATGGCAAAGAGCATGAACATAAACTAGACATATCCTACAGCAAATAAGTCCAAAGGTGCACCCCCAAAGGAGCCACGGATCAATAGCAACAAGCTTGGACATATTGAACTTGACAACAAAATTCTGACAGCAGAATTTTATTGAAACTTTGGAGCAAAAGTTAAACATGCTACAGCCACTCAAATAAGCATGTGAGTACATGAATGGAAATCCAACAATATCTACTACAAGGAACCATCAAGATGCACCCCAAAACTATCATGGTTTGTCCTAGAGCAGCAAGCAAACATGTCATCGGAACATTACAGATTTCAGACTTAGTGAAAATCCACTAAGTGTTAAAACAGCAGTTTCATCATGGCATCTAAAAGAGCAAGTTAAAGTCACCTCGAAACTAAACATGGCAAGTGGTAAGCACCACATCAAAGTACACATGATGGTGATTTCGAAACATACAAGCATGCATCATGGAGATAAACACAACGATAGCAATGAGCTCAACAAGATGGCATTTCATAACAAGTGAAACAACATCACAGCCACATGGCACTTTGCAATGAGGATAATCATGGCAAGATTAAATCTATCATGCAACCTAACTCAAGCAACATGTAGAGCATGGCCAGACGAACACGTGGACATGTCATTTGCATCATTCGGATAAACGAGCTAAAAGATATCACTATGCAAAGATGGCATAAAAACAACACATAGCAGCAGTTCATAACGGGATGCACTCTTGCAACAGAAAAACAAGCATCTAGATGACCTCTAACATGCATGGCACAAAGGAAAGAGTCGTAGTGCTAGTCACCACGAACGTCTGGACACCTCATTTGCGCAAAACGGAGCATCACACAAGAAGTTATTGCAGTTTGAATATAGCATCAGACACAAAAATACTGGGGACTTAGAGATTTGAAGCAACCTCTCAGATCTGGAATTAACACGGGCTTGGGTCGGAGAGGCGGCCCGCGAAGGAGTGGCCCGCGCAGATCGGGGCAGATCTGGCCGGCCCGTGGTATGGCTCGGCTGGGCCCCGCGGCGCTGAGCGGGCCGAAGGGAGGCGGCGGCCTGCGGCTGGCTTCGGAAGGTGAGGCGGCCCAGGTGCGGCGAAGGCCCGCGGGACGGCTGGAGGCCTGGCGCCCCTGGGCCGGGAGCGGGGAGTGGCTGCGGCCCGCGGTGAGAGGCAGGGCGCCTGTCGCCTGGAGAGGGAGGCCGGCGGATCTCGGGCCTGGAGGGAAGGCGGCGCTGGCCCCAGGCGGACGAGCGGGCTGGGAGGCGGAGGGAGGCGCGGTGGCCTGGTCGAGCTGGGCCGCGCGGCGGCGAGGCCGGCCCAGGCGGGAGCTGTCGGCGGGGAGGTGGAGAAGGCCGGCGCTCGATCTGGCGAAAGGGGTCGGGGTGCCCTGGGCCTCGGTCGACCAGATCCCCGAGGCGCGCTGGCGATGTGGTCAAGGCTCGGGCGATCGGAGCCTGGTGCGATGGATCTGGGATCGATCGGGCTAAGCGGCTGCTCCCTTCGAGGAAAAACGACGGCGGTTGTCGCTGGTGATGGGCCTCGAACCCCTCGTTGGATTACCCCAAGTGGAAGGTGTAAGATGCAGTAAGTAGATGTGTTTTCCCATAGCAAAGATGCCAAGGATCGAATCCCCAGAGACTCCTAGGTTCAACAGGTAGGTGTCAACTGCTAACGGCGCAATTACCAATCAACGTGGACCTGCACACAGATACAAATAACTTTGCTCCCAACGAGTACATAGAGGTTGTCAATCTGTCCGGCCTTGTAGTTCACAAAGGGTTAAAAGCAATATGATAGTAGTGATAGATAGTAATTTGCAATAGTAAATAAAATAGCGGAAAGTAAAATAGTGTATGTGATCAATGATAGTAATATGGACCGGAGTCACATGATGTTCACTAGTGATGTCTCTCTCCCAAAAGACGATAAAACAGCTATGCGAGGTAACAAATTACAGCTGGGCAATTGACAGGACCACGAACGCCAACCAATGCTGACTACATTGCAAGAAAGGTTGAGGTTCAAAGCATGGGCGGTACGCCAAAGTAAGTAGACCGAAATCCATCTGCATCTACTACTAATCATCCACCTTGAGATATCTATCCAGAACATCTCGCTGGTATTAAGTTGCGAGTCCCACCCATAGTGTAAACTCAATGCAACAGACAACTGCATTAAAAGAACTTTGCGTAAAGTAAACAATCCTTGCACCCGCGGGCACAAGCACCGTTGTTTTCCCCCTTGTGGCAACAGCACATCCCCTAGACTCATGTTTCTGTCACTCAAGCTAGTCATCGAGGGGCATGAACCCACAATCGAGCATAACGTTCCCTCTTGGAGTCACTACTTACTACTTGGCCAAAGCAATAAATAACAACGGAGAACATGCAAGAATTACTTATGAACTAAAATATAAAAGAGGTGAATCAAATATATTACTCAAGATCAATCTGAACATAATCTCATAATCCATCGGATCCCAGCAAACTCAACATAGCAACAACACAAGGATTACATAGGTGCCTCGATCATGTAGGGCAGATCACGAGGACTAATTAGTGAAGCACAAGAACGGGAGGAGAACATCACATAGCTACTGGTCATGGACTCATGGTCCAAGGGAGACTACTCATGAGTCATCCGGGAGGCGTCCATGGTGGTGGAGAAGCTCCCGGTGGTGATCCTCCCCTCCGGCAGGGTGCCGGGAAGAGTTCTCCTGGTGCTCCCGATCTTGGAAGCGGCGGCGGCGGCGGAACAGAGATGGGATCGCGAAAAAAAGTCCTGTTTCAAGGGTTACGGGGGACCCTTTAAATATCTGCCAAAGTAGGGCACCGGGGGGCTCTCGGGGTGCCGAGGCGCCCCCCCGGCGCGGCCCAGGGGGGGGGGCGCCCACAGGGGTGCCGAGGAGCCTTCGGAAGCAGTGTCGTTCCCGATACGCTGATTTTTTATATATTTTTTCTGGATTTTTCTGGGCAGTTCTCGAAACGTGAAAACCTGAAATACAAAAACAGCCGAAAATAGAAACTAGCACTGGGGTGCACTGGATTAGTATGTTAGCCCAAATATGATCAAAAGTGTATGGAAGTGTATGAATATCATAGCAATATCACCCAAAAGTGGCATGGAGCAAGCAGAAATTATAGATAAGTTTTGGACGTATCAACATCCCCAAGCTTAATTCCTGCTCGTCCTCGAGTAGGTAAATGATAACAAGAATAATTTCTGTGGTGACATGCTATTAACCACATAAGACTTTCTCATAGTCATATGACAAAAGCTTACCGAGACAATGATTCTAAAGTACTTAAGTTGTCTCAAGAGAAAATCACAAATGACTGAAAGTTTTACAACATGAAACTGAAACATCAAAAAGATTTGCAATGAACATGATGTGCAAATATGATCAAGTGATATCTAGCTTGCCCCCTTTAGTGATGCAAAACATAAGTGCAGGGGCACCTTCAAGGTTTAAGTGATGACTAGATACAATCATTTCAAAATAAACGATATCACAATCATGCAAAAGACAATGCTACTTTGGGACAATGCACATTACACTCAGAATGACAATCATGCTCTCAATAGTTGATGCTTGAAGTGCTAGAGCTTTTTATTTTGAAACATGGAAGCAATTGTGTCAACGGTAGTAGTACTTCATATGTGTCATGCATAAAACATCCTATAAGTTGCAAGCCTCATGCATCGAATACTAATAGTGCTCGCTCCTTGTCCTAATTAGCTCGGATCCCCATGGGTTATCATTGCATTGCATATGTTTTAACCAAGTGTCACAAAGGGGTACCTCTATGCCACCTGTACAAAGGTCCAAGGAGATAGATCGCATTTGATTTCTCGTTTTTGATAAATCTCAACTTGAGGACATCCATACCGGGACAACATAGAAAATAGATGATGGACTCCTCTTAAATGCATAAGCATATTCTCATGAGAGATTAAGGATTAAGGTCCAAGCTAAAACTTCCACCATGATGCATGGCTTTGGTTGGCGGCCCAATGTTCTTCTCTAACAATATGCATATTAATTCAACCCACGGTAAATCACCCTTACTTCAGACAAGACGAACATGCATAACAACTCACATGATATTCAACAAAAGTGTGACAGTTGATGGCGTCCCCAGAAACATGGTTACCGCTCAGCAAGCAACTCATAAGAAATAAGATACATAAGCAACATATTCTTTACCACAATAGTTTTTAGGCTACTTTCCCATGAGCTATGTATTGCATGGTTAATTTGCTTAGTGCAGGTGTAGGTTAGCAAAAGACTGGGAGCAACCAACTAAGAGAGCAATGACAATCATAATCATGCAGAGCGACAAAGCAATATTGAATCAGGCATGGTAGTTATATCGCTACTTAGAAACAAAAGATCATCAAGGCTTGACAGACTTTCTTTACAGTCTTGAATATGCGTGAGCATACGCCAAGTCAATCAAAATAAACTCTCAAAGGAAGATATTACTAAACCATACCACATCATAGGCAAAAAAACCAAGTTGGTATTCCAATGACACATTGGGAACCCCCCAGCTATTTAAGATTAACCAAAAGAAAACCTGAACTACTAAGCACCATCATGAAAGTAGCATCTTTATCATAGACACATTAACCAATGCAACGGAAGCAAACTCTCTTAATAAGGTGATCATGATAATTAAAAAGAGTTCAAGCAACCAACTAAACAAAAGCTCTTGAAAAGATAAGCATGAATACTAAGAGCAGAGCACGATAGTAGCTATTTAAAAGACAAAGAACACACACAGCATAGATAGACATGAAAATTCTATGTAATGTTCTAGGTAGAGGTGGAGCGTGTTTCTCTCCCACATAAAGGAATGCTGAGTTCCGACTCGTTATGAAAAAACTAAAAAGTAAACTAAAAGCAAGACGCTCCAAGCATAGCACATAACACATGAAGTGATAAAAATATAGCGGAACGAAAGACGAACTGATAATGTTGATGGAGAAGGGGATGCACGGGGGGCATCCCCAAGCTTAGACGCTTGAGTCTCCTTGAATATTTCTTGGGGGTGCACGGGGGCATCCCCAAGCTTGAGCGCTTGACACTCCTGAATCTTTTTATCATCTTCCCTCGCACACTTGAAAACTCCCTTCATACATAACTCATCATAATCTGATTAGCGAGGTTAGTATCCTTAATAAAATAATTATACCTTGCTGGAAATAAGGATGTTCTTGAAGTTCTACTGTTTCTCAAGATTGCCAAAAGGTTTTTGCAAAGAAAAAGCAAGTTCTCAATTTGCAAAGTGAAGGTAAGACAAAACAGGACAGAATCTGTGAAAAACAGAACAGCAGGCAGTAATTAACCTGTTCGGGATACTTCTGCAACTCAAATAAAAAAACTCAGAACTGACGCACGAAAGACAATTATATAGAGAACGCTGCCGAAAAAATTCAGACCAAAAAGATGATCTGGTGATTTTATACGAATTTTTCTATCCAAGGACAGAATCTGTTTCCTGGACAGCACCGCACAACTTTTGAACTTTCTAGCAATCAGAGGCTATACTTGGCACAAATATGAAAAGCAAAGATACAATGATGATGCTACAGCAGTAAACAACATCAAGACACAACAAAAGCAAAAATTTTATTCATGTGGGCTGCCTCCCAAAAGCGCTTTCTTTTATGCCTTTAAGCTAGGCATAATGCATAGATCAAGTTTTATCAAACGTAAAAGAATAACTAGCCCGTACAACGGACTCAAAAGGTAACTTGACCTTCTTACGAGGGAAGTGTTCCATCCCTTTCTTGAGAGGAAATTGAAATTTTATATTACCCTCTTTCATGTCAATGACAGCACCAACGGTGCGCAAAAAGGGACGTCCCAAAATAATTGGACATGAAGGATCACATTCAATATCCATAATAGTGAAATCAACGGGCACATAATTATCATTGACAACAATAAGAACATCGTCGATCCTCCCCAAAGGTTTCTTTATGGAAGAATCAACAAGAGCATTACCAAAAGAACAAGAATCAAAAGATTTCAATTTAAGCATATCATATAGTCTTTTGGGCATAATAGAAGTACAAGCTACAATATCACATAAAGCAAAGCATGAGAAGTTATTTATCTTAATTTTAATCATAGAATCCCAACCATATCCTACCTTTCTTGGTATGGAGGCTTCTACTCTGAGTTTCTCCTCCCTAGCTTTGATGAGAGCATTAGTGATATGCTCTGTGAAGCCAAGATTAAGCGTGCTAGTGTTGGGATCCTTAGCCATTCCTTGTAGGAAGGTGATAACTTCTGAAATACTACAATTATCAAAATCAATTTTATCATTAGTGGGCAGAATTGTAGTGTCATCCTCTTTGTTTAGTTCGCTCTCTATTATAAGAGTTTGAACATCTTCCCAAGTTTTGGGAAGCGTAGGAGCAATTTTAAACTGAGGCTCATACTTTTTTCCTGGAAGCCCATGCCATGGGCATAACTCTCCGTCATAACTAGTGTAATCACAAGGTTTATCTTTTTTATAAACCCCGTCAGAGATAAGTGGGGCAATGGAAGTAGGGGTGTACCCCTCCCATTTAGTGTTTTTGGTAGAACTCATAGTAGCAAGCAAGCAAGATAACTATTTTTGTGATTTTTGATAAAAGGAACTAAAGCAAATATGAAAGGTAAACTAACAAGACTAAAAAGCAAAGGTTAAAGATAGCATGCAACTCCCCTATCCTGAAGAGTGGAGTCCCCGGCAACGGCGCCAGAAAATATTCCTTGATGGGCCTCGAACCCCTCGTTGGATTACCCCAAGTGGAAGGTGTAAGATGTAGTAAGTAGAAGTGTTTTCCCCTAGCAAAGATGCCAAAGATCGAATCCCCAGAGACTCCTAGGTTCAACAGGTAGGTGTCAACTGCTAACGGTGCAATTAGCAATCAACGTGGACCTGCACACAGATACAAATAACTTTGCTCCCAACGAGTACAGAGAGGTTGTCAATCTCTCCGGCCTTGTAGTTCACAAAGGGTTAAAAGCAATATGATAGTAGTGATAGATAGTAATTTGCAATAGTAAATAAAATAGCGGAAAGTAAAATAGTGTATGTGATCAATGATAGTAATATGGACCGGAGTCACATGATGTTCACTAGTGATGTCTCTCTCCCAAAAGACGATAAAACAGCTATGCGAGGTAACAAGTTACAGCTGGGTAATTGACAGGACCACAAACGCAAACCAATGCTGACTACATTGCAAGAAAGGTTGAGGTTCAAAGCATGGGCGGTACGCCAAAGTAAGTAGACCGAAATCCATCTGCATCTACTACTAATCATCCATCGAGCATAACGTTCCCTCTTGGAGTCACTACTTACTACTTGGCCAAAGCAATAAATAACAACGGAGAACATGCAAGAATTACTTATGAACTAAAATATAAAAGAGGTGAATCAAATATATTACTCAAGATCAATCTGAACATAATCTCATAATCCATCGGATCCCAGCAAACTCAACATAGCAACTGATGGGGAACGTAGTATTTTAAAATTTTCCTACTATCACGCAAGATCTATCTACCAGATGCATAGCAACGAGAGGGAAGAGTGTGTCTACGTACCCTCATAGACCGGGAGCGGAAGCGTCAAGTGACGCGGTTGATGTTGTCGAACTTCTTCGCGATCCAACCGATCAAGCACCGAACGTACGGCACCTCCGCGTTCAGCACACGTTTAGCTTGATGACGTCCCACGAGCTCTTGATCCACTTGAGCTTCACGGGAGAGTTTCGTCAGCACGACGGCGTGGTGACGGATATGATGTGTTCACCGGCGCAGGGCTTCGCCTAAGCTCCGCGACGGTATGACCGAGGTGTGATTCTGTGGAGGCGGGCACCGCACACGGCTAAAACAATTCAACTTGTGTGTCTTTGGGTGCCCCCCTGCCCCCGTATATAAAGGAGCAAGGGAGGGAGGCCGGCCGGCCCTTCCTGGTGCGGCTAGGGAGTGGACTCCTACTAGGAATAGGATTGCAATCCTATTCCTAGTAGGATTCACCAAAAGAAGGAAGAGGGAAAGGAATAGGAGAGGTGGCGCCCCCCCCCCCCAATCCTAGTCCAACTAGGAACCCTAGGTGGGGGCGCCGGCCAGCCCTATGGGCTGCCTCTCTCTTTCCCTTTAGGCCCACTATGGACCATCCCCTCTCGTAGGGGGTTCCGGTAACCCCCTCCGGCATTCCCGATAAATCCGAAACTTTTCTGGAACACTTCCGGTGTCCGAATATAGTCGTCCAATATATCAATCTTTATGTCTCGGACATTCTGAGACTCCTCGTCATGTCCGTGATCTCATCCGGGACTCCGAACTACCTTCGGTACATCAATACTCATAAACTTATAATACCTATCGTCATCAAACGTTAAGCGTGCGGACCCTACGGGTTCGAGAACTATGTAGACATGACCGAGACTCATCTCCGGTCAATAACCAATAGCGGAACCTGGATGTTCATATTGGCTCCTACATATTCTACGAAGATCTTTTATCGGTCAGAACCGCATAACAACATACGTTGTTCCTTTTGTCAAACGGTATGTTACTTGCCCGAGATTCGATCGTCGGTATCTCTATACCTAGTTCAATCTCGTTACCGGAAAGTCTCTTTACTCATTCCGCAACACATCATCTTGTTACTAACTCATTAGTCTTTTGCTTGCAAGGCTTATTGTGATGTGTGTTACCGAGAGGGCCCAGAGATACCTCTCCGACACTTGGAGTGACAAATCCTATTCTTGATCTATGCCAACACCACGAATACTTTTGGAGACACCTGTAGAGCATCTTTATGATCACCCAGTTACGTTGTGACGTTTGATAGCACACAAGGTGTTCCTACGATATTCGGGAGTTGCATAATCTCATAGTCATAGGAACATGTATAAGTCATGAAGAAAGCAATAGCAGTAAAACTAAACGATCATAGTGCTATGCTAACGGATGGGTCTTGTCCATCACATCATTCTCCTAATGATGTGATCCCGTTTATCAAATGACAACTCATGTCTATGGCTAGGAAACATAACCATCTTTGATCAATGAGCTAGTCTAGTAGAGGCATACTAGGGACATACTGTTTTGTCTATGTATTCACACATGTATCAAGTTTCCAGTTAATACAATTCTAGCATGAATAAAAGACATTTATCATGATATAAGGAAATACAAATAACATCTTTATTATTGCCTCTAGGGCATATTTCCTTCAGTCTTCCACTTGCACTAGAGTCAATAATCTAGCTCACATCGCCATGTGATTTAATACCGATAGTTCACATCGTTATGTGAATAACACCCATAGTTCACATCGCCATGTGACCAACACCCAAAGGGTTTACTAGAGTCAATAATCTAGTTCACATCGCTATGTGATTAATACCCAAGAGTAATAAGGTGTGATCATGTTTTGCTTGTGAGAGAAGTTTAGTCAACGGGTCTGTCACATTCAGATCCGTATGTATTTTGCAAATTTCTATGTCTACAATGCTCTGCATGGAGCTACTCTAGCTAATTGCTCCCACTTTCAATATGCATCCAGATTGATACTTAGAATCATCTAGATTTAACGTCAAAGCTTGCATCGGCGTAACCCTTTACGACGAACTCTTTATCACCTCCATAATCGAGAAACATTTCCTTAGTCATCCAATTACTAAGGATAATTTTGACCGCTGTACAGTGATCTACTCCTGGATCACTATTGTTCCTCCCTGTCAAACTCATGGCAAGGTACACAACGTGTTTTGTACACAGCATGGCATACTTTATAGAACCTATGGCTGAGGCCTAGGGAATGACTTTCATTCTCTCTATATTTTTCTGCCGTGGTCTGGCTTTGAGTCTTACTCAACTTCACACCTTACAAGTCAGGCAAGAACTCCTTCTTTGACTGATCCATTTTGAACTACTTCAAAATCTTATCAAGGTATGTACTCATCGAAAGTCTTATCAAGCGTCTTGATCTATCTCTATAGATCTTGATGCCCAATATGTAAGCAGCTTCACCAAGGTATTTCTTTGAAAAACTCCTTTCAAACACTCCTTTATGCTTTCCAGAAAAATTCTACATCATTTTCGATCGACAATATGTCATTCACATATACTTATCAGAAAGGTTGTAGTGCTCCCACTCACTTCTTGTAAATACAGGCTTCACCGCAAGTCTGTATAAATCTATATGCTTTGATTACCTCATCAAAGCGTATATTCCAACTCCGAGATGCTTGCACCAGTCCATAGATGGATCGCTGGAGCTTGCATACTTTGTCAGCACCTTTTGGATCGACAAAACCTTCTGGTTGCATCATATACAACTCTTCTTTGAGATATCCATTTAGGAATGCAGTTTTGACATCCATTTGCCAGATTTCATAATCATAAAATGCGGCAATTGCTAACATGATTCGGACATACTTAAGCATCGCTACAGGTGAGAAAGTCTCATCGTAGTCAACTCCTTGAACTTGTCGAAAACCTTTCGCAACAAGTCGAGCTTTGTAAACAGTAATATTACCGTCTGCGTCGGTCTTCCTCTTGAAGATCCATTTATTTTCGATGGCTTGCCGATCATTGGGCAAGTCAACCAAAGTCCACACTTTGTATACATGGATCCCATCTCAGATTTCATGGCTTCAAGCCATTTTGCGGAATCTGGGCTCATCATCGCTTCCTCATAGTTCGTAGGTTCATCATGGTCTAGTAACATGATTTCCAGAACTGGGTTGCCGTACCACTCTGGTGCGGAACGTACTCTGGTTGATCTACGACGTTCAGCAGAAACTTGATCCGAAGTTTCATGATCATTATCATTAACTTCCTCACTAATTGGTGTAGGAATCACTGGAACAATTTCCTGTGATGTACTACTTTCCAATCCGGGAGAAGGTACAATTACCTCATCAAGTTCTACTTTCTTCCCACTCACTTCTTTCGAGAGAAACTCTTTTTCTAGAAAGGATCCGTTCTTAGCAACGAATATTTTGCCTTCGGATCTGTGATAGAAGGTGTACCCAACAGTCTCTTTTGGGTATCCTATGAAGACACATTTTTCCGACTTGGGTTCGAGCTTATCAGGTTGAAGTGTTTTCACATAAGCATCGCAGTCCCAAACTTTAAAGAAATGACAGTTTATATGGTGTCATCTCCACGGATTTAGATGGTGCCCTATTTTAACGTGAATGTAGCTGTCTCTAATGCATAACCCCAAAAGTGATAGTGGTAAATCGGTAAGAGACATCATAGATCGCACCATATCCAATAAAGTACGGTTACGACGTTCGGACACACCATTACGCTGTGGTGTTCCGGGTGGCGTGAGTTGTGAAACTATTCCACATTGTTTCAAATGAAGACCAAACTCGTAACTCAAATATTCTCCTCCACGATCGGATCGTAGAAACTTTATTTTCTTGTTACGATGATTTTCTACTTCACTCTGAAATTCTTTGAACTTTTCAAATGTCTCAGACTTGTGCTTCATTAAGTAGATATACCCATATCTGCTCAAATCATCAGTGAAGGTCAGAAAATAACGATACTCGCCGCGAGCATCAACACTCATTGGTCCACATACATCAGTATGTATGATTTCCAACAAATCTGTTGCTCGCTCCATAGTTCCGGAGAACGGAGTTTTAGTCATCTTGCCCATGAGGCATGGTTCGCAAGCACCAAGTGATTCATAATCAAGTGATTCCAAAAATCCATCATTATGGAGTTTCTTCATGCGTTTTACACCAATATGACCTAAACGGCAGTGCCACAAATAAGTTGCACTATCATTATTAACCTTGCATCTTTTGGCTTCAATATTATGAATATGTGTATCACACGATCGAGACCCAACAAACTATTTTCATTGGGTGTATGACCATAGAAGGTTTTATTCATGTAAACAGAACAACAATTATTCTCTAACTTACATGAATAACCGTATTGCAATAAACATGATCAAATCATATTCATGCTCAACACAAACACCAAATAACACTTATTTAGGTTCAACACTAATCCCGAAAGTATAGGGAGTGTGCGATGATGATCATATCAATCTTGGAACTGCTTCCAATACACATCGTCACTTCATCCTTTAACTAGTTTATGTTCATTATGCAACTCCCACTTCGAGTTACTACTCTTTAGCAACTGAACCAGTATCAAATATCGAGGGGTTGCTATGAACACTAGTAAAATACACATCAATAATCTGTATATCAAATATACCTTTGTTCACTTTGCCATCCTTCTTATCCGCCAAGTATCTAGGGCAGTTCCACTTCCGGTGACCATTTCCTTTGCAGTAGAAGCACTTAGTTTCAGGCTTGAGTTTAGCTTTGGGTTTCTTCATGGGAGTGACAACTTGCTTGTCATTCTTCTTGAAGTTCCCCTTCTATCCCTTTGCCCTTTACTTGAAACAAGTGGTCTTATTAACCATCAACACTTGATGTTCTTTCTTGATTTCTACCTTCGCCGATTTCAGCATTGCGAAGAGCTCGGGAATTACCTTCGTCATCCCTTGCATATTATAGTTCATCACGAAGTTCTACTAACTTGGTGATAGTGACTAGAGAACTTTGTCTATTACTTTCTTATCTGGAAGATTAACTCCCACTTGATTCAAGTAATTGTAGTACCCAGACAATCTGAGCACATGCTCACTAGTTGAGCTATTCTCCTCCATCTTTAGGCAAAGTACTGTCAGAAGTCTTATACCTCTAGACACGGGCATGAGTATGAAATACTAATTTCAACTCTTGGAACATCTCATATGCTCCGTGGCGTTCAAAACGTTTTTGAAGTCCCGGTTATAAGCCGTAAAGCATGGTGCACTAAACTATCAAGTAGTCATCATATCGAGCTTTTGTCAAAACGTTCATAACGTCTACATCTGCTCCTGCAATAGGTCTGTCACCTAGCGGTGCATCAAGGACATATTTCTCTGTGCAGCAATGAGGATAATCCTCAGATCACGGAACAATTCCGCATTATTGCTACTAACATCTTTCAACTTAGTTTTCTCTAGGAACATAAAAAAATAAACGGGGAGCAACATCGTGAGCTATTGATCTACAACATAGATATGCTAATACTACTAGGACTAAGTTCATGATAAATTAAAGTTCAATTTAATCATATTAATTTAAAGAACTCCCACTTAGATAGACATCCCTCCGGTCATCTAAATGATCACGTGATCCAAATCAACTAAACCATGTCCGATCATCACGTGAGATGGAGTAGTTTCAATGGTGAACATCTTATGTTGATCATATCTACTATATGATTCACGCTCGACCTTTCGGTCTCCAGTGTTCCGAGGCCATATCTGCATATGCTAGGCTCGTCAAGTTTAACCCGAGTATTCTGCGTGTGCAAAACTGGCTTACACCCGTTGTATTTGAACGTAGAGCTTATCACACCCGATCATCACGTGGTGTCTCGGCACGACGAACTTTCGCAACGGTGCATACTCAGGGAGAACACTTATACCTTGAAATTTAGTAAGGGATCATCTTATAATGCTACCGTCATTCTAAGCAAAATAAGAAGCATAATAAGATAAACATCACATGCAATCAAAATATGTGACATGATATGGCCATCATCATCTTGTGCTTTTGATCTCCATCTCCAAAGCACCGTCATGATCACCTTCGTCACCGGCGCGACACCTTGATCTCTATCATAGCATCGTTGTCGTCTCGCCAACTATTGCTTCTACGACTATCGCTACCGCTTAGTGATAAAGTAAAGCAATTACATGGCGATTGCATTTCATAATAAAGTGACAACCATTTGGCTCCTGCCAGTTGCCGATAACTTTACAAAACATGATCATCTCATACAAAACCGTATAACTCATCATGTCTTGGCCATATCACATCACAACATGCCCTGCAAAAACAAGTTAGACGTCCTCTACTTTGTTGTTGCAAGTTTTACGTGGCTGCTACGGGCTTAGCAAGAACCGTTCTTACCTACGCATACAAAACCACAACGATGTTTCGTCAAGTATGTGTTGTTTTAACCTTCACAAGGACCGGGCGTAGCCACACTTGATTCAGCTAAAGTGAGAGAGACAGACACCCGCCAGTCACCTTTAAGCAACGAGTGCTCGTAACGGTGAAACTAGTCTCGCGTAAGCGTACGCGTAATGTCGGTCCGGGCCACTTCATCTCACAATACCGCCGAAGCAAAGTATGACATCCTGGTAAGCAGTATGACTAGTATCGCCCACAACTCATTGTGTTCTACTCGTGCATATCATCTACGCATAGACCTGGCTCATGATGCCACTGATGGGGAACATGGTATTTTAAAATTTTCCTACGATCACGCAAGATGTATCTACCAGATGCATAGCAACGAGAGGGAAGAGTGTGTCTACGTACCCTCGTAGACCGGGAGCGGAAGCGTCAAGTGACGCGGTTGATGTTGTCGAACTTCTTCGCGATCCAACCGATCAAGCACCGAACGTACGGCACCTCCGCGTTCAGCACACGTTCAGCTTGATGACGTCCCACGAGCTCTTGATCCAGTTGACCTTCACGGGAGAGTTTCGTCAGCACGACGGCGTGGTGACGGATATGATGTGTTCACCGGCGCAGGGCTTCGCCTAAGCTCCGCGACGGTATGACCGAGGTGTGATTCTGTGGAGGGGGGCACCGCACACGGCTAAAACAATTCAACTTGTGTGTCTTTGGGTGCCCCCCTGCCCCCGTATATAAAGGAGCAAGGGAGGGAGGCCGGCCGGCCCTTCCTGGTGCGGCTAGGGAGTGGACTCCTACTAGGAATAGGATTGCAATCCTATTCCTAGTAGGATTCACCAAAAGAAGGAAGAGGGAAAGGAATAGGAGAGGTGGCGCCCCCCCCCCCCAATCCTAGTCCAACTAGGAACCCTAGGTGGGGGCGCCGGCCAGCCCTATGGGCTGCCTCTCTCTTTCCCTTTAGGCCCACTATGGAACATCCCCTCTCGTAGGGGGTTCCGGTAACCCCCTCCGGCATTCCCGATAAATCCGAAACTTTTCCGGAACACTTCCGGTGTCCGAATATAGTCGTCCAATATATCAATCTTTATGTCTCGGACATTCCGAGACTCCTCGTCATGTCCGTGATCTCATCCGGGACTCCGAACTACCTTCGGTACATCAATACTCATAAACTCATAATACCGATCGTCATCAAACGTTAAGCGTGCGGACCCTACGGGTTCGAGAACTATGTAGACATGACCGAGACTCATCTCCGGTCAATAACCAATAGCGGAACCTGGATGTTCATATTGGCTCCTACATATTCTACGAAGATCTTTTATCGGTCAGAACCGCATAACAACATACGTTGTTCCTTTTGTCAAACGGTATGTTACTTGCCCGAGATTCGATCGTCGGTATCTCTATACCTAGTTCAATCTCGTTACCGGCAAGTCTCTTTACTCGTTCCGCTACACATCATCTTGTGACTAACTCATTAGTCTTTTGCTTGCAAGGCTTATTGTGATGTGTGTTACCGAGAGGGCCCAGAGATACCTCTCCGACACTCGGAGTGACAAATCCTATTCTTGATCTATGCCAACACCACGAATACTTTTGGAGACACCTGTAGAGCATCTTTATGATCACCCAGTTACGTTGTGACGTTTGATAGCACACAAGGTGTTCCTACGGTATTCGGGAGTTGCATAATCTCATAGTCATAGGAACATGTATAAGTCATGAAGAAAGCAATAGCAGTAAAACTAAACGATCATAGTGCTATGCTAACGGATGGGTCTTTTCCATCACATCATTCTCCTAATGATGTGATCCCGTTGATCAAATGACAACTCATGTCTATGGCTAGGAAACATAACCATCTTTGATCAATGAGCTAGTCTAGTAGAGGCATACTAGGGACATACTGTTTTGTCTATGTATTCACACATGTATCAAGTTTCCAGTTAATACAATTCTAGCATGAATAAAATACATTTATCATGATATAAGGAAATACAAATAACATCTTTATTATTGCCTCTAGGGCATATTTCCTTCAGCAACAACACAAGGATTACATAGGTGCCTCGATCATGTAGGGCAGCTCACGAGGACTAATTAGTGAAGCACAAGAACGGGAGGAGAACATCACATAGCTACTGGTCATGGACTCATGGTCCAAGGGAGACTACTCACGAGTCATCCGGGAGGCGTCCATGGTGGTGGAGAAGCTCCCGGTGGTGATCCTCCCCTCCGGCAGGGTGCCGGGAAGAGTTCTCCTGGTGCTCCCGATCTTGGAAGCGGCGGCGGCGGCGGAACAGAGATGGGATCGCGAAAAAAAGTCCTGTTTCAAGGGTTACGGGGGACCCTTTAAATATCTGCCAAAGTAGGGCACCGGGGGGCTCTCGGGGTGCCGAGGCGCCCCCCCGGCGCGGCCC
>LR738715.1:613919982-613960160 GCA_902687465.1 Secale cereale | reverse complement strand
TAGGGTTTGAGGGATCTGGGGTGTTTTGGAGCCCTCCGATCGCGATCCGACGGATCCGATCGCGAGGGAAGTTAGGATGGGCCAAGAGGGGGGAAGTGGGCTGTTGTAGGGTGTCTTGGGCCTCAATGTGGAGGCACTTTGAGCCCACACGAATAAATGTTGGAGGAGCAAACGGATTCGAAACGCGACGAGATTTGACAGGCGGGTTACACACAACAAAACAACACACGACAAGTCTCGCGCCAAACCGGTAACGTTACACGGCCAAACACCAAAGTAGGCCTACGGGACGCCGCGGACACGTGAGGGAGCTCTGGAACGCGAAACGGACAACGGGAAGGAACACGTGGAACCGGATGCAACCGACAGCACAAATGCAATGCGATGCACATGTCTACTTGATATGAATGAATGCCACACACGCACACAACAAAATGACGAAAACCCGAAAGACAAGGAACCCGAAATGGAATAGATGAAGCCGGAGATATATTATATGCCCAAAAGGGAAAGTATTACATCCGGGGCATTACAAACTCTCCTCTACTACAAAAAGATCTCGTCCCGAGATCTAGGACTGGAAAAAGGAAGGGTACTCGGAACGAAGATGATCTTCTCGTTCCCACGTAGCTTCTCGGTCGGTGTGATGTGACCACTTGACTTTCAAGAATTTGATGGACTTGTTGCGGGTCTTGCGTTCGGTTTCTTCGAGAATAGCAACTGGATGCTCTCGGTAAGACAGGTCTTGTTGAAGATCAATCTCTTCCAACGGAATCATGCGCTCAGGTGCCTTGAAGCATTTGCGGAGTTGAGACACATGGAACACATTATGAACATTGGCGAAGTTGGGAGGGAGCTCAAGTTGATAGGCTAGGTCGCCTCTTTTGCCAAGAATCTTGAAAGGCGCGACGTATCTAGGAGCAAGCTTTCCTTTGATACCGAATCTTTGGGTGCCTTTCATCGGAGACACACGAAGATAAACATGATCATCAATGTTGAATGCCAAATCACGATGCTTGCCGTCATAGTAGCTCTTCTGACGCGACTGAGCGGCCTTGAGATTCTCACGTATGACTTTGCACATCTCTTCAGCTTCTGAGATCAAGTCATTGCCAAGAAGTTGACGTTCGCCTGTTTCGGACCAGTTGAGAGGGGTACGGCACTTTCTGCCATAGAGGATTTCAAACGGAGCTTTTCCGGTACTTGCTTGAAAGCTGTTGTTGTAAGAGAACTCAGCAAATGGAAGGCAGTCTTCCCATTTCATGCCAAAAGAGATGACACAGGCTCTGAGCATGTCTTCTAGAATCTGATTCACTCGCTCGACTTGACCACTAGTCTGAGGGTGAAAAGCAGTGCTGAACCTGATCTTAGTGCCCATGGCGGACTGAAAGGAGTCCCAGAACCTGGAAGTGAACAAACTTTCACGGTCTGAGGAGATAACTTGAGGAATGCCATGTAAGGACACAATTCTGGAAGTGTACAGCTCTGCCAATTGAGCTGCATTGATGGATTCTTTGACTGGAAGAAAGTGAGCGACTTTGGTAAGCTTGTCAATCACCACGAAGATAGAATCATTCCCTCTCTTGGACTTAGGAAATCCAGTGACGAAGTCCATTTCAATGTGGTCGAACTTCCACTCGGGAATAGGAAGAGGTTGGAGAAGACCGGCTGGAAGTTGATGTTCTGCTTTCACTCTTCTGCAAACATCACATTCGTTCACGAATTGGGCAATCTCCCTTTTCATGCGTGTCCACCAGTAAGATTGCTTGAGGTCTTGGTACATCTTGGAACTGCCAGGATGAATGGAAAGGAGAGAATCATGTGCTTATTCCATTATGAGCTTCCTGAGATCACCTTTGGGAACAACGAGTCTGTCCTCGAAGAACAAGGTATCTCTCTCATCAACACGAAAGCACTTGTATTTTGGAGTGCCCTTTGCAATACCATGTTTCACCTTCTTCACCATGGTATCCCTGAGTTGGGCCTCACGGACCTGGTCTTCCAAGGTAGGAGCAACTTGAAGATTTGCAAGAAAACCCTGCGGAACAACTTGGAGGTTGAGTTTCCTGAATGCTTCACAAAGCTCAGGCTGGAATGGCTTGATAAGAAGGCTGTTGCAATATGCCTTTCTGCTCAAAGCATCCGCAATCACATTCGCCTTGCCAGGAGTGTATTCAATGCTGGGATCATACTCTTGGATCATTTCAACCTAACGAGTCTGGCGGAGGTTCAGATGCGGCTGTGTGAAGATGTACTTCAAGCTCTTGTGATTAGTGAAGATGTCGACCTTTCTGCCCAACAACAGATGTCTCCACGTAATCAAAGCATGTACCACAGCTGCTAGCTCGAGATCATGTGTGGGATAGTTCTTCTCACTTGGCTTGAGCTGACGAGAAGTGTATGCCACAATTCTCTTATCTTGCATAAGCACACCACCAAGTCCTTGAAGAGAAGCGTCACAGAATACTTCATAGGGCTTGGACTCATCTGGAGGAGTCAGAACTGGAGCAGAGACAAGCTTTTCTTTGAGAGTTTTGAATGCCACTTCACACTCTGGAGACCAAAAGTATTTGACATTCTTCTGAAGCAAGTTGGAAAGAGGCTTGGCAATCTTGGAGAAGTTCTCAACGAACCTTCTGCAATAGCTGGCAAGACCCAGAAAACTGCGGAGTTGCTTGACGTTCTGATGAGCTTCCCAGTTGACAATTGCTTCAACTTTCTCGGGATTTACCGCAATACCGTTAGCTGAGATGATATGGCCCAGGTACAAAACCTTATCGAGCCAAAACTCGCACTTAGAGAACTTGGCATAGAACTTATGCTCACGGAGTCGATCAAGAACCAGACGTAAGTGCTTTTCGTGATCTTCTTCATTCTTGGAAAACACCAGAATGTCATCCAGATACACAAGCACAAACTCGCCAGTATAGGGGTTGAAGATGTAATGCATCATCCTCGAAAAGGTAGGAGGAGCATTGGCGAGACCAAAAGACATGACTGTATACTCGTATGAGCCGTAGCTCGTTCTGAAGGCAGTCTTGGGAATGTCTTCCTCGCGAATGCGAATTTGGTGATAGCCCATTCGAAGGTCGAGCTTAGAGAAAACTTTAGCTCCTTTGAGCTGCTCGAAGAGTTCATTGATGTTGGGGAGCGGATACTTGTTCTTTATTGTCTTCTTGTTCAATGGCCGGTAATCAACGCAGAGACGCTTCGTGCCATCTTTCTTCTTGACAAATAAGACACCACAGCCCCAAGGAGATGTACTAGGCTTGATGAGACCCATACTTTCCTGTTTATCAAGCTGCCTCTTCAATTCCTTTAATTCGTCCGGAGAGAGCTTGTACGGACGCCGGCATGCTGGCTCAGTACCCGGCTCGAGTTCAATGACAAATTCCACCTGACGGTGTGGAGGCATGCCTGGAAGTTCTTCAGGAAAGACGTCTTGATATTCGTTTACCACCGGAATTTGAGATATGGCATTAATTTCGCCGTTATCATTGAGAGAGAAAAGCCTGATAGTGTTATCCCTGGAGGCAAAGATAATCACATCTTCATCAGGATGAGTCATCTTGACTTCCTTTTGAGCACAATCAATGTGAGCATCATGCTGAGAAAGCCAATCCATTCCGAGGATGAGGTCGATGTCGGAATTACCAAGAACCACCGGATTAGCTAGAAAGCGATAATCACCCATGCGAATAGAAACATTCGGAGCATATATACTGGAATGCATCTGCTTTCCCGGAGAAGAAATAGCCAACTGCCTTGGTAAAGCTGCTGTGGTCACACTATGCTTGGATGCAAATGGGTATGGCATGAAATAATGTGAAGCACCCGAATCAAATAACACTTTAGGAGGAAAAGAGTTCACTGGAAGGTTACCCAAAATGACATCAGAAGAAATCTCCGCTTGCGCTGCACTCATCAGATTGACCTTGCTGCCTTTGGATCATGCTTGAGAATAGCTGAACTCACAGGTGGAGGAGGTGGAAGACGCTTTGGGTTCGGACATCTGTTGGCATAGTGACCCTTCTGGCCACACTTGTTGCACACCACTTCTGAGAGAGGACGGAAATGAGAACCACTTGACTTGGAGCCTTGAGACTGAAACTGCTTCTTCGTCTGGTTGCTCGGGTTGGGTGGGTGGGAGAAACCACGTCCACTAGAGTTCTTGTTGCTGTTGGAGTTGTTGGAGTTGTTGGAGTTGTTGTAAGGAGCTCGAATCACTGGAGGAGGAGGAAGCCAAAATTTCTGTTGCTTCGAGACCATCTGAGACGAAGAGGAAGAGTGAACGGCATCTCGAATTCTCTTTTTAGAAGCCTCCATCTTAAGCTGAGCTGCCTCTTGTTTCAAAGCCATATTATAGAATTTGTCGAATTCATCGGGCTCGAACAAGGTGAGAGCAAGTTGAAGTTCATCTTTCATACCTCCACGGAACTGGTAGATTTTGCTCTTGGCATCAGGAATGTCTTGCTTAGCATAGCGGGCGAGGTTTTGGAACTTGACATTATACTGATAGACTGTCATAGAGCCCTGCTTCAGGTTGCGGAATTGCTCACGCATACCCTCGATGACACTTGTTGGAATGTGGTGAGAGCGAAAGTCCTTGCAGAAATCCTCCCAAGACATCACACGACCTGGCCTGGAGTCTTTGTACTGCTGCCACCAGTCAGCTGCTTGGTCTTTGAGTTGGAAGGCTACAAACTTCACATAGTCCTCTTCCTTCACGTTACTGCACTCAAAGTGCTTCTTTATGTCGGTTAACCAATCTTCAGCATCAAGAGGGGCGACACAGTAACTGAAAGCTTTTGGATTATTGGCCAAGAACTGGTTGAGAGTAGCATGGTGCTGCTGGTTGAATAAGTTGCCTTGATTCCCTGGAACACCCTGATTAACTTGATTAGCTTGCATCTGCTGCATCATCTGCATCAACAACTGGGTGTTCTGAGCTGTAGTCTGAATAATCGCTCTCCAAGCCTCAGACGGAGGAGGAGGGGAAGGAGGACGATCTGGGACCTCTTCACCCTCTGGGTTAGCGTTGGGAACCCTTTTCGGAGCCATCCTGAAAGAGATGACCACGAATCAGCAATTGATTGACAGAAGGTATAAGTTGAATCAATGGAATGAATTGCAACAAGTCTTCACAATAATCACTCGAACAATAGGAACGAATGAAATCATTCGAACAAGAGGAACGAATGAAATTCTCAGTTAAATGATAACATCAATCTTCACGAGAAGCCACATAGGGGACAAAAGGTAAAATAAGAAAAACAACAAGGTACGGACGGGAACAAACACAAGATAGGAGCTTCGATCTAACATCTTTGTGCTGAAAGCATATGAACGCGTTACGAAAGGGTTTTGCAATCCCCGGATCAGCATAGCCAAGGACCCTTTAAGATGCAACTCCCGATCGGAACATCGGTCATAAACCACTTCACTCAATGTAGAACCCCGAACTCGCTAACCTGCATTCGTTGGAAGAATGCCTACGATCTACTGTATAAACCCACCTATTAATTTCCGAAAGATTCCAGTTATGTAATCAGGTGTTGGGGATACACGGGAAGCACCGCGCAATCAACTCTAAACCTACATCCAGGTGTATCCATCCTTCAACACATAACTAGTCTTTCTCGGAAACTGTCTACCTCGGACCTTCGAAAAGTATCCACTATAACAAGCTATGGCAATACTCCCGAACTACCTCCCCACTACTGGGTGATGTCGGGGTTATCTTGCCACTAACCGTATAGGAGAGATTTTCGATGTCGGCCGTCTTAAGTATTTAGTATTGCCGCGATATGCTTGTGACGACAATACCCCGAAGCTCAACTCCCCGGGACACTGCCACAACCCCTAATGTCAGGAGGCATCGAGAACAATATTCTCGTCACAAGAACATCGAAACAATCCCAGAATACTTGCGAGATTCCTTAAAAATCTTTTGGTGCAATTTTTGAAGATAGAAGAGACAAGAGTAGACGTCAGGAGTCCTCACCAGAGAGAAAGGGGATGAGAAGCAAAGAAATCCTACTCTTCGATATAATATAGGACTCAAAATGTTTTCAGTGTGTGCCTAGACTCGACCGTCAACGATTCGATCAATCAGTGGGGGTTCCTAGGTCGGAGAAGGCTCTGATACCAACTTGTAATGCCCAGGATGGGACTAAATCTCCTACGTGTCGAGGCACGCCTTAGAGACTTAACCCCATGCTGGAATGATCGCAAGTCTGGTATCTTTGCACAACTCATGTAAAAGATGGGGATGGAAAACATAAAATAGTTGGCTTACACTCGCCACGTCACACAAATACATTACATGTCTCAATCATCATCCAATAAAACATCACAGCCCTCTAAGGGTAAAATCCAAATGACAAGATACCAAACATAAATAAATCCACAGGTCGGATCGAATCCTAGTAGAAGTCTCCACTACTGATCATCAGGATAACGGACATAGTAACGGCTACGCTCCTCGTCGTACTCCCAGTCAAGCTCGGTGCCATCACCTGGATAGCTCACAACTGGACCTGCATCTGGTGTGGTGAAGTAACTGCGAGCCACAAAGGACTCAGCAATCCCGTTCCCGGGTAACAAGACTATTTAAGCCTTGGGAAAGGATAAGGCTGAAGAAAAGAATAAGTGTCTGCAGCAGCAACTAGCACTAGCTTACGTGAAAGAGTGCGAGAAGAGAAAGCCTCGGTCGAGAGATGATCACGAAGTGATCCTAGCTACAGCTCAACAAACATAACCCCACCGTGTTCAACTCCCGAATCCCTATTCGGAAATTGACAGTCACGGTACACACACTGGTAGTGTATTAGAACAATGTGTCAAGTTTTCTACAACCGGATATTAACAAGTTCCATCTGCCACATAACCGCGGGCACGGCTTTCGAAAGTTCATAACCCTGCAGGGGTGTTCCAACTTGGCCCATTACAAGCCCACGATCCGCGGAGTCGCAACTCCAAAGTGGGAAGACCCGAGTATTCTCGGAATCCCGTGCTCAAGATACTCTGAACTAAGGTAAGGCTAATCCAGCAAATCCTCCCGGCGTGCCGACACCCTGATAGTAGCCGCGCGTATCTCGTCTCAGGCAATGACCGGATGGGCGATTCTACAGGTGTATGCCAGATACCTCGGGTTGCCCCAAGGCGGCCCCGCAGAACCCCCGTTTCGGACCAACACTCATGTGGAGCACTGGCCCGGGGTTGTTGATTAATAAAGAGGGTTAATTACTCCCTATGCAAGTTGTTTAGATATTAGGCAAATAGTACCAATGTTGGGACTTGCTGGAAAAGACTTAGCACTTAGCGGTTTATCGAGGGGGTCCCATACACCCCAACCGTGTTAGGAACGCATAATCAAGGAACATAACACCGGTTTAAACGGTTCCTAACGGCATGAGTGGAACAAAACACCAAGCAAAAGGCTTAGCCTTCCACCCTTGCCAATATATAGATGATTTCATTTAAGCATTTATATAGTGTGATATAACCCAACAAACTTCAACATGAAGCAAGCATCTTCGATCTTCACCTGCAACTAGCAATGCTATAAGAAGGGCTGAGCGAAGCGTACTTAGCCAAGCAACGGTTTGCATAGGTAGGGTGGTTAAAACAGGTTCATGGTTACAAATAGGAGGCTGACAGGAAAGACATGGGCATCGAGGCAAAACTATAGAGCGGAACTACTAGAAATAGGCAAAGATAGTAATGTTATCGGGGTTCGGTCATCTTGCCTGAAGTGTAGTCGTTCGGATCGTAAGAAGGGTCCTCGTGCTCAACCTCGTTGGTAACCTCGTGCTCGTACTCGTACTCGGTCTCAGCTTCCGGCTCTAAACAATACAATCACACAAGGCACGAATCAACAAGATGCAATGCGCACACCAAAATGATGGATGCATGATGGATGCACTAAGGGAGCACACGGGGCACGGAAAATAGCACTCAAGCAAATCACTTCAAAACATGGCAACAATAGGAGATTATGAATCTACACAGAAAATCAATCAAGTTTCATATAAGACTCGCTGAAATCGGAGCTACGGGCTAAAAGTTATGCCCGAAACAAGAAACAAGCACAAGCTGTAATTACAGCAACATAGCAACTTCGGAGCACTAGAAAAATAAGCTACATCATTCAAACAACATGGCAAAGAGCATGAACATAAACTAGACATATCCTACAGCAAATAAGTCCAAAGGAGCCACGGATCAATAGCAACAAGCTTGGACATATTGAACTTGACAACAAAATTCTGACAGCAGAATTTTATTGAAACTTTGGAGCAAAAGTTAAACATGCTACATCCACTCAAATAAGCATGTGAGTACATGAATGGAAAGCCAACAATATCTACTACAAGGAACCATCAAGATCCACCCCAAAACTATCATGGTTTGTCCTAGAGCAGCAAGCAAACATGGCATCGGAACATTACAGATTTCAGACTTAGTGAAAATCCACTAAGTGTTAAAACAGCAGTTTCATCATGGCATCTAAAAGAGCAAGTTTAAGTCACCTCGAAACTAAACATGGCAAGTGGTAAGCACCACATCAAAGTACACATGATGGTGATTCCGAAACATACAAGCATGCATCATGGAGATAAACACAACGATAACAATGAGCTCAACAAGATGGCATTTCATAACAAGTGAAACAACATCACAACCACATGGCACTTTGCAACGAGGATAATCATGGCAAGATTAAATCTATCATGCAACCTAACTCAAGCAACATGTAGAGCATGGCAAGACGAACACGTGGACATGTCATTTGCATCATTCGGATAAACGAGCTAAAAGATATCACTATGCAAAGATGGCATAAAAACAACACATAGCAGCAGTTTATAACGGGATGCACTCTTGCAACAGAAAAACAAGCATCTATATGACCTCTAACATGCATGGCACAAAGGAAAGAGTCGTAGTGCTAGTCACCACGAACGTCTGGACACCTCATTTGCGCAAAACGGAGCATCACACAAGAAGTTATTGCAGTTTGAATATAGCATTAGACACAAAAATACTGGGGACTTAGAGATTTGAAGCAACCTCTCAGATCTGGAATTAACACGGGCTTGGGTCGGAGAGGCGGCCCGCGAAGGAGTGGCCCACGCAGATCGGGGCAGATCTGGCCGGCCCGTGGTATGGCTCGGTTGGGCCCCACGGCGCTGAGCGGGCCGAAGGGAGGCGGCGGCCTGCGGCTGGCGTCGGAAGATGAGGCGGCCCAGGTGCAGCGAAGGCCCGCGGGACGGCTGGAGGCCTGGCGCCCCTGGGCCGGGAGCGGGGAGTGGATGCGGCCCGTGGTGAGAGGCCGGGCGCCTGTCGCCTGGAGAGGGAGGCCGGCGGATCTCGGGCCCGGAGGGAAGGCGACGCTGGCCCCAGGCGGACGAGCAGGCCGGGAGGCGGAGGGAGGCGCGGTGGCCTGGTCGAGCTGGGCCGCGCGGCGGCGAGGCCGGCCCAGGCGGGAGCTGTCGGCGGGGAGGTGGAAAAGGCCGGCGCTCGATCTGGCGAAAGGGGTCGGGGCGCCCTGGGCCTCGGTCGACCAGATCCCCGAGGCGCGCTGGCGATGTGGTCCAGGCTCGGGCGATCGGAGCCTGGTGCGATGGATCTGGGATCGATCGGGCTAAGCGGCTGCTCCCTTCGAGGAAAAACGGCGGCGGCTGTCGCTGGCTGGAACGGGACTCGAGGAGGAGAACTCCAAGTGGCGAATTGGAAGGAGAATGGCACGGAAAATTGAGGGAAGGTGAGGCTAGAGGTAGGTGGGGGAGTGTAGGCTGCCAAAAATGGCATGGGGGGTGTTTATATAGGGTAGGTGCTAGGATTTGAGGGATCTGGGGTGTTTTGGAGCCCTCCGATCGCGATCCGACGGATCCGATCGCGAGGGAAGTTAGGATGGGCCAAGAGGGGGGAAGTGGGCTGTTGTAGGGTGTCTTGGGCCTCAAAGTGGAGGCACTTTGAGCTCACACGAATAACTGTTGGAGGAGCAAACGGATTCGAAACGCGACGAGATTTGACAGGCGGGTTACACACAACAAAACAACAACACACGACAAGTCTCGCGCCAAACCGGTAACGTTACACGGCCAAACACCAAAGTAGGCCTACGGGACGCCGTGGACACGTGAGGGAGCTTCGGAACGCGAAACGGACAACGGGAAGGAACGCGTGGAACCGGATGCAACCGACAACACAAATGCAATGCGATGCACATGTCTACTTGATATGAATGAATGCCACACACGCACACAACAAAATGACGAAAACCCGAAATACAAGGAACCCGAAATGGAATAGATGAAGACGGAGATATATTATATGCCCAAAAGGGAAAGTATTACATCCGGGGCATTACAGACGCGTGATACGTCTCCAACTTATCTACTTTTCCAAACCCTTTTGCCCTTGTTTTGGACTCTAACTTGCATGGTTTAAATGGAACTAACCCGGAATGACGCTGTTTTCAGCAGAACTGCCATGGTGTTGTTTTTGTGCAGAAATAAAAAGTTCTCGGAATGACCTGAAAATCCACGGAGAATTATTTTGGAAAAAATAAAAAATACATGCGAAAAGATCCAGACCAGGGGGCCCACACCCTGTCCACGAGGGTGGGGGGTGCGCCCCCTCCCTAGGGCGCGCCCCCTGCCTCGTGGCCCCCCAGATCCCATATATTCACTTTCGGGGAGAAAAAAATCAGAGAGGAAGAATTATTGCGTTTTACGATACGGAGCCGCCGCCAAGCCCTAATCTCTCTCGGGAGGGCTGATCTGGAGTCCGTTCGGGGCTACGGAGAGTGGAGATCGTCGCCATCGTCATCATCAACCTTCCTCCATCACCAATTCCATGATGCTCACCGCCGTGCGTGAGTAATTCCATCGTAGGCTTGCTGGACGGTAATGGGTTGGATGGGATCTATCATGTAATCGAGTTAGTTTTGTTAGGGTTTGATCCCTAGTATCCACTATGTTCTGAGATTGATGTTGCTATGACTTTGCTATGCTTAATGCTTGTCACTAGGGCCCGAGTGCCATGATTTCAGATCTGAACCTATTATGTTTTCATGAATATATATGTGTTCTTGATCCTATCTTGCAAGTCTATAATCACCTACTATGTGTTATGATCCGGCAACCCCGAAGTGACAATAGTCGGGACCACTCCTGGTGATGACCGTAGTTTGAGGAGTCCATGTATTCACTATGTGTTAATGCTTTGGTCCGGTACTCTATTAAAAGGAGGCCTTAATATCCCTTAGTATCCAATAGGACCCCGCTCCCACGGGAGAGTAGGACAAAAGATGTCATGCAAGTTCTTTTCCATAAGCATGTATGACTATATTTGGAATACATGCCTACATTACATTGATGAACTGGAGCTAGTTCCGTGTCACCCTAGGTTATAACTTCTACATGATGAATTGCATCCGACATAATTTCCCATCACCGATCCAATGCCTACGAGCTTTTCACATATAGCTTGTTGCTTATTTACTTTCCCGTTGCTACTATTACAAAAACTACAAAAACACTACTTTTACTTTTATTGCTGTTACTGCTATCTCCATATTATTTTGCTACTAAACTATCTTGCTGCAGATACTAAGTTTCCAGGTGTGGTTGAATTGAAAACTCAGCTACTAATACTTAAGAATATTCTTTGGCTCCCCTTGTGTCGAATCAATAAATTTGGGTTGAATACTTTACCCTCGAAAACTGTTGCGATCCCCTACACTTGTGGGTTATCAAGACTATTTTCTGGCGCAGTTGCCAGGGAGCATAGCTCTATTCTGTAAGTCACTTGGGATTTATATCTGTTGATCACTATGAAGAATTTGAAGGACTCAAAAACCAAGATCTTACCCTCAACTATGAGGGGAGGTAAGGAACTGCCATCTAGCTCAGCACTTGATTCTCCTTCTGTTATGGGTAAATTTGCGACACCTACTCATGCTATTGAATCTGATATGTCATATGTTCTTGATGATGCCACTTCTGCTATGTATGATGAAACTACTTCCATGCTTGATAATAATGTGCCACTAGGTGAATTTCTACATGAACAAATTGCTAGGGTTAGGGAGAACGCAAATATTGAAACTGATAATATTTATGAAAGTGATGATGAAGCTTCTCCCAATAGATATGAATTGCCTGTTGTTCCTGAGGGTTATGTTATGGATGAAGAAACTGCTAGAGACTTTCTTGCTTGCAACGATAGATATGATCTTAAGAAATTATTAGCTAAGCTGGAATAAAAGTCCTTGAATGCTAGAATGAAACATGACCCTACTTTCGCTACTTCACCTATCTATGTTACTGATAAGGATTATGAATTATCTGTCGATCCCGAGTTAATTACTTTGGTTGAATCTGATCCTTTCCATGGTTATGAATCTGAAACTGTTGTGGCACATCTTACTAAGTTGAATGATATAGCCACCCTGTTTACCAACGATGAAAAGACTCGTTACTACTATATCCTTAAATTGTTTCCGTTCTCGCTAAAGGGTGATGCTAAGACTTGGTTTAATTCTCTTGATCCTGGTTGTGTGCGTAGTCCCCGAGATATGTTGTATTACTTCTCTGCTAAATATTTTCCCGCTCATAAGAAACAAGCTGCCTTACGGGAAATATATAACTTTGTGCAAATTGAAGAAGAGAGTCTCCCACAAGCTTGGGGGAGGCTTCTCCAATTACTTAATGCTTTGCCTGATCATCCTCTTGAGATGAACGATATACTTGATGTCTTTTATAATGGACTAACCGATGCTTCCAGAGACCACCTGGATAGTTGTGCTGGTTGTGTATTCAGGGAAAGTACAGTTGATCAAGCTGAATTACTATTGAATAATATGCTGGCCAATGAAAATAATTGTACACTTCCTGAACCAGCCCCTAAGCCAACTCCGAAGAAAAGGGGTGTTTTATTTCTCAGTCCCGAAGATATGCAAGAGGCAAAGAAATCTATGAAAGAAAAAGGTATTAAAGCTGAAGATGTTAAGAATTTACGACCTATTGAAGAAATACATGGTCTTGATAACCCGACACAGGTAGTAAAGGTAAATTCTCTTTATAGATTTGTCGAAGGTGATATTCCTCGTTATAAGTCTGCTAGCCAATGCTTAGATGAGTTTGACAATTTCATTGTGAAGCAAGAAAACTTCAATGCTTATGTTGGTAGACAATTACAACACAATGCTTATATGATTGAACACTTGAGTGATTATCTGTCTAGAGTTAAAGGTGAATTTAAACTTATTAGTGTACATGCTTCTATGGTCACCACTCAAGTAGAACAAGTACTTACGACTCAGAATGATTTGCTCAGTGAATTAAATAGTAAGAATAATGACTATGCTGTTAGAGTTGCTACTAGAGGTGGTAAAGTGACCCATGAACCTTTGTATCCTGAGGGCCACCCTAAGAAAATTGAGCAAGATTCTCAGAGAGCTAATTTAGATGCACCTAGTTCTTCTAAGAAGAAGAAAAAGAAAAATGATAGAACTTTGAATGCTTCTAGTGAACATGTAGCTGACACACCTGAGAATCCCAATGATATATCTGTTTCTGATGCTGAGACACAATCTGGTAATGAACATGAACCTAGTGATAATATTAATGATGATGTTCATGATGATGCTCAACCTAGCAATGATAATGATGTAGAGATTGAACATGTTGTTGATCTTGATAACCCACAATCAAAGAATCAATGTTATGATAAGAGAGACTTTGTTGCTAGGAAGCACGGTAGGGAAAGAGAACCATGGGTTCAGAAACCCATGCCTTTTCCTCCGAAACCATCCAAGAAAAAGGATGATGAGGATTTGAGCGCTTTGCTGAAATGATTAGACCTATCTTTTTGCGTATGCGTCTGACTGATGTGCTTAAAACAAATCCTTATGCTAAGTATATGAAAGATATTATTACCAATAAAAGAAAGATACCTGAAGTAGAAATTTCCACCATGCTTGCCAATTACAGTTTTAAAGGTGGAATACCTAAGAAACTAGGAGATCCAGGAGTACCTACTATACCTTGCTCCATTAAAAGAAACTATGTTAAAACTGCTTTATGTGATCTTGGAGCCGGTGTTAGTGTTATGCCTCTCTCTTTATATCGTAGACTTGACTTGAGTAAGTTGACACATACTGAGATATCTTTGCAAATGGCTGATAAATCAACTGCTATACCTATCGGTATTTGTGAGGATGTGCCTATTGTGGTTGCAAATGTTACTATTCTAACGGACTTTGTTATACTTGATATTCCCGAGGACGATAATATGTCTATTATCCTTGGTAGACCCTTTTTGAATACTGCAGGGGCTGTTATTGATTGCAACAAAGGCAATGTCACTTTCCATGTCAATGGTAATGAGCATATGGTACACTTTCCGAGGAAACAACCTCAGGTCCACAGTATCAATTATATTGGAAAAATTTCAACTATTACTATTGGAGGTTTTGAATTTCCTCTTCCTACTGTCAAGAAGACATATGCCATTCTTATTGTTGGGGACATACATATCCCCATTGAGGTAACCTAGTGTTATTCGAAAATTCTCCGTTTTCATGTTATTTGGAAAGAGTTTATTAACAAGACCTGATCAACCTTGTTAATGGATTCCTTTTGATGAGCATGGGATAGGTGAATCTAGATAGCACCACCTTCTGTACCCTCCTTTTACTTTCTGTTAATTAGGATAAATAAAGCAAAAATAGTATTCTCTGTCTGTTTCCAGACTTTATCCGTGCAATAAAAAATACCCCAAAAATAAAAGTTCTCCAAATGACCTAAAAATTTAATATGATTTTTTCTAGAATATTTGAGAATATATGGCACAGAACACATAGCGAGGGGAGCCAGCACCTGGCCACGAGGGTCCAGGGCGCGCCCACCCTCAGAGGGCGCGCCCCCTGCCTCGTGGGCCCCACGTGGCCCCCCTCCACTTATTCCTGCACCCATACCCTTCTTCTTCCTCCCAAAAAAATCACCAACCCGCTCAAGCACGAGTTCTAGCTCATCTTGCTGCCATTTTCGATCTCCTTGCTGAAAGCACCATTCACCAAACTGTTTGGGGAGATTGTTCCTTGGTATGTGACTCCTCCATTGGTTCAATTAGTTTTTTGTTCTAGTGCTTTATTTATTGCAATTTTTTGCTGCTGTGGTGACCTTGTTCTTGAGCTGGCATGTCAAATTTCCTTGGTCCCAAGTAGTTCTAATGCATGATATAGTCACTAGGCACTAGTAGGAGTTGTTGCTATCAATCTTATTGAGTTTGGTTAACTTTTATTTTGAGTTGCGAAAAATTTCAAAAATTTTCAAAGGAGGAAAATGATAAAGAGATTGTTGAGGGGTTCCTCCAGCAAAAGTTCAGAGGAGAAGAAGAAGGAAGAAAATAAGAAGCCCAAATATAATCTCCCTCGCATGGCGGAAGTTCGGCCGTGTGAATGGCCTTGTAATGAGTTCATGAGAGCCGCCTGGATTTACGAAGACTTTTATTGGCATATATCTCGTTACATCAGAAGCCTTCTATAAGTACCAGAGCCAGGCACAAGCTTCAGAGCCTGAGCCGGAGCCACCACTCGATCCTTACCGTCAGTCTGATTATGGGTGGGATCTGGAGGAGCTTGCCAACCAGTGGCACCCAGAGGACACATCTCAGTACACTGGAGGGAGTAGCTTCGATCCATGGCCATAGACTAACTTAGGCCAAAAGCCTAAGCTTGGGGGAGTACGTGTTTCTCACCGACTTTACATTCATGCTCACACACTTATTCTAGTTGTCGGTGCTCACACTCTTTCATTGTACCATCCATGTTTAGTTTCGATTTCTTTTTCTTTGTCTTTTTCTCGTGTGCTAGAAAAACCTTAAGAAAAACAAAAAATATATTAGTTGTAGCTTCTAGCTAGTTTACTTTCCTTGTAGTAGTAACTAAAAGAAAACCCAAAAAGATTTCCTGTTCTTCTTTTGCTTGTTGGGAGCTTTCCCGTGTAAATAGTTTCTTTTCTTTTCTTTGGGGGTCAAGAGTAGAAGACCATGATTAAAATGCTTAGTGGCTCTCATATGCTTTATTGTTGATTTAACCTTGAGCCATATTACCTTGTCTTCTCTCTTGTATTAAAAGCTTGCAGATTCGAGCTTAGTCCAATGCACGTGCACTATTATTATTATTCACACCGTTCCGTCGTGCGAGTGAAAGGCAATAAGGATGATATACGATGAACTAATTGAGATGAGAAAAGCTGGTATGAACTCGACCTCTCTTGTTTTTGTAAATATGATAGTCCATCGTTCCCGATTCAGCTTGTTATGAATGAAACATGCTTGCAATAACAATTAGAGATCATAGCTGCTTATGCCATGCTTAATTAGCTGAGAGTTTATAATGGTCTATCTTGCGTGCCAACATGATATTAAAATGGTTGTGATGTGGTATGATGGGGTGGTATCCTCCTTTGAATGATTCAAGTGGTCTGACTTGGCACATGTTCACGCATGTAGTTGAAACAAATCAACATAGCCTCCACGATATTTATGTTCAGGGTGATTTATATCCTACTCATGATTGCATTCATTGTTGATTAATTTTAATGCATGTTCATGACTGTTGTCGCTCTCTAGCTGGTCGCTTCCCAGTCTCTTTCTAGCCTTCACCTGTACTAAGCAGGAATACTGCTTGTGCATCCACTTCCATAAACTCCAAAGTTGTTCCATATGAGTCCACCATACCTTCCTATATGCGGTATTTACCTGCTGTTCCAAGTAAATTTGTATGTGCCAAACTCTAAACCTTCAAATGAAATTCTGTTTTGTATGCTCGAACAGCTCATGTATCAACTAGGGCTGTCTTTATCTTCCATGCTAAGTGGGTTATTCTCACGATGAGTGGACTCCGCTCATCATTCATGAGAAAATGGCTGGTAACCGGGATGCCCAGTCCCATGCTCAAATCATAATAATTAAACAAAACTCCCCCAGGGCTGTTGCTTGTTTGGACGGTACCCCGTGGATTCGGATGGCCGTGGAGTGTGCTTGTTGGTGGTTGGGGGGGTATAAACTTTACCATTATGTTTGGGAACCACCTATAATGTGCGTAGCATGGGAGATATCGAGATTCTTGGTTGTTATGTTGACAATGAAAGTATACCGCTCAAAATGTTATTCATCTCTATTTAAAAATCGAGCTCTGGCACCTCTACAAATCCCTGCTTCCCTCTGCGAAGGGCCTATCTATTTAATTTTATGCAAAGTCATCATCCTCTTATCAAAGAGCACCAGTAGGAGAGCACCTCTGTCATTTGCATGTATTACCATTAATTTGCATTGAGTATGATCATGACTGGATCCCTTTTACCATGAATTACAATGTCTAGTCAGTCCTTGATCCTTGAAGGTGCTCTGCATTTATGTTTTGCGGTCTCAGAAAGGGCTAGCGAGATACCATCTTGTTATATCATATCATGATTGTTTTGAGAAAGTGTTGTCATCCGAGGTTTATTATTATTGCTCGCTAGTTGATTATACCATTGATGTGAGTAGACATGAGACCTGAAAGTTATTTTGAATGTGGTTAGTTCATGATCTTGCTGAAAAATTGAATGCTGGCTTACATATTTATAACAACAAGAGCAAACAGAGTTTGTCAAATTTTTTCTTTATCACTTTCAGTTTATCAAGTGAATTGCTTGAGGACAAGCAAAGGTTTAAGCTTGGGGGAGTTGATACGTCTCCAACGTATCTACTTTTCCAAACCCTTTTGCCCTTGTTTTGGACTCTAACTTGCATGATTTGAATGGAACTAACCCGGACTGACGCTGTTTTCAGCAGAACTGCCATGGTGTTGTTTTTGTGCAGAAATAAAAAGTTCTCGGAATGACGTTGCCATGCTTAACTTGTTTTGCTCATATCTTCTAGACCGTAGCTCCGTTTTAAACAAACTTTATATGAAACTTGACTAGATTTTCGTGTAGATTATCATGGTGCATGTTAACTTGCTGTTTATCAACTTTAACTTAAGGTTTGTTCAGATCTGGACTAATTTCAAACTATGCATATGAGGACTTACCGGATTTGTCTTAAGTAGTTTCCGGCCTCATTTAAAATTGTTGTTCTTATGTTGTTTCTCTGTGCTTCCTACCTTGCCATGTTTTGCATCCTACTTGCTTGAGCATATTGTCTTGTTCTTGTGTGTTCTGGTGTGCTTCCTGCTTTGACATGTTATGCATCCTAAGTGCATCTGCAGTGCATCCTAAGTGCATCATACGTGCATCCTATAGATTGTGCATTGCACCTTGTTTGATTTCGTGCCTTGTGTGTTCTTGTGTTGAGTAGAGCCGGAAGCCGAGACCGAGAACGAGGTTACTACCGAGGTTGAGAACGAGGAGCCGTCTTACGATCCCATCGACGACTCGACAGGCAAGATGACCTGACCCAGATATCATTACTATCTTTGCCTATTGCTAGAAGTCTCGCTCTTTAGCTTATTGCCTCGATGCCCATGTTTTTTGTCAGCCTCCTATTGTAACCATGAATCTGTCTAACCACCCAACCTATGCAAACCTTTGATTGGCTACGTAGGCTTCGCTCAGCCCCTCTTATAGCATTGCTAGTTGCAGGAGAAGATTCGAAGATTCTTGCTTCATGTTGAAGTTTGTTGGGATATCACACTATATAAATTCTTAAACTAAATCATCTATATATTGGTAATGGGTGGAAGGCTAAGCCTCTTGCTTGGTGTTTTGATCCACTCATGCCGCCCTAGGAGCCGTATAAACCGGTGTTATGTTCCTTGATTTTTGCGTTCCTCACACGGTTGGAGTTATGGGACCCCCTCGATAAACCGCTTAGCGCTAAGTCTTTTCCAGCAAGTCCCAACTTTGGTTTTACATTTGCCCAATAACTAAAACTTGCATAGGGAGTTATAAACCCTCTTCTTAATCAACAACCCCGGGCCAGTGCTCCACATGAGTGTTGGTCCGAAATGGGGAGCCTGCGGGGCCACCTTGGGGAAACCTGAGGGCTGGTAAAAACCCGTAGCTTCACCCATCCGGTCGTGGCCTGAGACTAGATACGCGCGGCTACTGTCAGGGTGTCGGCACGCCGGGAGGATTTGCTGGATTAGTCTTACCTTAGTCGGAGTATCTTGAGCACGGGATTCCGAGAATACTCGGGCCTTCCCACCTTGGAGTTGCGACTCCGCGGATCGTGAGCTTGTCATGGGCTATGTTGGGACACCCCTGCAGGGTTTTGAACTTTTAAAAGCCATGCCCGTGGTTATGTGGCAGATGGGAACTTGTTAATATCCGGTTGTAGAAAACTTGACACCATGTTCAGAACACACTAACAGCGTGAGTAACCGTGACGGTCATTTTCCGAAAGGGGTTCGGGAAGTGAACACAGTGGGGTTATGATTGACGTGCTTAGATAGGATCACTTCGTGATCACTTTGACGCTCGTGGCACTTCTCTTCTCGCTCTAGACACGTAAGCTAGTGCTAGTGCAGCTGCGACCTTTTATCTTTCTTCAGCCTTGTTCCACACCCAAGGCTTAGATAGTTTTGCTACCCATGAATGGGATTGCTGAGTCCTCCGTGGCTAACAGATTCTACACCACACCAGATGCAGGTACCATGGTGAACTACTCAGGTGACGGCACAGAGCTGTACTGGGAGTACGACGAAGAACGTAGTCGATACTATGTGCACTATCCCGATGATCAGTAGTGGTTTCTACTAGGGGCGATTCGGACCTGTGGCTTTATGTATTTGGTATCTTTCATTTGGATCTTCACCCGTAGTCGGGTTGTGATGTTATTTGGATGATGATTTGCTTATGTAATGAATTGTGTGACGTGGCGAGTGTAAGCCAACTATCCTTTTGCAATTTCATCCCTATTTTTACATGAGTCGTGCAAAGATACCGAACTTGAGATTATTCCAGAATGGGCTTATACCTTTAAGTCGTGCCTTGACACGTAGGAGGTATAGTCCCATCCTGGGCATTATAAGTTGGTATTAGAGCCTTCTCTGACCTAGAAGCCCCCACTGATTGATCGAATCGTTGACGGTTGAGTCTAGGCACACACTTAAAATGTTTTGAGTCCTATATATATATTGGAGAGTAGGATTTCTTTTGCTCCTCATCTCTTTTCACTCTTGTGAGGACTCCTGACGATTACTCTTGTCTCTTCTACTCTCAAAATTTCACCAAACTATTTTTTAGGAATCTCGCGAGTATTGTTTGGATTGTTCCGATGTCTTTGTGACGAGAACATTGTTCTCGATGCCTCCTGTCATTTAGGGGTTGTGGCAGTGTCCCGGGGAGTTGAGCTCCGAGGTGTTGTCGTCACAAATATATCGCAGCAGTTCTGGAATACTTAAGACGGCCGACATCGAAAACTCTCCTATGCGGTTAGTGGCAAGATAACCCCGACATCACCCAGTACTGGGGAGGTAGTTCGGGAGTATAGCCATAGCTTGTATAGTAGATGCGTTTCGAAGGTCCGAGGTAGACGGTTTCCGGAAATAACTAGTTATGTGTTGAAGGATGGATACAGCTGGATGTATGATTAGAGTTGAGTGCGCGATGCTTCCCCTGTATACCCAACACCTGATTGCATAACCGGAAACTTTCGGAAATTAATAAGTGGGTTCATCTAGTAGCTCATAGGCATTCTTCCAATGAATGCATGATATGGAGTTCGGGGTTCTACATTGAGTGAAGTAGTTTTATGGGCGTTTGTTCCGACCGGGAGTTGCATCTTAAAGGGTCCTTGGCTATGCTGATCCGGGGATTGCAAAACCCTTTTGTAACACGTTCCATAAGCTTGCAGCACGAATATGTCGAACAAAGCTTCTATCTTGTATTTGTTCTATCTGCTCCTTGTTGTTTTATTTACCTTTTGTTCTCCCAAGTGGCTTCTCGTGAAGATTGTTGTTGCTATTTAACTGAGATTTACATTCGTTCATCTTGTTCGAATGTTCTTGTGAAGACTTATGTTGCAATTTCTAGCCGTTGATTCAGCTTATATATATTTCTCTCAATCAATGGCTAATAGTTGTCAACTCATTCAGGATGGCTCCTAAAAGGGTTCCCAACGCTAACCCAGAGGGTGAAGAGGTTCCTGATCGTCCTCCTTCCCCTCCTCCTCCGTCTGAGGCCTGGAGAGCAATTATGCAAGCGACGAACCAAAACACCCATATGCTTTTGCAAATGATGCAGAACATTCAAGCAAATCAAGCAAATCAGGGTGCTCATGGGAACCAAGGCCAAGGCAATTTGTTCAACCAACCTCACTTTGCTACACTCAACTAGTTCCTGGCAAATCAACCGAAGGCATTCAGTTACTGTGTGGACCCTCTAGATGCTGAAGACTGGATAACTGATATCAAGAAGCATTTCGAGTGCAGTAACATCAGGCCCGAGGACTATGTGAAGTTTGCCGCCTTCCAACTCAAGGACCAAGCAACTGATTGGTGGCAGCAGTACAAAGATTCCAGAGAGGCACGCGTAATCTCCTGGGATGACTTCTGCAAGGACTTTCGCTCTCACCACATTCCAACAAGTGTCATCGAGGGTATGCGTGAGCAATTTCGCAACCTGAAGCAAGGCTCAATGACTGTCTACCAATATAATGTCAAGTTCCAGAACCTTGCCCGCTATGCCAAGCAAGACATCCCAGATGCCAAGAGCAAGATCTATCAGTTGCGTGGTGGTCTGAAGGATGAACTCCAACTAGCTCTCACCTTGTTCGAGCCTGATGAGTTTGATCAATTCTATAACATGGCACTTAAGCAAGAGGCAGCCCAGCTCAAGATGGAAGCTTCCAAAAAGAGGATCAGAGACGCTGTTCACTCCTCCTCTTCTTCCCAAGTGGTCGCAAAGCAACAGAAGTTTTGGCTTCCACCTCCTCCAGTGATCCGAGCTCCCAACAACAACAACAAGAATTCTGGTGGCCGTTGTGGTTTTGATGCGTAGGTAAGAACGGCTCTTGCTAGAAGCCCATAGCAGCCACGTACAACTTGCAACAACAAAGTAGAGGACGTCTAACTTGTTTTTGCAGGGCATGTTGTGATGTGATATGGTCAAGACATGATGAGTTATACGTTATTGTATGAGATGATCATGGTTTGTAAATTATCGACAACCGACAAGAGCCTTATGGTTGTCTCTTTATTGTATGAAATACGAACACCATGTAATTGCTTACTTTATCACTATGAGTTAGCGATAGTAGTAGAAGCAATAGTTGGCAAGACGACCACGACGCTATGATGAATATCAAGGTATCAAGCCGGTGACGATGGAGATCATGATAGTGCTTTGGAGATGGAGATCAAAAGCACAAGATGACGATGGCCATATCTTGTCACATATTTTTGATTGCATGTGATGTTAAACTTGTTATGCATCTTATTTTTCTTAGTACATAGGTAGAATTATAAGATGATCCCTTACTAAAATTTCAAGGTACAAGTGTTCTCCCTGAGTATGCACCGTTGCGACAATTCATCGTGCTGAGACACCACGTGATGATCGGGTGTGATAAGTTGTACATTCACATACAACGGGTGCAAGACAGTTTTGCACATGCGGAATACTCAGGTTAAACTTGACGAGCCTAGCATGTACATACATGGCCTTGGAACACTGGAGAACGAAAGGTCGAACATGAATCATATAGTAGATATGATCAACATAGAGATGTTGAAAACTATTCCATATCACGTGATGATCGGACATGGTTAGGTTGATTTGGATCACGTGATCATTTAGATGACTCGAGGGATGTCTATCTAAGTGGGATTTCTTAAGTAATTTTATTAATTAAACTCTAATTTATCATGAACTTAGTCCTGATAGTTTTTGCATATCTATGTTGTAGATCAATGGCCCGTGCTACCGTTCCCTTGATTTTTAATGCGTTCCTAGAGAAAGCTAAGTTCAAAGATGATGGTAGAAACTACACAGACTGGGTCCATAACTTGAGGATTATCCTCATTGCTGCACCGAAGAATTATGTCTTTGATGCACCGCTAGGTGAAAGGCCTGCTACAGGAGCAACTGCTGATGTTATGAACGTCTGGCAAGCTCGATCTAATGACTACTCAATAGTTCAGTGTGCCATGCTTTACGACTTAGAATCGGGACTTCAAAGATGTTTTGAACATCATGGAGCATATGAGATGTTCCAAGAGTTGAAGTTAATATTTCAAGCAAATGCCCAAGTTGAGAGATATGAAGTCTTCAATAAGTTCTATACACTACTGCAGGCTGGTCCAAACGCGACACTACGATTAGAGACCCTTCGACGAAACTGTGTGCGATGCCATAATCGCAAACGGTGGTGTAAAAGAACCGTCAAAAAAGGTGGAAAACATTTGCGCTGACGGATGCATCAAACACGGTTCAAATTTTAGTTGCGTGTGCGATGCAGGGCATACGGTTCAGTTCAATTAAGTGTTTGCGATGAGGAGGAACAAAAGAAATAGGCAGCCAGATGAAGGTGTGTGTGATATACAACATACGGTTCACTAGGATGAACTGTGTGTGATTAGGCAACACAATGCAAATGGTTCAACTGAACAAGATGTGTGTGATACACGGCAAACAAGTCTGTAATAAAAAATGTATGCGAAGACCAATAATAACACACACGATTGCTACTAATAAGCCGTGTGATTTGCTCCGTCTACAAAATAATAACATATACAAATCATTCGCACACACCTCAATAAACAATTGCATGCATTCTAAAGTAGGAGAGACGATCGTCTAGTCATCTACTTCTTGTGACGCTCCCACCACTGCTCTGTGGCTCGATCCCTTATCCGGGGTAGGAAGAAGACACTTCCTCATATCAACAATCCGCCTGTACATCTTGTAGCTTGTGTACGCATCCTTGGCCGCGTACTTGACATGTTCTTCATCCAGTCTCTCATGCCACACACTATGCCAGACGTTCTTGTCCTTGTTGCTCTCATTCTTCATCTTCATGTAGTAGGGGTCAATGATGGCGAGGCAAGGTTAACCAGGGAGTTCAGTTTGTTTTTGTCGCCGTCCCAGACCTTGTAGTGGTGCTGGATGTTAACAAGATTCGGGCATTTCAAGCACAAAACCTTGAGCGCTTTTAGATCTTTGGTGGTTTCCACCGTAGCGAAACTGTAGTCGGAGCTGTTGATAAACCTGGAGAAACGCTCGCAAGGCCTTGTGGCAAGGTGGTAGTGGTAGACGAGGACGTCATGTCGCACACACAACTAGGCGACGGCAACCTTCTGATCGTGCCCGGCACGACCGATGGTGTACTCGAGGTCGAAGTCGACCACTTGGTACTTGTCCTCGGCAAGGAACTGCTCCATAGTTTGGACGGAGCTCTCCACCGAGACCGGATCGTTCGTGTACACCGCTGAGAGGGCCTTCCCCCTCACGTGGGTGTCCACTACATGATGCGTGGTGAACTACCTACCGCTGTCATCGGCGGCCGGTGGGAGCGCCATTGGAGCCACGAGGATCGCCAATGGAACCGCTGGATGTCCTCTCTGTATGTGTCGTCGTGGGTGTGCTTATTGTGTTGTGTGACGCGAGAGATGAAGGTAAATGGACGCAAGAATAAATGGGCGCCGGGTGGCCTGGATTCTCTGCGCATCCGCATGGCAGTTTTTGCATCGGGTAACTGCATTGTCGCGCCGCGCCCGACGCAACCGCATGCACACGAACGTGCGTGATCGTGCGCCAGCCCCAAACACCGGCAATGCGCATGGAGGGATGAGGGTAGAGCACCCGGAGGGACGCGAGAGCAGAGCACGCGCGGAGGGACGCGAGCACAGCGCGCCGCAGCCGCCTGAACCGCAAGCAACCACACGCATAGAGCAGTTGAACACGCAGGAAATGGTCGCCTACAAGCCGGACGACAGTTGCGTCGCTGCGTAGAGAGCGGTCGTGTGCTACTACCTCAGTCTAGTCTATAGTCCCCTTTATATTATGTGCCATACTTTGCCCCCAAATTTAACCAACAAAATGTTAATGCATGTTATAAAAGTTATATAATTGGAAACTATGTTCAAATACGAATCCAACTATATAATCTTTGGTGACATGCATTCGTATTTTATTAGTTAAATCATACTTACAAACTAGGATGGGGGGTATAGTAGGTAATTAAATCACAAACATTTTTTTATTAACCGTATGTGTACATAGCCTTTCGTCCTCCTCCCGCACGTCTTGTCACCCCGTTGCCGCAGACGGCTTACAACGCAAGTTTGCGCAGCACGCGGGGGCGTTCTTTTGGCCAAACGGCGGCGCCAATGAATCGTCGGTGAGCCCGTTTCCGCGTAAGCTTCCCGCCCGACTCGGTGAAATCCCCCCAAATCCCAATGCTTACCGGCCTACTATATAAACCCTCACGGCCGGCGAGTCCTGCGTCACATTTCCCCTCCCTCCCTGTAGTTTATCTCGTCTGCTTCTCCCACAATCGCCAATGGCACCATTCCGTCGTCGTCGCTTAGTCACGCCGCCGTCATCAGAGGACAACTCCAGCTGGGAGGCTACACCGTGGCGGCGGTGCAATCCTCGGTGTAGTGTAGTGTGTGTGGTGTCCCTGTTGGGTGTGCGCGGAACACCCACCACACGCTCTGCCGCCACTACCCGTCGGCAGCTGTTGCCGGCCACCGTTGCCGCCACACCATCGTCGAAAGCCAGGGCCATATCCCACTCCGCCGCCGTGGCCCGAACGCGGGAGGTGGCCGTCGTGGCCGCCACCCCACTGCTAGCCAATCTTACTAAATCAAAAATGTCAATCTTTCCCGTTTGACAAATGGCAACATACCCGATATGATAGATGCAAATCTTACCAAATTGAAGTGGTTGCACACGGGTCATCCAAAAGAACTGTTCGTATTGAAGAGATGCACAAATCATGCTCTCATTTTGCATACGGTGTTCTATCTAAACCGTTTGCGATCAAGAGCCGCAAAAATCCTGCTCGGTACATTTTCCCTTGGCTTCCTGGGGAAGCTCCCAGTTTGCATACGAGTGTTCTAACTAAAACGTTTGCGATGAGTGTTTTATATTTAAAAACCATTAACGTTTTTTTCAAAAGAAAATCGTTTGATAAGTCTGTACATTAAGAGAGAAAAACGCAAGTTCTCTCAAACCATATCTTTCATTCAGTCATACTGGAAATTTATATTCATATGATCGAGATACAATATTATACCCAAGAAAAAAAACTATTTTAGACGAGTTTTGGATTTACTAGAATTTAAAAATAAAGTATCTCAAGGTTTTGCCGGCAATCAACGGTGGCCTGGTGTTCGAAATTCATTCTCATTTCTTGCATGGGACCTAAGCATGCACCCAAGGACACATATTTGATTTTTCAACCAATTTATATGCACTGGAGCATCTGCATGTAGTTCAAATTTGAATTATGCACATAAATGCATTGAAAACTCAGTTAATGCATACAAATGTCCAAACGAACCCCGAAAAATCACAAAAATTGACACAACACTCCTGTTGTTCTTTGTTGACACGAGAGATTTTTTGAAAGCAACAAGAGGCAATGGATATCGTTTCGTCCCCAAAGGTGGGACGTTCCCTACCGAAGCCATCATGCTTGTTGTGAGAAGCTCTGATTTGTGAGAAACATATACCCAAACCTGCCCCAAATGAGACAATTTTTTTACCATAGCATGTTGATGCCACTCATTGATAGCATGCCAAGTTTCATGAATTTCAGATGAGTTTTGGATTTACTAAAATTTAAAAATAAAGTATCTCAATGTTTGCGGTCGAGTGACGGTGGAAGGGTGCTTGACATTCATTCCCATTTCTTGCATGGGACCTAAGCATGCAAACAAGAACACATATTTGAATTTTCAACCAATTTATACGCATTAGAGCATGTGCATGTAGTTCAAATTTGAATTATGCACATAAATGCATTGAAAACTCAATTAATGCATAAAAATGTCCAAACGAACCCCGAAAAATCCCAAAAAATAACACAACACTCCTGTTGTTCTATGTTGACACTAGGATAAAATTTGAAATCGAGAAGAGGCAATGGATATCGTTTCGTCCAGAAAGGTGAAATGTTCCCTACCGAAACCATCAGGCTTGTTGTGAGAAGCTCTGGTTTGTGAGAAGCATATCTCCAAACCAGCCCCAAATGGGACAAAAAAATTACCACGACATGTTGATGCCGCTCCATGATAGCATGCCAAGTTTCATGAATTTCAGACGAGCTTTGGATTTACTAGAATTTAAAAACCATGTATCTCAATGATTGCGGCCGAGTGATGGTGGCAGGGTGCTTGACATTCATTCCCATTTCTTGCATGGGACCTAAGCATGCAAACAAGGACACAAATTTGAATTTTCAACCAATTTATATGCATTAGAGCATGTGCATGTACTTTAAATTTGAATTATGCACATAAATGCATTGAAAACTCAACTAATGCATAAAAATGTCCAAACGAACCCTGGAAAATCTAAAAAATTGACACAACACTCCTGTTGTTCTATGTTGACACTAGTAAAAAAATTCAAATCGAGAAGAGGCAACGGATATCGTTTCGTCCAGAAAGGTGAAATGTTCCCTACCAAAACCATCACACTTGTTGTGAGAAGCTCTAGTTTATGAGAAACTTATACCCAAACTTGCTCAAAATGGGACAATGTTTTTACCACGGCATGTTGTTGCCGCTCCATGATAGCATGCCAAGTTTTATGAATTTCGGACGAATTTTGGATTTACTAGAATTACAAAGCAACTACGTCCACGTTTGCGGGAGAGCCATGGTGCCGTGGTGTTCGGATTTCATCCCATTTCTTGCATTGATATAAGCATAAACCCATGGACACATATATGATTTTACAACCCATGTTGGTGCACCGGAGCATGTGCATGTAGTTTAATTTTGAATTGTGCACCTGAAATGACTAGAAAACCAATTTAATGTATAAAATGTTCAAACGAACCCTGAATAATTCCAATTCTTTTATGACACACATATAGTTGCATGTTTACTGTAGATAAAAGGTCTAGCAATTTAAACAACGTCCATTTCCGCTATGACCCCATTATGTAATTCAAATCAAGATGAAAAATCAAGTAGATCGCACACAGTTTATTATCACCAACCGTGTGAGATGCAGTACAAAATATCCTGGAGCACCGTCGGTATATAGTATGCCTATGGCTTATGCGAGAAGGTGCGTCGGCTACAGTCCATAGCCGGCGTCTCAAGCACACTAGCTCACTCCCCAAATATCATTTCACTATTCAATCGTCGCCGGTGAAAGATGGGCACATGGACCCGCGTCGTGAGAAAAAATTTGGTGGCCCACTCCGGCGAGAGCGCGGCCGTAGTCGCCTTGCGTGTGCTAACAAGGTGCATGAGCGCGGCCGCAATCTGCGATCGGGCGGCCAACGCAGCCCAAATGGCCGCTGTTGCTTCTCAGGTGGTGGCAACAACATCTGCCTCGGGGATAGCAACTGGCAAGAGCGGCACATCAGCTGTCCGTTTCGCAGCGGCGCCCTTAGCCCTGATGGAGACCGACCACAACCATGTCGAGGCTGCCCACACCCAGCTCGTGGCGGTCACGGCACAAATTGAACGAAGCTTCTCCGACAATGATCGACAACCCATGGTCGAACATTTGGCAATCGCCGAGAGCGTTCGAGCAGCTGTCCGTTCCTCCGCCGCATACCTTGCGACGACAAAGCCCGTCCAAGCCCAGATCGCGGCCGCCCACGCCCAACTCGTGGCGGCCTTTTCCAAAGAGATGGCGGACGCGGATGGCGAGATGCTTGCCGAGTATGGTGCAATGGATGCCATGGAGCCCCTTCCCCAGGAGACCATCGGACGCGAGCTGGACATGGAGGCGGCGGAGGAGATCGACGAGCACCTGCCGTAGTAGTACTCTTTGTTTTGTTAAATTAAGAGCACCAACGTTTAATTTGTTAGAGTAATGTTTAGGTCAGCTAGCTCTGTTTAATTGCTGAACTTGTTCGATTAAGAAGTGTGGGCGTGCTGTAGTCTCCTTTGTGTACCCAAATTATGCAATGACGTGGATGACCACTGTAACCATGGAAATTCGAACCAAAATTTTGACGTTCAAACTCATCATACACGGGTTAAGCTATCTTAATCGTTTGTGATGTTCACATATCGTACACAGTTCTGAATAAGGGACCGTGTCTGATGACACTTTGTGCGCCAGTTTTTTCGCTGAAGCGATTCCAAATTTTCGGCTTCCGCCGAAATATCTACCTCCCTGCCCCTCCCCCTGACCAAAAGCCACATTTCCCCTGTTTCCGCCTTCCTTTCCAAGTTGAAACCTTCACTCCTTGCTTGCAGCGCCGCCTCCTCACCGGCGACCCTCCTTCACATTGCTTGGCCTCGTCTATCCATGCAGGTAATCCACACCCGACCCCATCCTACTCCTCCTTCACATCCCACATGCCCCGATCGTCAACACGTCACCTTCCACCCAAATCACCGACCCCTCCACCAAATAAGCGCCACCCTAAGTCATGGTGCACGTAGTATAGCCAAGATCTCAAGGAGCATTTGGCAGCGGAGAAGCAATTTGCAGCCGCACGCACGGATGAGGTTGCGATGGCTGCCATTCGTGCCGACCCCTAGATCTTGGAGGAGCACCTTGCCATTTGCTAGCTACGCTGGTTAAGCATGCTCGGTTTACCCGTTGTGTGTGCTGCTCATGCCTTTCCTTAACAAATTCTAGTGAATTGTGCTATCTAATTTTACCATGCAATCTGTTGCTCTGGTGTATATGTTCTATATGTCGGCAATGTGGTGCTCACTTTTTAATTGTTTGGTTAATTAGTTGTCGTCTTTAGTTAACTGTTTGGGTCAATTCTTCAAACGTGATGTTCAATTCTTCAGGCTACAATTTTGTATTGTCTTCTATGTGAGAAATAAATCGAATTTATCTTTACAAAATACATGAGAAACGAATACAATTGCTATATTTCCAAGTTGTCAAGCATGCTTGGTTTGGTTATACATTGTGCAACGTGGTTCTCAGTTAACGATTGGTTCATTTGTGTTGTGGTGTTTAGTTAACTGTTTGGTTCAATTCTGCAATGAGATGTTCAATAGTTGTGGGTGCATTCTGTTATTGTACACCATGTGAGAAGTAATCGAATTTGGCTGTACTAAATACATGAGAAACAAATACAATTGCTATATTTTCAAGTTGTTAAGCATGCTTGGTTTGGTTAACTGTCCGGTCTTCTATTAGGAGTATGTTATAGAGTGCAATGTGGTGCATAGTTAACATTTTGTTCATTTGTTATGGTGTTTAGTTAACTGTTTGGTTCAATTCTGCGATGCGATGTTCAATAGTTGTGGGTGCATTCTGTTATTGTATACCATGTGAGGAATAAATTGAATTTGGCTGTAGTAAATATGTGAGAAACAAATACAATTGCTATATTTCCATGTTTTTAAGCATGCTTGGTTTCGTTAACTGTCTGATCTTGTATTAGGAGTATGTTATATTGTGCCATGTGGTGCTCAGTTAATGTTTGGTTCATTTGTTGTGATGTTTAGTTAACTGCTTGGTTCAATTCTGCAATGCGATGTCCAATTGTCGTGGGTAGAATTTTGTATTGTTTTGCATGTGAGGAATAAATCGAATTTGGCTGCACATAATACATGAGAAACATATACAAGTGATATATTTCCTAGTTCTTAATCATGCTTGGTTTGGATAAATGGGTTTTCCATGTGGCTTGAATTAATCTGATGAATCTGCAATGTGCTTATTTTTCATCAACATATTTTACGGATAGCATGCGAACCCTTACTTAACCTGATGACTAACTACCTTATATGTGTTGCAGGGAAACAATGTGAAGCACTAAGGTTTAAAATCGAGGTTAGCACGTGCATGGTCCGTTTTCTAATAGCACATTATTGTGCAATTGCAGGAACCATTCTAATATTTAGGTTTTTAACAATTTGGTCTTGCACATGTAGGTCTTTCTGTCAGAGGTTTTGACCCACTGTTCGACCCTTTTTTATATGGGGAAATGAGTTGTCCATGAATATCAATCAAATCAAGAAAGTCAGAAAGATTGTTAGGATAAAGAAATTAGCGACAAAAAACAACAAGATCTTTGTCTGCACAATGAAAAAGACATCAGTTCGCTACAAGATGGTACTAACTATTATACCTTGCCTTTTTTTATTCCTTTGCCTCATTTCCAATATAGAGAAGATATTTATGCACATCCTTGTTTTCAGGCCTTTCCAAAGCAGTTCACTGATGATTACCTCTCAAACCATCTCTATGGTCAGGAGCCGAGGAAGGTTTTCATACAACACCCACGGTTCAATATTGAAGTGTTCCTGAAGAGGAGAAGGACGGACGGTCAATCATCCACAGGCACTGGCCTAAAGTTGCAAAGACCTTCAACATGATTGAAGGCTCAATATTCTCCTTCCGCTTCAGGAGTATTCAAGATGATACCGTGGGCGATGACCTCAGGCAACGCACACAATTTTTAGGAATAAGCTGTGTTGGATCAATGAACAATCACACATGACTTTCTCTTGAAAATTGTTTGCGTTAGGCCACCTTGCGCAAACGTTTACCACATAAAAACTATGTGTGATGGATAGCCTTTGCCACACAGTTTCTTCTACGGACCATGTGTGATGCATTCAATAATGCAAACGATAAAATTGTTAATATCATGTGCATTGACAACGCTATCACACACGATTTAACGGGAAAAATTGTGTGTGATGTACCTATGAACAGAAATGTTTTCCTTGGAGCGACTGTGTGGGATGTACATACGAACGGAAATGTTTAGCGAGGACTGACTGTGTGGGATGTACTTGCAACTGGAAACAATTTCGCCTGTATAATTCTCATTTTTAGCTCTACTGTACGTATTTCCATATATGAGCGCTCGCCGGTCGCACACGACCTCATTTTGCCGAGCGTGTATGCCAGGAGGGTATATCCTCGACGCTTTCTGGGTTGTGTGGGAAGGACCCCCCTATCGCCCACACTTACTAGGCGACGGTTCCAATTGCCATCACGGAAAGGGGTTAAAAACCGTTTGTATAGCACCGACGCGTACTAGTGATAGCTGTAAGATGGAGGAGAATAGTTCTGTTAGTGAACACATACTCAGAAGTTAGAACGTTTGGATATCATAATCACTTGACTCAGTTGGGAGTTAATCTTCCAGATGATAGTGTCATTGCCAGAGTGCATGCCATGGCATTTTAATTCCAAAAAACTAAAAAAGGATCAGAAAAACATGAAACCTTGCTTGATTTAATGTCATGCCACCAAGATGATGTGGTAAAGAAATTTGCATGTTTGACGGACGTTTGAACACACACCCCTCACAAACCAGAGCAACTCGCTAGAAGGTTCGTGGTTCCGAAATGGAACAATGCATATTTGATGACGAACGGGAGATAGCTTCCTCTTACGGCCTTCAAATTTTTTCCTACGTTTAACGTGCACTAATACAACTGTCATGTGAAAATTTGGAAAATTTCAGGGGTCATTTGACCTTTTAAAGACATTTAAGTGATTTTCTAACCATTTAATGACTGTAATTCAAATTTGAACCACATATACAAGCAACGCCTAACCATAACGGTTTGAAAAATCATTTTTGTGTGTACTTGTGTGCGAGTTAATTCCATGTGCAGTAAATTAGAAGAATTTTCAAACATATTGGTCTCAAGGCATGGGCACATGCATGGAGTGCATGCCATGTCATTTTAATTCCAAAAAAATAGAAAATGATCAGAAAAACATGAAACCTTGCTTGATTTAATGTCATGCCACCAAGATGATGTGGTAAAAAAATTGACCTGTTTGATGAAAGTTTGGACACACACCTCTCACAAACCGGAGCAACTCACTAGAAGGTTCGTGGTTCTGAGAGGGAACAATGCATGTCTGATGACGAACAGGAGATAGCTTCCTCTTACAGCCTTCAAATTTTTTCTACGTTTAACGTGCAATAATACAACTGTCATGTGAAAATTTGGAAAATTTCAGGGGTCATTTGACCTTTTAAATATATTTAAGTGATTTTCTAACCATTTAATGACCATAATTCAAATTTGAACTACATCTACATGCAACGCCTAACCAAAACGGTTTGAAAAATCATATTTTTGTGCACTTGTGTGCGAGTGAAAAAATCATGAGACGATGTAAATACCTGGTGTTCAAAAAAATGTAAAGATCTCGCAAGACAACCGGCCCCCACACGATTGGCACTCTATCTCGTGGCTAGAGGTTTGGTAGGTGATTGGCGGGGATCATTAATTAGACACGATTCTGTATTGGAAACCGTCAGCTATTATGTTCACACACGGATTTTGTTGCGGGAATCGTGTGTAATTCAAACTATAGTACTCGTAATTTCCGGCGACCGATGTGTGTATTGTCCCCATCGATCTAGATTCCGGCCACCAATAAATACTACCTTGCTCATGTTTTCCCGCCTGCATTCTCATCTACATCCTCCCCTCGCTCGCCCTCTCTTTCTCTCAAATCTCTACCATGGTACCCCCGGTCTGCTGATATGTCCAAAACGTATCTATAATTTCTGCTTGCTCCATGCCAGTTTTGGGTGATATTGCTATGATATTTATACACTTCCATACACTTTTGATCATATTTGGACTAACCTACTAATCCAGTGCACCCCAGTGCCAGTTTCTGTTTTCGGCTGTTTTTGTATTTCAGGTTTTCACATTACGAGAACTGCCGGGAAAAATCCAGAAAAATTATATAAAAAATCAGCGTTCCAGAACCTACCTTGTACCCGAAGGACAGCCGGGGGGGGGGCACCAGGGCCCCAGGCGCCCTGGTGGCACGCCCCCCCTGGGCCGTGCCGGGGGGTGCCTGGGCCCCCCGAGCCCCGTCTGGTGCCCCCCTTTGGCATATATTTAGAGCGTCCTTCGAAACCCTCGGGACGGGAACTCTTTTTCGCGATCTCATCTCTGTTCCGCCGCCGCCGCCGCTTCCAAGATCGGGAGCACCAGGAGAACTCTTCCCGGCACCCTGCTGGAGGGGAGGATCACCACCGGGAGCCTCTCCACCACCATGGACGCCTCCCGGATGAGTTGTGAGTAGTCTCCCTTGGACCATGAGTCCATGACCAGTAGCTTTGTGATGTTCTCCTCCCATTCTTGTGCTTCACTAATTAGTCCTCGTGAGCTGCCCTACATGATCGAGGCACATATGTAATCCTTATGCTGTTGCTATGATGAGTTTGCTGGGATCCGATGGATTATGAGATTATGTTCAGATTGTGATTGAGTAATATATTTGATCTACCTCTTTTATATTTATGTTCATAAGTAATTCTTGCATGTTCTCCGTTGTTATTTATTGCTTTGGCCAAGTAATACGTAGTGACTCCAAGAGGGAACGTTATGCTTGATTGTGGGTTCATGCCCCTCGATGACTAGCTTGAGTGACAGAAACATGAGTCTAGGGGATGTGCTGTTGCCACAAGGGGGAAAACAACGGTGCTTGTGCCCGCGGGTGCAAGGATTGTTTACTTTACGCAAAGTTCTTTTAATGCAGTTGTCTGTTGCTTTGAGTTTATACTATGGGTGGGGCTCGCAACTTAATACCAGCGAGATGTTCTGGATAGATATCTCAAGGTGGATGATTAGTAGTAGATATTGATGGATTTCGGTCTACTTACTTTGGCGTACCGCCCATGCTTTGAACCTCAACCTTTCTTGCAATGTAGTCAGCATTGGTTTGCGTTCGTGGTCCTGTCAATTGCCCAGCTGTAATTCGTTTACCTCACATAGCTGTTTTATCGTCTTTTGGGAGAGAGACATCACTAGTGAACATCATGAGACTCCGGTCCATATTACCATCATTGATCACATCCGCTATTTACTTTTCGCTATTATTTACTATTGCAAACATTATCTATCACTACTATCATTTGCGTTTAATCCTTTATGAACTACAAGGCTGGAGGGATTGACAACCTCTCTGTACTCGTTGGGAGCAAAGTTATTTGTATCTGTGTGCAGGTCCACGTTGATTGCTAATATCTGGCGCCGTTAGCAGTTGACACCTACTTGTTGAACCTAGGAGTCTCTGGGGATTCGATCCTTGGCATCTTTGCTAAGGGAAAAACTTCCACAACACTGCATCTCACACCTTCCACTTGGGGTAACCAACGAGGGGTTAGAGGCCCATCACCGCCGCCGCTTCCAAGATCGGTAGCACCAGGAGAACTCTTCCTGGCACCCTGCCGGAGGGGAGGATCACCACCGGGAGCCTCTCCACCACCATGGACGCCTCCCGGATGAGTTGTGAGTAGTCTCCCTTGGACCATGAGTCCATGACCAGTAGCTATGTGATGTTCTCCTCCCGTTCTTGTGCTTCACTAATTAGTCCTCGTGAGCTGCCCTACATGATCGAGGCACATATGTAATCCTTATGCTGTTGCTATGATGAGTTTGCTGGGATCCGATGGATTATGAGATTATGTTCAGATTGTGCTTGAGTAATATATTTGATCTACCTCTTTTATATTTATGTTCGTAAGTAATTCTTGCATGTTCTCCGTTGTTATTTATTGCTTTGGCCAAGTAGTAGGTAGTGACTCCAAGAGGGAACGTTATGCTTGATTGTGGGTTCATGCCCCTCGATGACTAGTTTGAGTGACAAAAACATGAGTCTAGGGGATGTGCTGTTGCCACAAGGGGGAAAACAACGGTGCTTGTGCCCGCGGGTGCAAGGATTGTTTACTTTACGCAAAGTTCTTTTAATGCAGTTGTCTGTTGCTTTGAGTTTACACTATGGGTGGGGCTCGCAACTTAATACCAGCGAGATGTTCTGGATAGATATCTCAAGGTGGATGATTAGTAGTAGATATTGATTGATTTCGGTCTACTTACTTTGGCGTACCGCCCATGCTTTGAACCTCAACCTTTCTTGCAATGTAGTCAGCATTGGTTTGCGTTCGTGGTCCTGTCAATTGCCCAGCTGTAATTCGTTTACCTCACATAGCTGTTTTATCGTCTTTTGGGAGAGAGACATCACTAGTGAACATCATGAGACTCCGGTCCATATTACCATCATTGATCACATGCGCTATTTACTTTTCGCTATTATTTACTATTGCAAACATTATCTATCACTACTATCATTTGCGTTTAATCCTTTGTGAACTACAAGGCCGGAGGGATTGACAACCTCTCTGTACTCGTTGGGAGCAAAGTTATTTGTATCTGTGTGCAGGTCCACGTTGATTGCTAATATCTGGCGCCGTTAGCAGTTGACACCTACTTGTTGAACCTAGGAGTCTCTCGGGATTCGATCCTTGGCATCTTTGCTAAGGGAAAAACTTCCACAACACTGCATCTCACACCTTCCACTTGGTGTAACCAACGAGGGGTTAGAGGCCCATCAAGGAGTTTTTCTGGCGCCGTTGCCGGGGACTCCACTCTTCAGGATAGGGGAGTTGCATGCTATCTTTTACCTTTGCTTTTTAGTCTTGTTAGTTTACCTTTCAGTTTTCTTTATGTATTTCACTAGTTATGCTTATGGACAACCTTGCTATTGGATCGTTGCTTGCGGGAAGACGCCCCACACCTATGGTGGTTGCTCCCCCCCCTACTGAAATTGTGCCCTATAAAATACCAGCTGGTATTATCGATTATGTTTTGGCTAATCGTTATGCAGGAGACAGACATCCCGGTGAACACTTGCTATATCTGTCACAACTATGTTCACTATTTAAGCTTGCAGGTGTATCAAGGGAGTTTGTCATGAGGAAATTGTTCGCCGTATCACTTATAGATAAGGCTTCAGATTGGTATAAGCTTCTCGATAACTCGCACTTGCTTGATTGGCAAGAGCTTATGTCTCTCTTTTATACTAAGTTTTATCCTCTTCATGATACTTATGTGGAGAGTAAGAGTACCTTTTTGCATGTGGATCATGGTAACAATGCTTTATGTGATGCTTATATTATTGAGTTTATTCGTGATCCCACTGAAAATTATTATGAGAAGGGAACATATGCTTATAGATATTTCAACAATATCAAGTTCCCTTTCTTTATGTTGAAGGTTTTGAAGCTGCACTTGTTTTGTCTTCTTATGCTTATTGCTTTGTGCTTCAATGAATTATTCTATTGCAATATTCCTATGCATAGGAAGCATGTTAGGCTTAAATGTGTTTGGTATTTGCTTCTTGATGCTCTCTTTTGTTCTTCAACTCCTATTCCTACGAGAGCATCATTAAAGTCTTATGCCTAGCTTAAAGGCATAAAAGAAAGCGCTTTTGGGAGGCAGCCCACATGAAATTTTTTTTATTTTGCTTTTGTTGTGTCTTGATGTTGTTTACTACAGTAGCATCATCATTGTATCTTTGCTTTTCATATTTATGCCAAGTATAGCCTCTGATTGCTAGAAAGTTCAAAAGTTGTGAGGTGCTGTCCAGGAAACAGATTCTGTCCTTGGATAGAAAAATTCATATAAAATCACCAGATCATCTTTTTGGTCTGAATTGTTTCGACAGCGTTCTCTATATAATTGTCTTTCGTTCGTCTGTTCTGAGTTTTTTGATCTGAGTTGCAGAAGTACCCCGAACAAATCAATTACTACCTGCTGTTCTGTTTTTCACGGATTCTATCCTGTTTTGCCTTTCCTTCATTTTGCAAACCAAGAGCTTGCTTTTTCTTTGCAAAAACCTTTTGGCAATCTTGAGAAACAGTAGAACTTCAAGAATATCTTTATTTCCAGCAAGGTGCAATTATTTTATTAAGGGTACTAACCTCGCTAATCAGATTATGATGAGTTATGTATGAAGGGAGTTTTCAAGTGTGCGAGGGAAGATGATAAAAAGATTCAGGAGTGTCAAGCGCTCAAGCTTGGGGATGCCCCTGTGCACCCCCAAGAAATATTCAAGGAGACTCAAGCGTCTAAGCTTGGGGATGCCCCCGTGCATCCCCTTCTCCATCAACATTATCAGTTCGTCTTTCGTTCCGCTATATTTTTATCACTTCATGTGTTATGTGCTATGCTTGGAGCGTCTTGCTTTTAGTTTTCTTTTTAGTTTTTCATAACGAGTCGGAACTCAGCGTTCTTTATGTGGGAGAGAAACACGCTCCACTTCTACCTAGAACATAACATAGAATTTTCATGTCTATCTTTGCTGTGTGTGTTCTTTGTCTTTTAATAGCTACTATCATGTTCAGCTCTTAGTATTCATGCTTATCTTTTCAAAGAGCTTTTGTTTAGTTGGTTGCTTGAACTCTCTTTAATTACCATGCTCACCTTATTAAGAGAGTTTGCTTCCATTGCATTGGTTGATATGTCTATGATAAAGATGCTACGTGCATAATGGCGCTTAGTAGTGCAGGTTTTCTTATGGTTAGTCTCAAATAGCTGGGGGGTTCCCAATGTGTTATTGGAGTACCAACATGGTTTGTTTGCCTATGATGTGGTATGGTTTAGTAATATCTTCCTTCGAGAATTTATTTTGATTGACTTGGCGTATGCTCACACATATTTAAGACCGTAAAGAAAGTCTGTCAAGCCTTGATGATCTTTTATTTCTGAGTAGCGATATAACTACCATGCCTGATTCAATGTTGCTTTGTCGCTCTGCATGATTATGACCGTCATTGCTCTCTTAGTTGGTCGCTCCCAGTCTTTTGCTAACCTCCACCTGTACTAAGCAGACTAACTTTGCAATACATAGCTCATGGGAAAGTAGCTTAAAAACTATTGTGGTAAAGAATATGTTGCCTATGTATCTTATTTCTTATAAGTTGCTTGCTGAGCGGTAACCATGTTTCTGGGGACGCCATCAACTGTTACACTTTTGTTGAATATCATGTGAGTTGCTATGCATGTTCGTTTTGTCTGAAGTAAGGGTGATTTGCCATGGGTTGAATGAGTATGCATATTGTTAGAGAAGAACATTGGGCCGCCAACCAAAGCCATGTATCATGGTGGAAGGTTTAGCTTGGACATTAATCCTCAATCTCTTATGAGAATATGCTTATGCATTGAAGAGGAGTCCATTATCTATTTTCTATGTTGTCCCGGTATGGATGTCCTCAAGTTGAGATCTATCAAAAACGAGAAATCAAATGCGATTTATCTCCTTGGACCTTTGTACAGGTGGCATAGAGGTACCCCTTTGTGACACTTGGTTGAAACATATGTAATGCAATGATAACCCATGGAAATCCGAGCTAATTAGGACAAGGTGCGAGCACTATTGGTATTCGATGCATGAGGCTTGCAACTTATAGGATGTCTTACGCATGACACATATGAAGTACTACTACCGTTGACAAAATTGCTTCCATGTTTTCAAAATAAAAAAGGCTCTAGCACATAACCATTCTTTTACTTTTTGAGTCTCCACCTTCTTTTAAAGCACCAACTACTAAGAGCATGATTGTCATTCTGAGTGTAATGTGCATTGTCCCAAAGTAGCATTGTCTTTTGCATGATTGTGATATCATTTATTTTGAAATCATTGTATCTAGTCATCATTTAAACCTTGAAGGTGCCCCTGCATTTATGTTTTGCTTCACTAAAGGGGGCAAGCCAGATATCACTTTATCATATTTGCACACCATGTTCATTGCAAATCTTTTTGATGCTTCAATGTCATGTTGTAAAACTTTCAGTCCTTTGTGATTTTCTCATGAGGCAACTTAATTACTATAGATTCATTGTCTCAGTAAGCTTTTGTCATATGACTATGAATAAGTCCTATATGGTCAATAGCATGTCACCACAGAAATTATTCTTGTTATCATTTACCTACTCGAGGACGAGCAGGAATTAAGCTTGGGGATGTTGATACGTCCAAAACGTATCTATAATTTCTGCTTGCTCCATGCCACTTTTGGGTGATATTGCTATGATATTTATACACTTCCATACACTTTTGATCATATTTGGACTAACCTACTAATCCAGTGCACCCCAGTGCCAGTTTCTGTTTTCGGCTGTTTTTGTATTTCAGGTTTTCACATTACGAGAACTGCCAGGAAAAATCCAGAAAAATTATATAAAAAATCGGCGTTCCAGAACCTACCTTGCGCCCGAAGGACTACCGGGGGGG
>LR738715.1:613867686-613919972 GCA_902687465.1 Secale cereale | reverse complement strand
GGGGGGGGGCACCAGGGCCCCAGGCGCCCTGGTGGCGCGCCCCCCTTGGGCCGCGCCGGGGGGGCGCCTGGGCCCCCCGAGCCCCGTGTGGTGCCCCCCTTTGGCATATATTTAGAGCGTCCTTCGAAACCTCGGGACGGGAACTCTTTTTCGCGATCTCATCTCTGTTCCTCCGCCGCCGCCGCTTCCAAGATCGGGAGCACCAGGAGAACTCTTCCCGGCACCCTGCCGGAGGGGAGGATCACCACCGGGAGCCTCTCCACCACCATGGACGCCTCCCGGATGAGTTGTCAGTAGTCTCCCTTGGACCATGAGTCCATGACCAGTAGCTATGTGATGTTCTCCTCCCGTTCTTGTGCTTCACTAATTAGTCCTCGTGAGCTGCCCTACATGATCGAGGCACATATGTAATCCTTATGCTGTTGCTATGATGAGTTTGCTGGGATCCGATGGATTATGAGATTATGTTCAGATTGTGATTGAGTAATATATTTGATCTACCTCTTTTATATTTATGTTCATAAGTAATTCTTGCATGTTCTCCGTTGTTATTTATTGCTTTGGCCAAGTAATACGTAGTGACTCCAAGAGGGAACGTTATGCTTGATTGTGGGTTCATGCCCCTCGATGACTAGCTTGAGTGACAGAAACATGAGTCTAGGGGATGTGCTGTTGCCACAAGGGGGAAAACAACGGTGCTTGTGCCCGCGGGTGCAAGGATTGTTTACTTTACGCAAAGTTCTTTTAATGCAGTTGTCTGTTGCTTTGAGTTTACACTATGTGTGGGGCTCGCAACTTAATACCAGCGAGATGTTCTGGATAGATATCTCAAGGTGGATGATTAGTAGTAGATATTGATGGATTTCGGTCTACTTACTTTGGCGTACCGCCCATGCTTTGAACCTCAACCTTTCTTGCAATGTAGTCAGCATTGGTTTGCGTTCGTGGTCCTGTCAATTGCCCAGCTGTAATTCGTTTACCTCACATAGCTGTTTTATCGTCTTTTGGGAGAGAGACATCACTAGTGAACATCATGAGACTCCGGTCCATATTACCATCATTGATCACATCCGCTATTTACTTTTCGCTATTATTTACTATTGCAAACATTATCTATCACTACTATCATTTGCGTTTAATCCTTTGTGAACTACAAGGCCGGAGGGATTGACAACCTCTCTGTACTTGTTGGGAGCAAAGTTATTTGTATCTGTGTGCAGGTCCACGTTGATTGCTAATATCTGGCGCCGTTAGCAGTTGACACCTACTTGTTGAACCTAGGAGTCTCTCGGGATTCGATCCTTGGCATCTTTGCTAAGGGAAAAACTTCCACAACACTGCATCTCACACCTTCCACTTGGGGTAACCAACGAGGGGTTAGAGGCCCATCATCTGCCCACGTGCCGACGAGGAGTCGCCGCCCCCTCCCCGAGGACGCTCACTCGATTAGCAGCGACGAGGACCCCTACGCGCCGCCTGACGAGGTTGCGCCGGACCCCCCAACTTTGGATTGGTTTTGGGGCCAGTACAATCTTTGTCTATGGAAGTCGCTGCCGCCGGCTGAGAAAGCCGGGCAAGTGGCATTCAAGAAGGAGATGGCGGAGGAGGAAGCCAGGTACTAGGCGGCCTGTGAAGCCCGTGATGCCTCGTGGAAAAAGGAGGCGGCAGAGCTTTGGGGCGGGCGCGTCGTCGTGCTCAGGAGGTGTACGAAGATGGGTACTTCGCGTGGAAGGTCATAAGCACTGGGCGCCTCGTCGCTGCGTGGAGGTGAGCCGATAAGCTACAACATGCAATCGATGAGGAGCTCCGGTGGGCGCCCAGTGAAATGGCAAGATCGGCCGCGCGCGTCCGCCAACAAGAGGCAGATCGGTACGTCAAGCGCTGGGAGGCGGAGGAGTCGGAGTACTGCCTCCGCACTGGGAAGACGCCGCGCACGAGGGAGGTGGCGAGGGGCTGCCGGAATACTGGCCCCAGGAGGGATTATTAGTTTTAGTATTGTTTGTTTTCAATTTTATGCATTGTACCTAGTAGTTAAGTATCATCATATATATATATATATATATATATATATATATATATATATATATATATATATATATATATATATTATGAATTCAATTTTCTATCTGTGTTTGTATACTAATTTGAATCTAGCTGTTATCATCCACATATACAGAATGGAAAGCGTATATACACACATTAAAACATAACATATAAGAATGAAAAACAGAGTACACACATTGAAACAGAGCAATAAACAGAGCAATACTATGATTACTGTGAATACATAGCTATCCATGTCGAAACGACTTTTCAAAATAAAACGCGTCCATGAGACGATGACCAGCAGCCCTTGCCTAGGTTAGCTCTAGGCTCTGCGTGAACTCGTTCAAGCGTTCGTCCAATCGGTCGACACGCTTGCGGTACATCTGGAGCGCAATCTCGAGCTCCAAGTTGGCTATTTCATCAAAGATCACTAGCTCGAGGATGTGACGACCATATTCCTCTACTGCGCCCAGGTGTACACCTGGGCCAAGGAGGCAGTTGAGCCTATGGACCGGTGCATTGGCATCCAGCGGGCCGCGTACAAGGCGAACGGCGGCACCCATGTGAACAGCACGGTGGGCGTCCGGTGCAAGTACAGCGCGGCCGGCCTCTGGTGCAAGTACGACGCCGAGGGCCTCTGCCCACTCCTAGCGGGGAATGGGGGTACTGACGGGACGTGTACCCAGCTGCGACACTGTGTCGACAGCAGGCAAGCGCTAAAGTATCCGCTCTTGCTGTGCGACGCGCCGCGCCTATCGCTCTGCAGCGCTCCAATGGTCTCGCTGTGTGGTGAGCCATAGCCTATCGGCGCGGACGCGCCTAGCTTGCTCTGCGGCACGCCATCGATCATGTTGTGTGGCGAGCTGCAGCCTATCGGCGCTGGCATACCTATCTTGATCCGCGGCGCTCAAGCGCCATACACCAAAGGTCTACTCAACCCTGGCGATGACGTGCATCACGGCGTCATCCATCGCATTGCCAGGGAGCGCCCCGGCCTCGACGGGTCGTGGCGCCTGCTCGTTTTCCTCGTCGACGAGGTTGATGGCAGAGGCAACGCTTTGGTGGGTTGGCATGCTTGGAAAAGGTGGATGTGCTACAGGCTGCGCTTGTCCCTCCGTGCGTCGCATGCCGCCTATGCGCAATATAGCAGGGTGGCGGGAAATAAGTGAGGAAATGGCGGGAAACGGTGGCGTGTACACAAAACACCATCAATTAATGGAAACTTAGCATAGAAGGAACATCGAGCTAGCACAAGATGTAGATGATGATCAGATGAACACAGACCACACTAGGGAACCCGTCGGTGATGAATTCATCAATCCCAAACAGTTGAATACTAGCAAGCGTTTGCCCACAACACACATGGCCTATTCCATCACAAACATGTCGGATGGATCAACTATATGCCACGTATTGCACATTGTCAAAAAGTAATGCGGTAGACCTTCTTTAATATGTGTTAAAAAATAGAAAAAATAAAAACAAGGACCTCGAGGTTAAATTAGCCAAGGGAATGGGTCATTTCGGTGATTTGACCGAAATGACCATCCTATCAGTTAATTTAACATCAACACAACTTCTCATCCAGTCACCCATCTGATGGCTGCTCCAGCCTGAGCACACTTAACTTGATAGTTTTCTTACATGAGCTACTGGTGGAGCAGCTAGTCCTTACTGATAGGAATGCCTCTTCGCATCCTTATGGCGTATCCGAAGGACAACCCGTCCCACAATGGCCAATAGATATTGTGTAGACAGAGCATATCACATACGTCTTATTAGAAGCAATCGTCTGTGTTATTATCGGTCTTCGCACACATTTCTGATTACAGACCTGTTTACCACGTATCACACACATCTTGTTATATTGAACCGTTTTCGTTCTCTTGCCTAATCACAAACAGTTCATCCGAGTGAACCGTATGTTGTACATCGCACACACATTGATCGGGCTGACCGTTTCTTTTGTGTTGCCTAATCACAAATAGTTCATCCGAGTGAACCGCATGCTGTACATCGCACACACCTTCATCTGGCTGCCCGTTTCTTTTGTTCCTCCTCATCGCAAACATTTAATTGAGATGAACCGTATGCCCTGCATCGCACACGCAACTAAAATCTAAATCGTGTTTGATGCATCCTCCATCGCAAATGTTTTGCACCCTTTTTTATGGTTATTTTACACCACCATTTGCGATTATGGCATCACACACAGTTTCGTCGAAGGGTCTCTCATCGTAGTGTCGCGTTAGCAGGAACCTGCATTAGTGCTTGGACAACATTGTTCAGAAGCACGTTGAGCTCGCCGCCAACGCCGCTTCTCATCACCCGTCGTTGGTGACCCGGCGCACTAGGGTGCGAGGATGTTGTTAATGGATCCGTATGCATCTCTATTTTTGTGTCAATTCCATGTGTACTGTAATTTTCGTACCTTTTGCATCAACTTCATAACTTACGTACGTACCATGCATGAACTGCGCCAGAACCAAACTTGTGATATATTAATATTGACGTGTAATGGGAATGTTTAGGTCCCATGCAAAAAATGAGAATGGATTTCAAACTTCTGGGCGTGGTGGTTCAGTTTACGAAGGCGCACACATAAACAAGCAAAAACAAAGTCATTTTGGAACAAAGAGCTGACATGTTACAATCGGATACAGAAGTAGCATTGCAACTATGGGCGTTCTACTAACCATTTAAGTGCTGCCTCATGTCCCTCTATTAATTGGCTACTAGGAGGCGTTGTGGGGTGGTACTACCTTCGTCCTGGTTTATTGTTCCTCTTAGTGTTTTGTGCCAAATTTTGACTATGAATTCAATTTACAAAATGTTAACGCATGTCACAAAAAAATAGTATCATTGGAAACTATGTTCAAATACGAATCCAACCATATAAATGTTTATAACATGCAAACATTTTTGTTAATTAAATCTATGGTCAAAATTTGACACAAAATACGAAAGGACCAACAATTCAGGACAAAGTCTTTGAGTAGACTGGAGGTGTGGGAGGAAACCGATGCACAGGATCACCCCAGACAGGCGTTCTGACCCGCCCCTCAACGCACAGTGGCTAGGCATATCACTTACATGTGGGACCGCATGTAAGGAAAGCGATGACGGCCGAAATTGGCAAAACTCCCCCGTTTATCATGCGGGAAATGCCCAACGCTAGCGTATTGAATCATTATTTTTTTGAGGGAAAATCATTATTTCTATCTATCGGTCATGCCAGGAGCAGATCCAAGTGTTACAACTTACTGGTACTGCAAGTTCAAAAGGAAAAGCCTACCGTGTTCACGTCGCACCCCCACACGGTTGGTCCGGCACGCCGCTCAAGGGGGGATGCGTGCTGTATTGCATTTTAACTTACTAGTGGGGCCACAGTTGAGCAAAACCCAGTATTGGCAACCCCCCACCCTACCCACCGCACGATGGCTGAGTTAGATAAAAGAGGAGGGAGAAGAGATAGCTGTAGCATGGACTCCAAGAAAATTGGTGTCAGATGGGACTAATGTGCGTGGCGCGTGCCGTACTGTTAGACGTGAATTGTAATGCCCCGGATGTAAAACTTCCTTATTTGGCAATATATTCATCGTTGACTTAATCAATTTCATTCTGGGCTCTTCCTTCATTTTGGGTTTCTTCGTTTTTGCCTTGTGCGTGTGTTGCATGTCACCATGTTATTTTCATTATGCGCATTGCATTGGCATAGTCTCATTTGCATCCGTGTGCAGTTGCATCGTCTCCGTTCTCTCCGTTGTCCGTTTAGAGTTCCGACACTCACACACGTGCCCGTCGCACCTCTCAAGCCTTTGTTTCGTGAGTGGGTTAAAAACATTCTCATGATAGACCAAGAGTTGTCGAGTGGTCTTGGTATATCACCGGTAGACCGCCTGTCAAGTTTCGTCTCGCTTGGAGGTCGTTTGATACTCCAACGGTTAACCACGTGGGCCGAAAACCCCTATCTATCTTAGCCCAACACCCCTCCACAACAGCCCACAAGCCCATCCTAACCACCTCCATCCTCTCGGTCGTTGGATCGTGATCGTGTGGGCGAAAACCGCACCCCATTTGGACTCTCCTAGCTCCCAGAATCTATAAATATACCCTCTCCCCCAAAATTTCGGGCAAACCCTAACCCGAGCTCCTCCTCCGCGCCACCGGACACGTCCGACCCGGCCGTACATGTCCGCCCTCCTCCTCCGCCGCCACGTGGCAGGCCACCATTGACCGCGCCCCCGCGTCCACTTCCCCGCCGGCCGGCCCGCCCGAGCCCGGGTCGGGCCCCCTCGGCCCGTCGCCCCGACCGCCGCCGCCTCGGGCGCAGCGCCGCCTCCCATCTCCGCTCCGCCGCGCCGGAGCTCAGACTCCATCGCCGCCGAGCTCGTCGCTGAGCTCCTGCCGGCCAGCCGGCCGCCGCCGCCTCGCGGGCCTCCGCGGCCGTGCGCCGCCGCCCCGCGGGCCGTTGCTCGCCGCCGCTTCGCCGGCCGGCCCCACGTCGCCGGATCCGCCGCCGTCCTCCACTCCGCCAGCAGCCGGACCTCCTCGCCGCCACCCGACCCGTCTCCGGCGATCAACTCCAGCGGGGTCCGGATCGTGATCTGGTGCTGGACCAGATTCACCACCTCGCCCAACCAAACGCGCCTCCGTCCGCCCGGATTTCTCCATCCCACACGACTCCATCCCACGTTGACTTTTCGGAGGGTATAATTTTCTCTAAGTCCCAAATCTGTGTAATTTTCATGCCCTCTTCATCATGTCACAACTTGGTGCTCGATGCTCCGTTTTGCATGTATGATATATCAATATGTTCGTCTCGAGGTGCTCTACATGTTGGAATCAGTTTTGTGCATGTTAGGGTTCATCTAGATGTCTTAATCTTCATTTGAAGACTACTTCATGATGTTACTGTTGCAGCACTAGTTGTATGTTAACATTTTGTTGGCATGTTTGTGAGGTCGTAACTTGGTGCATGTTGGTCCAAATGGAGTGTATGATATGTCAAAATGTTTGTCTTGTGATGCTCTTCATGCTGCATGCATTCACATGCATGTTAGGTTGCATTATGCCATGTTTAACCCTGTTGCAAAAGTGCATGTGGTTGATAAGTTTCTGAAATTTTTATGAGATGATGTTTTGTCTTTTTCGTGTGAATTAATCCATGTGTCATATGAGCTAGGTGTGAACATGGGTTTTGCTCATTGGAACGTTCTCTACATGATAGATTTATTTTCATGCCATGATATGTCTTGAGATGAGTGCATCAAGCTTGTTAACATGCCATCATGATGTTAAGTTTCTGCTAAGGCTGAATCTATTAACTTTTATGCCATGTTTCCATGATGCTACCGACATTGTTGTGCATGGTTAGATTTGTCCAATGGGTGTTCCTTGATGTATATGTTATGCTCTAGCTATCGATGTCCTTTTTTTGCATGTATGGCTTGCTCTAGCTTGCTGTTTTCATGCTCTCAAGTTGATATAAAATGTTTCTATCAGTTTGTTATCAGCAAGTTCAGTTTTGAGATGTGAATAACTAGTGTTCTATGCATCCTATGACCATGTTCTTGCCATGAGTAGCTTCACAAACATGTCCTCTTGCTGTTGGTTACATTCACATGCCATGCTATGCTTTGAGATGAGTTTCACAAGCTTGCAAACATGCCTACTTGTCCTTGTTGCTGCCATGCCTTGTAATTTTCACTAAGTCTGAGAAATCTATTAACTTATAGAATCTTGACATGCTTGTTTAATTGTGTTCCAGCAAGTTTTATTGTGTGCTCTGAGTTCATACTTGTTGAGAATCATGTATATTTCACATCCATGCCTTTTCTCTTCATGTTTGGGTGCTGTAGCATAATTATACCTTGCTCCAAAGATGCCATGTTGCTGTTAACTGCAGTTTTGCATTGCATCTTGTTTTGCTTGTCATTTGCAAACCGTGCATCCCTTTCCCTTGATCTTTATATTGATTTCGACCGAAATCTTCCCCTCTATCCAGTGGCTTGCTTGGTTGCCCAAGATGAAGCCATTTCCATTATCTTATCCTTTAGGCTCGAGAGCATCCTCATGCATACGCACATCATACTTGCATCCCATGACATGTCTCGCATCATGTTGATTGTGCATTGCACCGTGATTGATCCGTGATTGATCTTGTACGGTTGTTGTGCTCTTGTGTTGGGTACAGCCGGGAGCCGATACAGAGTTCGAGGATCTTGTCGAGACTGAGTTTGAGGAGCCGTCTTACCTTCCCACCGAGGACTTAACAGGCAAGATGACCGTTTCCCCGATATCACCTCTATCTTTGCCTTGCTAGTTGTCTCGCTCTTTAGCTATGCCTCGATGCCTATTCTTGTCTTGTCAGCCTCTGATATTGCCATGAAACACTCTAACCGCCTTCCTAGCAAACCGTTGATTGGCTAAGTACGCTTTTTCTCAGCCCCTCTTATAGCATTGTTAGTTGCAGGTGAAGTTTGAAGATTGCTCCATGTTCGGACTTGTTTATTGGGATGACACAATATATATCTTAATTAAATTAATGCACATATATATTGGTATTGGGTGGAAGGCTTGGCCTTCTGCTTGGTGTTTTGTTCCACTCATGCCACCTTAGGCCTCGATACACCGGTGTTATGTTCCTTGATTTTGTGTTCCTAACACGGTTGGAGTTTATGGGCCCCCCTTGATAATTCGCACTGCTTAAAGCTTTTCCAGCAAGGCCCAACATTGGTACTACATTTGCCTAACAACTAAAAACTTGCATAGGGAGTTATAAACCCGAGTTCTTAATCAACAACCCGGGCCAGTGCTCCTCATGAGTGTTGGTCCAAACTGGGCAAACCGCGGGCCGACTTGAGGCAACTCAATGTTCTGGTTCCCGTAGCTTGACCTATCCGGTCGTGGCCTGAGACGAGATACGCGCAACTACTATCAGGGTTCCCCTGCAGGGTTATGAACTTTCGAAAGCCATGCCCGCGGTTATGTGGCAGACGGGAATTTGTTAATATCCGGTTGTAGATAACCTGACACCATATCCTTAAGAATACACTACCTGTGTGAGTAACCGTGACGGTCTCTTTTCGAAGGGGTTTTCGGAAAGTGAACACGGTGGGGTTATGCATAAACGTGAGTAGCTAGGATCACTTATTGATCATCTTTGGTGACCGTTGGCACATATCCTCATCTCGCTCTGAATTCGTAAGCTAGTTGCTTAGTGCTTGCTGCAAACACTTTATTACCTCTCCCCACCTAAAGGCTTTGTTAGTTTTGATACCCGGGAATGGGATTGCTGAGTCCTTGTGACTCACAGATTACAGTACACACCAGATGCAGGTACAACCGAGAACGATGCAAGAGACGGATCAGAACTTCACTGGGAGTTCGATGAAGAGCGTGGTCGGTTTTATGTAACGTATCCAGACGAACAGTATTCCTACTAGGGGCGATCAGTCCTTGTGGTTGTGATATCGTTCCTAATTTGGATTTCGTTCGTAGTTGGACCCTGTGTTATTTGGATGAATGTATGCTATTGTATTCATTGTGTGACATGGCGAGTGTAAGCCAACTATTTTACTCTTTCATCCATGTTCCTTTACATGAGTTGTGCAAAGATACCACGCTTGCGATCATTCCAGAATGCGCTTATGTCTCTAACTCGTGCCTCGACACGTAGGAGATATAGTCGCATCCTGGGCATTACAAGTTGGTATTCAGAGCCTTCTCCGACCTAGGAGCCCCCTGATTGATCGAACCACTAACGGTTGAGTCTGGGCACACACACAAAATGTTTTGAGTCCTATATATATATCGGAGAGTAAGATTTCTTTTTACTCATCATCCCCTTCGTCGCTCTGGTGAGGACTCCTGATTTGTTTTAACATCACTATTCTCAAAATTTCACCTAATTTTTTTTAGGATCACGCATGTATTGTTTGGATTGTTCTGATATATGTGTGACGAGAACATTTTTCTTGGTGCCTCCTGTCATTTAGGGGTTGTGGCAGTGTCCCAGGGAGTTGAGCTCCGAGGTGTTGTCGTCACAAATGTATCGTTGCAGTTCTAGAATACCAGAGGCGGCCGACATCGAAAACTCTTCTATGCATGTCTGTTGGTGAGATAACCCCGACGTCACCCAGTACTGGGGGCGTAGTTCGGGAGTATTGCCACAGCTAGTATAGCAGATGCGTTTCGAAGGTCCGAGGTAAACAGTTTCCGAAGGTGCCTGGTTATGTGTTGACAGATGGATACAGCTGGATGTAGGATATATTAGTTGAGTGATATGCAGTGCTTCCCCTGTATCCCCAACTCCAGATTGCATAACCGGAAAGCTTCGGGAATTAATAGGTGGGATTCAAGTAGATCTTAGGTAATCTTCCAACGGGTGCATGATATGAGGTTGGGGTTCAACATCTAGTGGAGAGGCTATCATGGGCGTTGTTGCACTAGGGGTTGCATCTTAAAGGATCCTTGGCTATGCTGATCCGGGGATTGCAAGGCCCTTTGTAACACGTGCCATGGGGCTTTCAGCACGAACATGTGGGACGAAACCTCTATTATGTATTTGTTCCATCTGTTACCTTGTTGTTTTATTCTATCATTTTGTTCCCCAAGTGGCTTCTCGACAGGTTGATGTACCACTAAGCTATGGAATTCATTCGTTCAAATTTGTTCGGATGTTCATTGTAAAGACTATATGTTGCAAATATCTAGCCGTTGATTTAGCTTATCTGTTATTTGCTTCAGTGGCTAACGGTTGTCATCATCTTCAGGACGGCACCTAAGAAAGTTCCCAGCCAGAACCCAGAGGGTGAACAAGAGCGTCCACCTTCCCCTCCTCCTCTGTCTGAGGCATGGAGAGCGATTATGCAGGCAACCAATCAAAACATAGATGCTCATGCAAATGATGCAGAGTTTCCAAGAAAATCAAGCAAATCAAGGCAATCAAGGGAACTAAGGCCAAGGAAATCTATTCAATCAACCTCACTTTGCGACTCTGAACCAATTCCTTGCCAATCAACCCAAGTCTTTCAGTTACTGTGTTGATCCGCTGGATGCTGGAGATTGGATCACAGACATCAAGGAGCATTTTGAGTGCAGTAACATCAGACCTGAGAATTATGTCAAGTTTGCCGCTTTCCAACTCAAAGACCAAGTTGCAGATTGGTGGCAACAATACAAAGACTCCAGAGCGGGTCGTGAGATCTCGTGGACTGACTTTTGTCGCGATTTCCATTCTCATCACATCCCTACCAGTGTCATTGAAGGCATGCGTGAGCAATTCACAATCTGAAGCAAGGCACCATGTCTGTCTACCAATACAATGTCAAGTTCCAGAATCTTGCCCGTTATGCGAAGCAAGACATCCCCGATGCCAAGAGCAAAATCTACCAGTTCCGAGGTGGTCTGAAAGATGAACTACAACTTGCACTCACTCTGTTCGAGCCAGATGAATTTGATCAATTCTACAACATGGCTCTCAAGCAAGAGGCAACTCAGCTCAAATGTGAAGCTTCCAAAAAGAGGATAAGAGATGATGTTCACTCCTCCTCTTCCTCTCAAGTGGTCGCCAAGCAGCAGAAGTTCTGGCTCCCGCCTCCTCCAATGCTCCGTCCTCCAAGTGAGAACAAGCACTCAGGTGGTCGTGGATTTTCCCACCATTTTCCCACCCACCCAACCCAAGCAACCAATACAAGTCTCAGTACCAAGCTCCAAGACCAAGTGTTCCTCCTCCCCGTCCAGCTTCAGAGGTCACTTGCTACAAATGTGGTCTGAAGGGTCACTATTCCAACAAGTGTTTCAACCAGAGGCGCCTTTTGCCTCCTCCACCTGTCAGGCAAGCAAGCAACGCTATTGTCAAGCACAATCCCAAGCATGCAAGAGTGAATCTGATGAATGCAGGTCAAGCAGAGAATTCTTCTGATGTGATTATTGGTAATCTTCCAGTTAACTCTTTTCCTGCAAAGGTCTTATTCGATTCGGGTGCATCACTTTCTTTAATGTCAAGACCATTCTTTGCCAAGCGTGAGTTCACCTCTTCACATTTGAGTAAACCTTTGGATGTTGTCTCTCCAGGTAAACATTTGAGCTCTAGTTTGGTGGCTCCGGATATCTCTATTCATATGGGCGACTACAGTTTTCTGGTTTCCCCGGTTGTTCTTGATAACTCGGACATTGATCTTATTCTTGGGATGGATTGGCTCTCTAATCATGATGCAAATATTGATTGTGCAAACAAGGAGGTCAAGCTAACTCATCCTACTAAAGACGTGATTATCTTTGTAGCTCGAGATAACACAATCAGGCTATTCTCTCTCAATGACAAGGGCAAGATTAATGCCATATCCAAGATTCCGGTGGTTTGTGAATATGAGGATGTATTTCCTGAAGAGCTTCCAGGCATGCCTCCCAACCGTCTAGTTGAATTCGTCATTGAACTTGAACCTGGTACCGAGCCAGCCTGTCAGCGTCCGTACAAGCTTTCTCCTAAAGAGTTGAAGGAACTGAAGAAACAACTCGATGAGCAAGAACGAATGGGTCTGATAAGACCAAATACTTCTCCTTGGGGCTGCGGTGTTCTTTTTGTCAAGAACAAGGATGGTACGGAATGATTGTGCATCGATTACCGGCCATTGAACAAGAAGACAATTAAGAATAAGTACCCGCTCCCCAACATCAATGAATTGTTCGAGCAGCTCAAAGGAGCCAAGGTTTCTCGAAGCTTGATCTCCGGATGGGCTAGCATCAAATTCGTATTCGTGAAGAGGATATTCCCAAGACCACATTCAGGACAAGCTATGGCTCCTACGAGTACACAGTCATGTCCTTCGGGCTTGCAAATGCTCCACCCACTTTCTCTCGGATGATGCACTTCATATTCAACCCCTACACCAATGAATTCGTTCTCGTCTACCTCGATGATATCTTGGTATTCTCCAAGAATGAAGAAGACCACGCCAAGCACCTCCGTTTGGTTCTCGACAGGCTCTGTGAGCACCACTTCTATGCGAAGTTCTCCAAATGTGAATTCTGGCTTGATAAAGTCCTCTATCTTGGTCATATTATCTCTGCCAAGGGCATTTCTGTTAACCCCGAGAAGGTTGAAGCTATTGTTAAGTGGGAACCTCCTCAGAACGTCAAACAACTCCGAAGTTTCCTTGGCCTCGCAAGCTACTGCAGAAGGTTCATTGAGAACTTCTCCAAAATTGCCAAGCCTCTGTCCAACCTATTGCAAAAGAATGTCAAGTACTCGTGGACTCCTGATTGTGATGTGGAATTCAATACACTCAAAGAGAAGCTCATTCTGCTCCAGTACTTACTCCTCTGGATGAATCCAAGCCTTATGAAGTGTTCTATGATGCTTGATTGCAAGGTCTCGGCGGTGTTCTCATGCAAGACAAGAATATCATTGCATACACTTCGCGTCAGCTTAAACCAAATGAGAAGAATTACCCCACACATGATCTTGAGCTAGCAGCAGTTGTTCATGCCTTGATCACGTGGAGACACCTTCTATTGGGCAGAAAAGTGGACATCTTCACCGATCACGAGAGCCTGAAGTACATCTTCACCCAGCCAAACCTTAACCTCCGCCAGACTCGTTGGGTTGAAATGATTCAAGAGTACGATCCAAGCATTGAGTATACTCCTGGCAAGGCCAATGTCATTGCAGATGCCTTGAGCAGAAAGGCTTATTGCAACAGTCTCATCCTCAAACCGTTACAACCTGAACTTTGTGAATCATTCAGGAAGCTCAACCTCCAAGTCGTTCTGCAAGGACTTCTTGCCAACCTTCAAGTCGCTCCTACCTTGGAAGATCAAATCCATGAGGCCAAACTCAGTGATGCTATAGTGCAGAAGGTGAAACATGGTATTGCCAAGGGTACTCCCAAGTACAAGTGCTATCGCATTCATGACAAAGACACTTTGTTCTTTGAGGACAGAACTGTGGTTCCCAAAGGTGATCTCAGGAAGCTCATAATGAACGAAGCACATGACTCACTCCTCTCGATACATCCAGTAAGCTCCAAGATGTACCATGACCTCAACCAATCCTATTGGTGGACTCGCATGAAAAGAGAAATTGCTCACTTCGTGAACGAGTGTGATGTCTGCAGAAGAGTGAAGGCAGAGCATCAACGTCCAGCCGGACTTCTCCAACCTTTGCCTATTCCCGAGTGGAAATTTGATCACATTGAGATGGATTTCGTCACCGGTTTTCCCAAGTCCAAGCGAGGAAAGGACGCCATCCTTGTGTTGATTAATAAGCTCACTAAAGTGGCTCATTTTCTTCCAGTCAAGGAATCCATCAACGCAACACAACTGGCAGAGTTGTATACCTCTAGAATTGTCTCTTTGCATGGTATCCCTCAAGTAATCTCCTCAGATCGTGGAAGCTTGTTTATTTCCAAATTCTGGGATTCCTTCCAGTCAGCTATGGGTACCAAGATTCGCTTCAACACAGCTTTTCACCCTCAGACTAGTGGCCAAGTTGAAAGAGTGGACCAAATTCTTGAAGATATGCTCAGGGCATGTGTCATCTCCTTCGGTATGAAATGGGAAGATTGCCTTCCATTTGCCGAATTCTTCTACAACAACAGCTTCCAAGCAAGTGCAGGCAAAGCACTGTTTGAAATTCTCTATGGCAGAAAGTGTCGTACCCCTCTCAACTGGTCTGAGACTGGTGAACGTCAACTCCATGGAAATGATTTGATCTCAGAGGTCGAAGAGATGTGCAAAGTCATACGTGAGAATCTCAAGGCCGCGCAATCGCGCCAGAAGAGCTACTATGACGGCAAACACCGAGATTTGGCTTTCGACATTGAAGATCATGTCTATCTCCGTGTTTCCCCATGAAGGGTACTCAGAGGTTCGATATCAAGGGCAAGCTTGCTCCAAGATACGTGGGTCCTTTCAAGATTGTTGGCAAGAGAGGCGATCTAGCCTACTAACTCGAGCTTCCCTCCAACTTTGCAAATGTGCACGATGTGTTTCAAGTGTCACAACTCCGCAAGTGCTTCAAGACGCCTGAACGCACCATTCCTTTTGAAGAGATTGATCTTCAGCAAGACTTGTCTTATCATGAGCACCCCATTGCTATCCTTTAAGAAACTGAGCGCAAGACCCGTAACAAGTCCATCAAATTCTTAAAAGTGAAGTGGTCACACAATACCGACCGAGAAGCTACATGGGAACGAGAAGATCATCTTCGTTTCGAGTATCCTGCTTTCTTTCAGTCCTAAATCTCGGGACAAGATCTTTTTGTAGTGGAGGAGAGTTTGTAACGCCCCGGATGTAAAACTTCCTTATATGGCAGTATATTCATCCTTGACTTAATCAATTCCATTCTGGGCTCTTCCTTCATTTTAGGTTTCTTCATTTTTGCCTTGTGCGTGTGTTGCATGTCACCATGTCATTTTCATTATGTGCATTGCATTGGCATAGTATCATTTGCATATGTGTGTAGTTGCATCGTCTCTGTTCTCTCCGTTGTCCGTTTCGAGTTCCGACACTCACACACGTGCCCGTCGCACCTCTCAAGCCTTTGTTTCGTGAGTGGGTTAAAAACATTTTCGGAATGGGCCGAGAGTTGTCGAGCGGTCTTGGTATATCACCGGTAGACCGCCTGTCAAGTTTCGTCTCGCTTGGAGGTCGTTTGATACTCCAACGGTTAACCACGTGGGCTGAAAACCCCTTTCTATCTTACCCCAACACCCGTCTACAACAGCCCACAATCCCATCCTAACCACCTCCATCCTCTCGGTCGTTGGATCGTGATCGTGTGGGCGAAAACCGTACCCCATTTGGACTCTCCTACCTCCCAGAATCTATAAATAGGCCCTCTCCCCCGAAATTTCGGGCAAACCCTAGCCCGAGCTCCTCCTCCGCGCCGCCGGACACGTCCGACCCTGCCGGACGTGTCCGCCCTCCTCCTCCGCCGCCATGTGGCAGGCCACCATTGGTCGCGCCCCCGCGCCCACTTCCCCGCCGGCCGGCCCGCCCGAGCCCGGGTCGGGCCCCCTCGGCCCGTCGCCCCGCGCCCGACCGCCGCTGCCTCGGGCGCAGCGCCGCCTCCCCTCTCTGCTCCGCCGCGCTGGAGCTCGGACTCCATCGCCGCCGAGCTCCCGCTGGCCTGCCGCCCATCGTCGCGCACCGCAGTGCGCCGCCGTCCCACGGGCCGTCGCTCGCCGCCGCTTCACCGGCTGGCCCCGCGTCACCGGATCCGCCGCTGTCCTTCACTCCGCCGGCTGCCGGACCTCCTCGCCGCCACCCGGCCCATCTCCGGCGAGCAACTCCGGCGAGGTCCGGATCAGGATCTGGTGCTGGACCAGATCCACCTCCTCGCCCAACCAAACGTGCCTCCGTCCGCCCGGATTTCTCCATCCCACACAACTCCGTCCCACGTTGACTTTTCGGAGGGTATAATTTTCTCTAAGTCCCAGATCTATGTAATTTTCATGCCCTCTTCATCATGTCACAACTTGGTGCTCGATGCTCCGTTTTGCACGTATGATATATCAAAATGTTCGTCTCGAGGTGCTCTACATGTTGGAATCAGTTTTGTGCATGTTAGGGTTCATCTAGATGTCTTAATCGTCATTGTAAGACTGCTTCGTGATGTTAGTGTTTTAGCACTAGTTGTGTGTTAACATTTTGGTGGCATGTTCGTGAGGTCGTAACTTGTTGCATGTTGGTCCAAATGGAGTGTATGATATGTCAAAATGTTCGTCTTGTGATGATCTTCATGATGGATGCATTAACATGCATGTTAGGTTGCATTATGCCATGTTTAACCCTGTTGCAAAAGTGCATGTGGCTGATAAGTATCTGAAATTGTTATGAGATGATGTTTTGTCTTTTTCGTGTGAATTAATCCATGTGTCATATGAGCTAGGTGTCAACATGGGTTTTGCTCATTGGAATGTGCTCTACTTGACAGATTTATTTGCATGTCATGATATGTCTTGAGATGAGTGTATCAAGCTTGTTAACATGCCATCGGGATGTTAAGTTTCTGCTAAGGCTGAATCTGTTAATTTTTATGCCATGTTTCCATGATGCTACCAACATTGTTGTCCATGGTTAGAGTTGTCCAGTGGGTGTTCCTTGATGTATATGTTATGCTCTAGCTATCCATTTCCTTGTTTGCATGTATGGCTTGTTGTAGCTTGCAGTTTTCATGCTCTCATGTTGCTGTAAAATGTTTTTGTCAGTCTGTTATCAGCAAGTTTAGTTTTGCCATGTGAATAGCTAGTGTTCTATGCATCCTATGACCATGTTCTTGATATGAGTAGCTTCACAAACATGTACGCTTGCTGTTGGTTACATTCACATGCCATGCCATGCCTTGAGATGAGTTGCACAAGCTTGCAAACATGCCTACTTGTCGTTGTTGCTGCCATGCCTTGTAATTTTCACTAAGTCTGAGAAATCTGTTAACTTATTGAATCTTGTCATGCTTGTTTAATTGTGTTTCGGCAAGTTTTAGGGTGTTCTCTGAGTTCATACTTGTTGAGAATCATGTCTATTTCACATCCATGCCTTTTGTCTTCATGTTTGGGTGATGTAGCATAATTATACCTGGCTCCAAAGATGCCATGTTGCTGTTAACTGCAGTTTTGCATTGCATCTTGTTTTGCTTGCCATTTGCAAACCGTGCATCCGTTTCCCTTGATCTTTATATCGATTTCGACCGAAATCTTCCCCTCTATCCAGTGGCTTGCTTGGTTGCCCAAGATGAAGCCATTTCCATCATCTTCTCCTTTAGGCTCGAGAGCATCCTCGTGCATACGCACATCATACTTGCATCCCATGACATGTCTTGCATCATGTTGATTGTGCATTGCACCGTGATTGATCCGTGATTGATCTTGTACCGTTGTTGTGCTCTTGTGTTGGGTACAGCCAGGAGCCGATACCGAGTTCGAGGATCTTGTCGAGACTGAGTTTGAGGAGCCGTCTTACCTTCCCACCGAGGACTTAACAGGCAAGATGACTGTTCCCCGATATCACCTCTATCTTTGCCTTGCTAGTTGGCTCGCTCTTTAGCTATGCCTCGATGCCTATTCTTGTCTTGTCAGCCTCCTATGTTGCCATGAAACACTCTAACTGCCTTCCTAGCAAACTGTTGATTGGCTAAGTACGCTTTTGCTCAGCCCCTCTTATTGCGTTGTTAGTTGCAGGTGTAGTTTGAAGATTGCTCCATGTTCGGACTTGTTTATTGGGATAACACAATATATATCTTAATTAAATTAATGCACATATATATTGGTATTGGGTGGAAGGCTTGGCCTTTTGCTTGGTGTTTTGTTCCACTCATGCCACCTTAGGACCCGATAAACCGGTGTTATGTTCCTTGATTTTGCGTTCCTAACACGGTTGGGGTTTTTGGGCCCTCTTGATAATTCGCACTGCTTAAAACTTTTCCAGCAAGGCCAACCATTGGTACTACATTTGCCTAACAACTAAAAACTTGCATAGGGAGTTATAAACCCGAGTTCTTAATCAACAACCCGGGCCAGTGCTCCTCATGAGTGTTGGTCCAAACTGGGCAGCCCGCGGGCCGACTTGAGGCAACTCAATGTTCTGGTTCCCATAGCTTGACCTATCCGGTAGTGGCCTAAGACGAGATACGCGCGACTACTATCAGGGTGTCGACACGCTGGGAGGTCTTGCTGGATTAGTTTTACCTTTGTCGAAATATCTTGAGCACGGGATTCCGAGAATACTCGGGTCTTCCCAACATGGAGTTGCGACTTCGCAGGTCATGAGCTTGTGATGGGCTAAGTTGGGACACCCCTGCAGGGTTATGAACTTTCGAAAGCCATGCCCGTGGTTATGTGGCAGATGGGAATTTGTTAATATCCGGTTGTAGATAACTTGACACCATATCCTTAAGATTACACTACCTGTGTGAGTAACCGTGACGGTCTCTGTTCGAAGGGGTTTTCGGAAAGTGAACACGGTGGGGTTATGCATGAACGTGATTAGCTAGGATCACTTATTGATCATCTTTGGCGACCGTTGGCACATATCCTCATCTCGCTCTGAATTCGTTAGCTAGTTGCTTAGTGCTTGCTGCAAACACTTTATTACCTCTCCCCACCTAAAGGCTTTGTTAGTTTTGATACCCGGGAATGGGATTGCTGAGTCCTTGTGACTCACAGATTACAACACACACCAGATGCAGGTACAGCCGAGAATGATGCAGGAGATGGATCAAAACTTCACTGGGAGTTCGATGAAGAGCGTGGTCGTTTTTATGTAACATATCGGGACGATCAGTAGTGGTTCCTACTAGGGGCGATCAGGCCTTGTGGTTGTGGTATCTTTCCTCGTTTGGATTTCGTCCGTAGTCGGACCCTGTGTTATTTGGATGAATGTATGCTATTGTATTAATTGTGTGACGCAGAGTGTGTAAGCCAACTATTTTACACTTTCATCCATGTTCCTTTACATGAGTTGTGCAAAGATACCACGCTTGCGATCATTCCAGAATGTGCTTATGTCTCTAACTCGTGCCTCGACACGTAGGAGATATAGTCGCATCCTGGGCATTACATGAATGCTAGTTATGGTCCATGCTACCCCATTGTATCTAGGTGCTGGTTATGTAGAGCGAACACATTATCTCTCCGGAAGTACGATACCACTAGTACTTCTCACATTGTCATGAAATTTCTTGGAGTCCGTTCTCAGCTCCTATCTCTTCTCAGCAAGTTAGCAGATGCGCAGAGAGTGCCCATCGTCTGTTTGCTCACATTCGGTCCCTCATGTCAGTGAAAACACAAGACGACACACATTTGTTTAGTGAGCGGCGTTGCCTGAATGACCGCGTGGGGTGCGACGCGTACTGATACGTCTCTAATGTATCTATAATTTTTTATTGTTCCATGCTATTATATTATCCTTCTAGGATGTTTTATGGGCCTTTATATACACTTTTATATGATTTTTGGGACTAGCCTATTAACCTAGAGCCCAGTGCCAGTTTCTGTTTTTCCTTGTTTTGAGTTTTACAGAAAAGGAATATCAAACGGAGTCCAATTGATGTGCCAATTTTTGGTGATTTTTTCTGGACCAAAAGAAGCCCCCCGAAGTAAAAGGGTTGGGCCAGGAGAGCCATGGTCTGCCCACGAGAGTGGGGGCGCGCCCACTACAGGAGGGCATGTGCCCCTGTCTCGTGGACAGCCCGGAGGCCCCCCTGACTTGTGCCCTATGCCAAAAAATCCTATAAATACTGAAACCTCTGGAAAATAACCTAGATCGGGAGTTCCGCCACCGAAAGCCTCCGTAGCCACCGAAAACCAATCTAGACCCTGTTCCGGCACCCTGCCGTAGGGGGGAACCCTCACCGGTGGCCATCTTCATCATCCCGGTGCTCTCCATGACGAGGAGGGAGTAGTCCACCCTTGGGGCTGAGGGTATGTACTAGTAGCTATGTGTTTGATCTCTCTCTCTCTCTCGTGTTCTTGAGATGGCACGATCTTGATGTATCGCGAACTTTGCTATTATAGTTGGATCTTATGATGCTTCTCCCCCTCTACTCTCTTGTGATGAATTGAGTTTTCCCTTTGAAGTTATCTTATCAGATGAGTCTTTAAGGATTTGAGAAACCTTGATGTATGTCCTGGATGTGTTTATCTGTGGTGACAATGGGATATCACGTGATTCACTTGATGTATGTTTTGGTGATCAACTTGCGGGTTCCGTGACCTTGGGAATCTATGCATAGGGGTTGGCACACATTTTCGTCTTGACTCTCCGGTAGAAACTTTGGGGCACTCTTTGAAGTACTTTGTGTTGGTTGAATAGATGAATCCGAGATTGTGTGATGCATATCGTATAATCATGCCCACGGATACTTGAGGTGACAATGGAGTATCTAGGTGACATTAGGGTTTTGGTTGATTTGTGTCTTAAGGTGTTATTCTAGTACGAACTCTATGATAGATTGAATGTTACTACAGACTCTTGAGTAGATCGATCAGAAAGAATAACTTTGAGGTGGTTTCGTACCCTACCATAATCTCTTCGTTTGTTCTCCGCTATTAGTGAATTTGGAGTGACTCTTTGTTGCATCTTGAGGGCTAGTAATATGATCCAATTATATTATTATTGTTGAGAGAACTTGCACTAGTGAAATTATGAACCCTAGGCCTTGTTTCCTATCATTGCAACACCGTTTATGCTTACTTTTACCACTTGCTACCTTGCTGTTTTCATATTTTCTTATTACGAAAACCTATATCTACATCCATGTTGCACTTGTATCACCATCTCTTCGTCGAACTAGTGCACCTATACAATTTACCATTGTATTGGGTGTGTTGGGGACTGATACGTCTCAAACGTATCTACTTTTCCAAACACTTTTGCTATTGTTTTGACCTCATTCTTGCATGATTTGAACTAAACTAACCCGGACTGACGCTGTTTTCAGCAGAGCTGCCTGTATGGTTTTATTGTGTGCAGGAAAACGGATTTTTAGGTGTCTCAGAAAATTCCACGAAAAATCACAGAAAATCCACTCACCCGAAGGAACCTTGTGCCAGAAGATGGGCCAGAGGGCAGCCAGGGGGGCTCCAGGCGCCCTGTCCAGGCGGCCCCACCCCTGGCTGCCTGGGTGGGCCCCATCTCCCCTGGTGCCCTACTTTGACCCGTATTTAACCCGTGACGAGAAAACCCGAGATCAAGAGTTGTTTTCCCAGTTTTCATCGCGGAGCCGCTGCCGCCCTCTGTTCTTCTTCGGGAGGGCAAATCTGGAGGCTGATTTGGCCTCCGGAGAGGGGAGATCGTCGCCATCGTCATCATCATCACCACTCCATCCTCCCTCCATGACTTCTCCTTCCATGTGTGAGTAATTCCCTGCTGTAGGCAAAGGGGATGGTAGGGATTGGATGAGTTAGATCATGTAATAGTTTGTCAGATCGTTGGGGGCATGTTGCCTATCATCTACTATGGTGTTTATCATCTTTACTTCAACTTGTTACTCTTAATGCTTGTCACTTAGGGCCCGAGTGCCATGATTTCAGATCTGAACCGTGTTTGCATGAATATATTTGTGTTCTTGATCCTACCTATGAGTTGTTTGCACCTATTACGGTCCGGAACCGGCGATCCCAAAAGTGACAGCTTGGGACACCAAAGGGGATGGTCCGTAGTTTGAGGATTACATGTATCCATTGAGTTTATTGCTTTGTTCCGGTGCTCTTTGATAGGAGCACCTTAATCTTCATAAGTTCCTTTTGGCCCCGTTCGTAGCGGGATGGTAGGACAAAAGATGTTGTGCAAGTTCTTATTGCAAGCACGTACAACTACCCGTGGGATACATGCCTAGTGTTTGATAATTGCCTAGATGATCGTTACTTTTCCGTGTGCCTTGCCGCAAGTTAGATTCATGATATATCTCATCCATGCAGCGCCCAACCATCCATCTCCCTAGCCTACAGTGTTTTAAATCCTGCTGGTTACTAGTTGCTACTTTTGCTATTTACTTTTGCTGTTTACTTTTACTATCACCACCATCACTATCATATCACCGTTACCACTTATCTTTTGTTGCAAGTAAGTATATTTCAGGTGCGGTTGAATTGACAACTCAACTGTCAAAGCTTATAAATACTCTTTGGCTCCTCGTGTGTCGAATCAATAAATTGGGTTATTCTTACCCGCGAAGACTATCTCGATCCCTTACGGTTGAGGGTTATCAAGTACCGTTTTCTGGCGCCGTTGCCGGGGAGCATAGCAATATTTACAAGTCTACTTGGAGTATCCTACCTGCTGCACTTCATCCGCTATGGGTAAGAAAGGAGACCCCAAGGTTCCGATCTTACTATCCACTACAAGAAGAGGTACTGTTCTGAACACTAGTGCTACACTTGATTCACCTTCTGTTCTGAGTAAGTTTGCCTCACCGCCACCACATGATACTGCTACTGAATCTGTTACTATGTCCGATACTTTTGATGATGCTTCTACTACTCTTGATGATATTAGTTCACTTGGTTATGCTCTTGAGAAACAGATCGTTGCTGCTGCAAAAAAATCTGGAATTGAAATTTCTGTTGCTCGCTACCCTATTGGTGGAACTTATGATTATCCTGACTTGAGTAAACTCAAGGAGGGACTCCTTGATGATGATTACATTATGATTGATGATGATTTATGCAGGGAACTAACAAAGTATGCCGGCTCTGACCCTGAAGCTATTAAGAAGCTGCTTGAAAAACACTCTTTGAAGAACAAGACTGTTCCTGATCCTGAATTTGCTACATCTCCTATATGCATCGATGATCCTGATTATGATTTCTCTGTTGATCTTTCACTTATACCTATGGTTGAAGCTGACCCCTTTTATGGCAGAGAAAATGATGATGCTATTGCACACCTGACCAAACTCACTGAGTTGGGTGGCTTGTTTACCACGGATGAGAAGAAACGAAACTTTTATGTGACTAAGCTTCTTCCTTTCTCTTTGAAGGAAGGTGCTAAAACATGGTATGATTCACTCCCATGTGGTTCCATTAAGAGTCCTCAAGACTTAGGTCACTCTTTTGTTGATAAGTACTTTCCTGCTCATATGCAACATGCTGCTTTACAAAGAATTTATAACTTTAAACAGTTGCAGGATGAGCACCTCCCTAAAGCTTGGGGGAGGTACTGTGGTCTGATTCGGGCTAGACCAGGACATGGAGTCCCTAAGAATGAACTAATCGATATATTTTATGCTGGTCTAATTGATGAATCCAGGTCCTATTTGGACAGTTGTGCTGGTTGTGTTTTCAGGAAAAGAACACCGGACGATGCAGAGGATTTGATGGGCAGGATTGCCAAAAACCATGAAGATTGGTCCGTCCCTGAACCACCTCCACCACCAAAGAAGAGGGGCATGTTTGTTCTAAGCCCCGAAGATATGCGAGAAGCAAAGAAGTCTATTAAAGAGAAGGGTATTAAAGCTGAGGACGTGAAGAATCTACCCCCTATTGAGAAGTTGTGTGAGCCTACCACTCACCCTCCTATGGTAGAGGTACACTCTCTTTTAGATTTCAACGCAAGTAACATCCCTCATGGTAAGCCTCCTGATCAATGTTTAGATGAGTTTGATAATTTTATTATGAAACAAAATCATTTTAATGAGAGGATACAAAGTCAATTGCATGATAATTCCCTTGCTATCGAAAGTTTGCTTGATGTTCTAGGTAGAACAGTTAATGATGTTAAATGTCTTGTGAAGCATTTTCATATGGTTCAAACTCAGCTTGAAAAAATTTCTAATGTGCAAAAAGATTTGCTTGCTAACAATGCCAAACAAGATGATTTGCAGGCCTTCGGGATTAAGACCCGAGGAGGAACTAGCACTCAAGATCCTCTCTATCCAGAGGGGCATCCGAGGAGAATCGAGCAAGATTCTCAAATGCAGGAAGAAGAAATTGTTGGCTCTCCAAAGAAGAAGAAGAAGAAACATAAGGAGGCTGACAATTCCAATGATCCTATTACAGATGAAGAGCCAGCTGTTGATCCCAACAGTGTATCTATCTCCGATGCTGAGACTGAAGACGGTGCCGAACCTGAAGGTAAGGATAATGAGAAGAATGATCCGCCTGAAGTTCAAGAAGAAGAAGCACCTAACAAACGTAAGAGGTACACTAGAGAAGACTTTGTCGCAAGAAGACATGGGAAGGAAAGAGAACCATCGATACAGAAACCCATGCCCTTTCCAGGTAAGTCTATCAAATCTAAAGAAGAATAGCATTACAATAAGTTTTGTGAGTGGATTAAACCTCTTTTTCTTCAAATCCCTTTGACTGATGCTATTAAGTTACCTCCCTATTCAAAATATATGAAAGATATTGTCACTAATAAAAGAAAAGTTCCTAATGAAGCAATATCTACTATGCTTGCTAACTACTCTTTCAGTGGCAAGATTCCTGAGAAGCTTGGTATACCCACTATTCCTTGCTCCATAAAGAATAATTATGTCAAAACTGCTTTATGTGATCTTGGAGCAGGAGTGAGTGTTAGGCCTTTCTCTCTTTACAAGAGGCTTTGTTTAGAGAAACTAATTCCTACAGATATCTCTCTTCAGATGGCTGACAAGTCAACCGCCGTTCCGATAGGTATTTGTGAGGATGTTCCCGTAGAAGTTGCTAATTGTTTGATCCTTGCTGATTTTGTTGTGCTTGACATTCCCGAGGATGGGAGCATGTCCATTATTCTTGGTAGACCTTATCTTAACACCGCAGGTGCTATTATTGATTGCAATAAAGGGAAGGTTACCTTCAATGTGAATGATAAAGAACACACGGTGTATTTTCCAAAGAAGACCGACAGGAGGCATGGCCTCAACTCTATAGAAAATATCGAGACCGTGAAGATTGGAGAATGGGACTGTCCACTACATGTGCACCACAAATACAAAACTATTATGGTGGGGACAATGTACATTAAAGTAAAGGTGCAATGATCACTTCGTAAGAGGTGAGACGTTTTGCTCTATATATTGCCTGTTTGTTGGTAAGACTTGATCAACCTTACTAGTGAACATGTTTTATATAGATAAAAAGTTGAGCTTGTTATGTTTTCATTTGTTTTAGTTTTTGTTCTCCTTGCTGTACCAAGTGTTTATGTTTTGAAGCTTCACAATACTAATCACTGCTTTAAGTTTTCAGAAAGTCTTGCAGCCTTTTTGAACTTCGAAAAATTTTCAACAGTGAAGTTTTCAGAAAAATTCCAGAAAAATAAAAATAAAAATTTCCATGCCGGGAGTGACCCGGAGGTACCTGGGGCCGACCAGGGGGACCCACCAGTGGCCCAGGCGGCCAGCTGGCGCGGCCTACCCCCTGGCCGCGCCCACAGGGCGCCTGGAGCCCACAAGGCCCCCCTCCAGGTAAGTCTTCTTCCTCCCTCTCTCTTTCTCTCCAAAAACACGAGTTCTGCACTTGTTCTTGCGTTCTTGATGCTCTTGGAGGCGATTCTTTGATCTCTCTCTACAGCCTATCATTTGAGCTGAGATTTTGAACAAATACTCCCTGGTATGTAACTCCTCCACCCCTCCAATTAGATTTCTGATTGGTGGCTTCATTTGTGAGTATTTAGTAGTTCTTGGTGCTGTGTAGATGAGCTTGCATGCATGTGTAGAAATTTATTTTCCAAGTTTTGATGCAAGTTTATATCTTAGGTAAGTAAGTTGAGTAGTTTGCCTTAACCCACTTTGTTTAAATCCTTGTTTTTGTAATTTGCCAAAAATTTCAGAAATGAGTTTGTTAGGAAGGGCAAAGGGGTCGCTTGAGAAGAAGAGGCCCACGCACTCCGATCGAGTTACTAGAGCCGCAGCTTCACCCTTGACTGCTAGGGTGAGCTACAATGAAGATCATGTGCCCCTAGAGTTGTTGGAAGACACAAGTCCAGCACGTGCTATGATGTTTCCATGTGATGAATTCCTTGAAGCTGCGGGAATCAAGGATGAGTTTTATAATCTTTGTGCTAATGCAGGTCTGACACGGCTCGTCACGTGCCGTGTTACTCAGTATCAAAAACTCACCTCCGGTTTCATTAACAGTTTTAGATATAACCCTGATTCTGGTGCTATTGAGTTTAAAATTTACAATGATCTTATCACCATGCCCTTGGGAAAGTTTTGTGAAATAATAGGTGTGCCAAATGTTGGGCAGACGGCTAGGATGACCTCTCAGCCCTCCGAGCTGAAAACCGTCTTCAACTCTCTCTGCAGCATGGGTACGAGGGATATTCATCGGTCAAAAATCTCCAGCATCTTATTCCTTCACCTCACGTATTTTGCATATTATGTTGCTAGAGGGGTGTTAGCTCGTGACAACACGAGCAACATTTCTGCGTCGGATATTGCTATCCTGGCAGCCGCCCTCTCAGGGAGGTTTGATTATAATCTGGGTCCCTTAATTGCTCGACGCCTTGCTATGAACGGTAACAGGGGAGATTTATTTGGTGGCGTTTATGCCACACTTATCTTAGAATATCTTGAAGGCACCCCTGTAATGCCCAGGATGGAGTTATACCTCCTACGTGTCGAGGCACGACTTAAAGGCATAAGTCCATCCTAGAATGATCTCAAGTTTGGTAATCTTTGCACATCTCATGTAAAAGAGGGGATTGTAAACATAAATAGTTGGTTTACACTCGCCACGTCACACAAATACAATACAAGTCTCAAACATCATACATTAAGAATATCACAACCCTCTAAGGGCAAAACCCAAATGTCAAGATACCAAACTTAAATAAAATCCACAGGTCGGATCGAATCCTAGTAGAAGTCTCCACTACCGATCATCCGGATAACGAACATAGTACCGACTACGCTCCTCGTCGAACTCCCAATCCAGCTCGGTGCCATCACCTGGATAGCTCACAACTGGACCTGCATCTGGTGTGGTGAAGTAACTGTGAGCCACAGAGGACTCAGCAATCCCGTTCTCGGGTAACAAGACTTTTTAAGCCTTGGGAGAGGAGAAGGCTGAAGAAAAGAATAAGTGTCTGCAGCAGCAACTAGCAACTAGCTTACGTGAGTGAGAGCGAGAAGAGAAAGCCTCGGACGAGAAGTGATCACGAAGTGATCCTAGCTACAACTCAACAAGCATAACCCCTCCGTGTTCAACTCCCGAATCCCTATTCGGAAATTGACGGTCACGGAACACACGCTGGTAGTGTATTAGAAACATTGTGTCAAGTTATAACAAGCTCCCATCTGCCACATAACCGCGGGCACGGCTTTCGAAAGTTCATAACCCTGCAGGGGTGTTCCAACTTGACCCATTACAAGCCCACGATCCGCGGAGTCGCAACTCCAAAGTGGGAAGACCCGAGTATTCTCGGAATCCCGTGCTCAAGATATACCGAACTAAGGTAAGACTAATCCAGCAAATCCTCCCGGCGTGTCGACACCCTGATAGTAGCCGCGCGTATCTAAGTCTCAGGACACGACCGGATGGGCGAAGCTACGGGTTTATATCAATCCTCGAGTTCCCTTGTGGTGACCCCGCAGGCTCCCCGTTTCGGACCAACACTCATGTGGAGCACTGGCCCGGGGTTGTTGATTAAGAACTCGGGTTAATTACTCCCTATGCAAGTTATTTTAGTTATTAGGCAAATAGTACCAATGTTGGGACTTGCTGGAAAAGACTTAGCACTTAGCGGTTTATCGAGGGGGTCCCATACACCCCAACCGTGTTAGGAACGCATAATCAAGGAACATAACACCGGTTTATACGGTTCCTAACGGCATGAGTGGAACAAATCACCAAGCAAAAGGCTTAGCCTTCCACCCTTGCCAATATATAGTTGATTTCATTTAGCACTTATATAGTGTGATATAACCCAACAAACTTCAACATGAAGCAAGCATCTTCGATCTTCACCTGCAACTAGCAATGCTATAAGAAGGGTTGAGCGAAGCGTACTTAGCCAAGCAACGGTTTGCATAGATAGGGTGGTTAATCATGGCAATGGTTACAAGTAGGAGGCTGACAGGAAGAACATGGGCATCGAGGCAAAACTATAGAACGGAACTACTAGCAATAGGCAAAGATAGTAATGTTATCGGGGTTCGGTCATCTTGCCTGAAGAGAAGTCGTTCGGATCGTAAGAAGGGTCCTCGTGCTCAACCTCGTTGGTAACCTCGTGCTCGTACTCGTACTCGGTCTCAGCTTCCGGCTCTAAACAATACAATCACACAAGGCACAAATCAACAAGATGCAATGCGCACTCGAAAAAGATGGATGCATGATGGATGCACTAAGGATGCACACGGAGCACGGAAAAATAGCACTCAAGCAAAACACCTCAAAACATGATAACAATAAGATATTATGAATCTACACAGAAAAACAATCAAGTTTCATATAAGACTCGCTGAAATCGGAGCTACGGGCTAAAAGTTATGCCCGAAACAAGAAATGAGCAAAAGCTGAAAATTACAGCAACATAGCAACTTCGGAGCACTAGGAAATTAAGCTACAGCACTCAAACATCATGGCAAAGGACATTAACATAAACTAGACATATCCTACAGCAAATAAGTCCAAAGGTGCACCCCCAAAGGAGCCACGGATCAATAGCAATAAGCTTGGACATATTGAACTTGACAATAAAATTCTGGCAGCAAAATTTTATTGAAACTTTGGAGCAAAAGATAAACATGCTACAGCCACTCAAATAAGAATGTGAGAACATGAATGGAAAGCCAACAATATATACTACAAGGAACAATCAAGATCCACTCCAAAACTAACATGCTTTGTCCTAGAACATCACACGAACATGGCATCGGAACATTACAGATTTCAGACTTAGTGAAAATCCACTGTCCTAAAACAGCAATTTCATCATGGCATCAAAAAGAGAAAGTTTAAGTCACCTCGAAACTAAACATGGCAAGTGGTAAGCACCTCATCAAAGTACACATGATGGTGATTCCGAAACACACAAGCATGTTTCATGGAGATAAACACAATGATTGCAATGAGCTCAACAAGATGGCATTTCATAACAAGTGAAACAACATCACAGCCACATGGCACTTTGCAACGATGATAAACATGGCAAGAATAAATCTATCATGCAACCTATCACCAACAACATGTAGAGCATGGCAAGACGAACACGTGGACATGTCATTTGTATCATTCGGACAAACGAGCTAAAAGATATCACATGGCAAAGATGGCATAAAAACATCACATAGCAGCAGTTTTATCACGAAGCACTATTGCAACAGAAAAACAAGCAACTAAATGATCTCTAACATGCATGACACAAAAGGATAAAACGTAGTGCTATTCACCACGAACGTCTGGACATGCTATTTGCGCGAAACGGACAAACACACAAAAAGTTACAGCAGTTCTAAAACAGCATCAGCAACTAATCTAACAGGGACTTAGAAGAAAAAGAGGGAGAGTTCAACCTCAGATTCAGATCTGAAAAAAAAGGAGCACGGGCCCGGTCTGGATCCGGCCCGGCTGGACGGAGGGACTTGGCGCGGCCCAGCGGTGCGGAGGCGGCGGCCCGCGCGGAGGAGTGGCCCAGCTGGAGGCGATGCGCTGGCCCACGCGGGATCTGGCGGCCGATCGGGGCAGCGCTGGGCCGGGCGACCGATCGGGGCGGCTGGCTTCTGCGTTGATGTGGTCCAGCGGGCGACGGGAGGAGGAGATCGCAGCGGTGGGGCGGCGGTTGGGCCCTGGCGCGACGGGCCAGGCCAGCGGATGCGGGCGGCGATGTGGTCCTAGCCTTCGGGCCCCAGAAGGAGGCGAAGTGGCTGAGGCCTGGCGACGGCGGCTGGGGCTCGAGGCGATGCGGGCGTTGACTCGCGCGGGAATAGAAGATGGGATCGATCGAGGCACTTGCCCGATCTCCCGGAAAATGCGGCGGCGGCTGGTTCCTTCGGGAACTGGCCAAGTGGAGAGGAGGGGATGGCCAGATCCAGAAAAAATAGGGGGAAGGAGGAGAAGAAGCTAGGGATGCCAAAATAGACCTAGGGGTTCTATTATATCTCAGATCTGCTAGGGTTAGGGTTTGTGGGGGTTTTAGGGGTGTTTCTGGGCCACAAGTGGAGGCACTTTGGACCCACACGAATAACTGTTGGGATAGCAAACGGAGTCCAAACACGACGAGATTTGAGAGGTGGGTTACACACAACAAAACAACAACACACGACAAGTCCCGCGGCACACCGGTAACGTTACACGCCCAAACACCAAAGTAGGCCTACGGGATGCCACGGACACGTGAGGGAGCTCCGGAACGCGAAACGGACAACGGGAAGGAACGCGTGGAACCGGATGCAACCGACAACACAAATGCAATGCAATGCACACTTCTACATGATATGAATGAATGCCACACACGCACACAACAAAACGACGAAAACCCGAAAGACAAAGAACCCGGAATGGAAATAGATGAAACCGGAGATATATTATATGCCCAAAAGGGAAATTATTACATCCGGGGCATTACAAATTCTCCTCTACTACAAAAAGATCTCGTCCCGAGATCTAGGACTGGAAAAAGGAAGGGTACTCGGAACGAAGATGATCTTCTCGTTCCCACGTAGCTTCTCGGTCGGTGTGATGTGACCACTTGACTTTTCAGAAATTTGATGGACTTGTTGCGGGTCTTGCGTTCCGTTTCTTCGAGAATAGCAACGGGATGCTCTCGGTAAGACAGGTCTTGTTGAAGATCAATTTCTTCAAACGGAATCATGCGCTCAGGTGCCTTGAAGCATTTGCGAAGTTGAGACACATGGAACACATCATGAACATTGGCGAAGTTTGGAGGGAGCTCAAGTTGATAGGCTAGATCGCCTCTTTTGCCAAGAATCTTGAAAGGCCCGACGTATCTAGGAGCAAGCTTTCCTTTGATACCGAATCTTTGGGTGCCTTTCATCGGAGAAACACGGAGATAAACATGATCATCAATGTTGAATGCCAAATCATGATGCTTGCCGTCATAGTAGCTCTTCTGGCGCGACTGAGCGGCCTTGAGATTCTCACGTATGACTTTGCACATTTCTTCGGCTTCTGAGATCAAGTCATTGCCAAGAAGTTGACGTTCGCCTGTTTCAGACCAGTTGAGAGGGGTACGGCACTTTCTGCCATAGAGGATTTCAAACGGAGTTTTGCCTGCACTTGCTTGAAAGCTGTTGTTGTAAGAGAACTCGGCAAATGGAAGGCAGTCTTCCCATTTCATGCCAAAAGATATGACACAGGCTCTGAGCATGTCTTCTAGAATCTGATTCACGCGCTCGACTTGACCACTAGTCTGAGGGTGAAAAGCAGTGCTGAACCTGATCTTAGTGCCCATGGCGGACTGAAAGGAGTCCCAGAACCTTGATGTGAACAAGCTTCCACGGTCTGAGGATATAACTTGAGGAATGCCATGTAAGGACACAATTCTGGAAGTGTACAGCTCTGCCAATTGAGCTGCATTGATTGATTCTTTGACTGGCAGGAAGTTAGCGACTTTGGTAAGCTTGTCAATCACCACGAAGAAAGAATCATTTCCTCGCTTGGATTTAGGAAAGCCAGTGACGAAGTCCATTTCAATGTGGTCGAACTTCCACTCGGGAATAGGAAGAGGTTGGAGAAGACCGGTTGGACGTTGATGTTCTGCTTTCACTCTTCTGCAAACATCACATTCATTCACGAATTGGGCAATCTCCCTTTTCATGCGTGTCCACCAGTAAGACCGCTTGAGGTCTTGATACATCTTGGAACTGCCAGGATGAATGGAAAGGAGAGAATCATGAGCTTCTTCCATTATGTGCTTCCTGAGATCACCTTTGGGAACAACGAGTCTGTCCTCGAAGAACAAGGTATCTCTCTCATCAACACGGAAGCACTTGTATTTTGGAGTGCCCTTTGCAATACCATGTTTCACCTTCTTCACCATGGTATCCCTGAGTTGGGCCTCACGGACTTGATCTTCCAAGGTAGGAGCAATTTGAAGATTTGCAAGAAAACCCTGCGGAACAACTTGAAGGTTGAGCTTCCTGAAGGCTTCACAAAGCTCAGGCTGGTATGGCTTGATAAGAAGGCTGTTGCAATATGCCTTTCTGCTCAAAGCATCTGCAATCACATTCGCCTTTCCAGGAGTGTATTCAATGCTGGGATTATACTCTTGGATCATTTCAACCCAACGAGTCTGGCGGAGGTTCAGATGCGGCTGTGTGAAGATGTACTTCAAGCTCTTGTGATCAGTGAAGATGTCGACCTTTCTGCCCAACAACAGATGTCTCCACGTAATCAAAGCATGTATCACAGCTGCTAGCTCGAGATCATGTGTGGGATAGTTCTTCTCACTTGGCTTGAGCTGCCGAGAAGTATATGCCACAATTCTCTTATCTTGCATAAGCACACCACCAAGACCTTGAAGAGAAGCATCACAGAATACTTCATAGGGCTTGGATTCATCTGGAGGAGTCAGAACTGGAGCAGAGACGAGCTTTTCTTTGAGAGTTTTGAATGCCACTTCACACTCTGGAGACCAAAAGTATTTGACATTCTTCTGAAGCAAGTTGGAAAGAGGCTTGGCAATCTTGGAGAAGTTCTAAACGAACCTTCTGCAATAGCTGGCAAGACCCAGAAAACTGCGGAGCTGCTTGACGTTCTGAGGAGCTTCCCAGTTGACAATTGCTTCAACTTTTTCGGGATTAACCGCAATACCGTCAGCTGAGATGATATGGCCCAGGTACAAAACCTTATCGAGCCAAAATTCGCACTTGGAGAACTTGGCATAGAACTTATGCTCTCGGAGTCGATCAAGAACCAGACGTAAGTACTTTTCGTGATCTTCTTCATTCTTGGAAAACACCAGAATATCATCCAGATACACAACCACAAACTCGCCAGTATAGGGGTTGAAGATGTAGTGCATCATCCTCGAAAAGGTAGGAGGAGCATTGGCGAGACCAAAAGACATGACGGTATACTCGTATGAACCGTAGCTCGTTCTGAAGGCCGTCTTGGGAATGTCTTCCTCGCGAATGCGAATTTGATCATAGCCCATTCGGAGGTCAAGCTTAGAGAACACTTTAGCTCCTTTGAGCTGCTCGAAGAGTTCGTTGATGTTGGGGAGCGGATACTTGTTCTTAATCGTCTTCTTGTTCAATGGCCGGTAATCAACACAGAGACGCTCCGTGCCATCTTTCTTCTTGACAAATAAGACACCACAGCCCCAAGGAGACGTACTAGGCCTGATGAGACCCATACTCTCCTGTTTATCAAGCTGCTTCTTCAATTCCTTCAATTCTTCCGGAGAGAGCTTGTACGGACGCCGGCATGCTGGCTCAGTACCCGGCTCGAGTTCAATTACGAATTCCACCTGGCGGTGTGGAGGCATGCCTGGAAGTTCTTCAGGAAAGACGTCTTGATATTCGTTCACCACCGGAATTTGAGATATGGCATTAATTTCGCCCTTATCATTGAGAGAGAAAAGCCTGATAGTGTTATCCCTGGAGGCGAAGATAATCACATCTTCATCAGAATGAGTCATCTTGACTTTCTTTTGAGCACAATCAATGTGAGCATCATGCTGAGAAAGCCAATCCATTCCGAGGATGAGGTCAATGTCAGAATTACCAAGAACCACCGGTTTAGCTAGAAAGCGATAATCTCCCATGCGAATAGATACATCCGGAGCATAGACACTAGAAGTCATACGTCTCCCCGGAGAAATGACTTGCAACCTCTGAGGCAAATTTGAAGTGGCAATATTGTGCTTGGATGCAAATGGTTGAGACATGAAAGAGCATGAAGCACCCGAATCAAATAACACTTTAGCTGGAAAAGAGTTTACTGGAAGGTTACCCAAAATGACATTAGAAGAATTCTCCGCTTGTGCTGCATTCATCAGATTGACCCTTGCTGCCTTTGGATCATGCTTGACCATAGCGGTACCGACAGGAGGAGGAGGCGGAAGGCGCCTTGGGTTGTTGCACTTGTTGGAATAATGACCCTTCTGGCCACACTTGTAGCAAGTAACCTCAGAAAGCGGACGGGCAGGAGGAACACTCGGTCTTGGAGCTTGGAACTGTTGCTTGGACTGCTTGTTGGAGTTGGGTGGGTGGGAGAAACCACGTCCACCAAAGTTCTTGTTGTTGGAGTTGTTGGAGTTGTTGTAAGGAGCTCGAATCACTGGAGGAGGAGGAAGCCAAAATTTCTGATGCTTCGAGACCATCTGAGACGATGAGGAAGAGTGAACGGCATCTCGAATTCTCTTTTTAGAAGCCTCCATCTTGAGCTGAGCTGCTTCTTGTTTCAAAGCCATGTTATAGAACTTGTCGAATTCATCGGGCTCGAACAAGGTGAGAGCAAGTTGAAGTTCATCTTTGAGGCCTCCACGAAACTGGTAGATTTTGCTCTTGGCATTAGGAATGTCTTGCTTAGCATAGCGGGCGTGGTTTTGGAACTTGACATTATACTGATAGACTGTCATAGAGCCCTGCTTCAGGTTGCGGAATTGCTCACGCATACCCTCGATGACACTTGTAGGAATGTGGTGCGAGCGAAAATCCTTGCAGAAATTCTCCCAAGAGATCACTTGACCTGGCCTGGAGTCTTTGTATTGCTGCCACCAATCAGCTGCTTGATCTTTGAGTTGGAACGCTGCGAATTTCACATAATCATCTTCCTTCACGTTACTGCACTCAAAATGCTTCTTTATGTCGGTTAACCAATCTTCAGCATCAAGAGGGTCGACACAGTAACTGAAAGCTTTAGGATTGTTTGCCAAGAACTGATTGAGAGTAGCATGGTGCTGCTAGTTGAAGAAGTTGCCTTGATTCCCTGGAACACCCTGATTAGCTTGATTAGCTTGCATCTGTTGCATCATCTGCATCAACATCTGAGTGTTCTGAGCTGTAGTCTGCATAATCGCTCTCCAAGCCTCAGACGGAGGAGGGGAAGGAGGATTTTCTGGGACCTCTTCCACCTCTGGGTTAGCGTTGGGAACTCGTTTCGGAGCCATCCTGAAAGAGATGACCACGAATCAGCAATTGATTGACAAATGGTATAAGCTGAATCAATGGAATGAATTGCAACAAGTCTTCACAATAATCATTCGAACAATAGGAACGAATGAAATCATTCGAACAAGAGGAACGAATGAAATTCTCAGTTAAATGATAACATCAATCTTCACGAGAAGCCACATAGGGGACAAAAGGTAAAATAAGAAAACAACAAGGTACAGACGGGAACAAACACAAGATAGGAGCTTCGTTCTAACATCTTTGTGCTGAAAGCATATGAACGCGTTACGAAAAGGTTTTGCAATCCCCGGATCAGCATAGCCAAGGATCCTTTAAGATGCAACTCCTGATAGTAACATCGGTCATAAACCACTTCACTCAATGTAGAACCCCGAACTCACTAACCTGCATTCGTTGGAAGAATGCCTACGATCTACTGGATAAAACCCACCTATGAATTTCCGAAAGATTCCAGTTATGCAATCAGGTGTTGGGGATACACGGGAAGCACCGCGCAATCAACTCTAAACCTACATCTAGGTGTATCCATCCTTCAACACATAACCGGTCTTTCTCGGAAACTGTGTACCTCGGACCTTCGGAAAGCATCCACTATAACAAGCTATGGCAATACTCCCGAACTACCTCCCCAGTACTGGGTGATGTCGGGGTTATCTTGCCACTGGCCGTATAGGAGAGATTTTCGATGTCGGCCATCTTAAGTATTTAGTACTGCCGCGATATGCTTGTGACGACAATACCCCGAAGCTCAACTCCCCGGGACACTGCCACAACCCCTAATGTCAGGAGGCATCGAGAACAATATCCTCGTCACAAGAACATCGAAACAATCCCAGAATACTCGCGGGACTCATAAAAAAAAAATTGGTGCAATTTTTGAAGATAGAAGAGACAAGAGTAGTCGTCAGGAGTCCTCACCAGAGAGAAAGGAGATGAGAAGCAAAGAAATCCTACTCTCCGATATAATATAGGACTCAAAATATTTTCAGTGTGTGCCTAGACTCGACCGTCAACGATTCGATCAAATAGTGGGGGCTCCTAGGTCGAAGAAGGCTCTGAATACCAACTTGTAATGCCCAGGATGGAGTTATACCTCCTACGTGTCGAGGCACGACTTAAAGGTATAAGTCCATCCTAGAATGATCTCAAGTTTGGTAATCTTTGCACATCTCATGTAAAAGAGGGGATTGTAAACATAAATAGTTGGCTTACACTCGCCACGTCACACAAATACAATACAAGTCTCAAACATCATACATTAAGAATATCACAACCCTCTAAGGGCAAAACCCAAATGTCAAGATACCAAACTTAAATAAAATCCACAGGTCGGATCGAATCCTAGTAGAAGTCTCCACTACCGATCATCCGGATAACGAACATAGTACCGACTACGCTCCTCGTCGAACTCCCAATCCAGCTCGGTGCCATCACCTGGATAGCTCACAACTGGACCTGCATCTGGTGTGGTGAAGTAACTGTGAGCCACAGAGGACTCAGCAATCCCGTTCCCGGGTAACAAGACTATTTAAGCCTTGGGAGAGGAGAAGGCTGAGGAAAAGAATAAGTGTCTGCAGCAGCAACTAGCAACTAGCTTACGTGAGTGAGAGCGAGAAGAGAAAGCCTCGGACGAGAAGTGATCACGAAGTGATCCTAGCTACAACTCAACAAGCATAACCCCTCCGTGTTCAACTCCCGAATCCCTATTCGGAAATTGACGGTCACGAAACACACGCTGGTAGTGTATTAGAAACATTGTGTCAAGTTATCTACAACCGGATATTAACAAGCTCCCATCTGCCAAATAACCGCGGGCACGGCTTTCGAAAGTTCATAACCCTGCAGGGGTGTTCCAACTTGACCCATTACAAGCCCACGATCCGCGGAGTCGCAACTCCAAAGTGGGAAGACCCGAGTATTCTCGGAATCCCGTGCTCAAGATATACCGAACTAAGGTAAGACTAATCCAGCAAATCCTCCCGGCGTGTCGACACCCTGATAGTAGCCGCGCATATCTAAGTCTCAGGACACGACCGGATGGGCGAAGCTACGGGTTTATATCAATCCTCGAGTTCCCTCGTGGTGACCCCGCAGGCTCCCCGTTTCGGACCAACACTCATGTGGAGCACTGGCCCGGGGTTGTGGATTAAGAACTCGGGTTAATTACTCCCTATGCAAGTTATTTTAGTTATTAGGCAAATAGTACCAATGTTGGGACTTGCTGGAAAAGACTTAGCACTTAGCGGTTTATCGAGGGGGTCCCATACACCCCAACCGTGTTAGGAACGCATAATCAAGGAACATAACACCGGTTTATACGGTTCCTAACGGCATGAGTGGAACAAATCACCAAGCAAAAGGCTTAGCCTTCCACCCTTGCCAATATATAGATGATTTCATTTAGCAATTATATAGTGTGATATAACCCAACAAACTTCAACATGAAGCAAGCATCTTCGATCTTCACCTGCAACTAGCAATGCTATAAGAAGGGTTGAGCGAAGCGTACTTAGCCAAGCAACGGTTTGCATAGGTAGGGTGGTTAATCATGGCAATGGTTACAAGTAGGAGGCTGACAGGAAGAACATGGGCATCAAGGCAAAACTATAGAACGGAACTACTAGCAATAGGCAAAGATAGTAATGTTATCGGGGTTCGGTCATCTTGCCTGAAGAGAAGTCGTTCGGATCGTAAGAAGGGTCCTCGTGCTCAACCTCGTTGGTAACCTCGTGCTCGTACTCGTACTCGGTCTCAGCTTCCGGCTCTAAACAATACAATCACACAAGGCACAAATCAACAAGATGCAATGCGCACTCGAAAAAGATGGATGCATGATGGATGCACTAAGGATGCACACGGAGCACGGAAAAATAGCACTCAAGCAAAACACCTCAAAACATGATAACAATAAGATATTATGAATCTACACAGAAAAACAATCAAGTTTCATATAAGACTCGCTGAAATCGGAGCTACGGGCTAAAAGTTATGCCCGAAACAAGAAATGAGCAAAAGCTGAAAATTACAGCAACATAGCAACTTCGGAGCACTAGAAAATTAAGCTACAACACTCAAACATCATGGCAAAGGACATGAACATAAACTAGACATATCCTACAGCAAATAAGTCCAAAGGTGCACCCCCAAAGGAGCCACGGATCAATAGCAATAAGCTTGGACATATTGAACTTGACAATAAAATTCTGGCAGCAAAATTTTATTGAAACTTTGGAGCAAAAGATAAACATGCTACAGCCACTCAAATAAGCATGTGAGAACATGAATGGAAATCCAACAATATATACTACAAGGAACAATCAAGATCCACTCCAAAACTAACATGCTTTGTCCTAGAACATCACACGAACATGGCATCGGAACATTACAGATTTCAGACTTAGTGAAAATCCACTAAGTCCTAAAACAGCAATTTCATCATGGCATCTAAAAGAGCAAGTTTAAGTCACCTCGAAACTAAACATGGCAAGTGGTAAGCACCTCATCAAAGTACACATGATGGTGATTCCGAAACACACAAGCATGCTTCATGGAGATAAACACAACGATAGCAATGAGCTCAACAAGATGGCATTTCATAACAAGTGAAACAACATCACAGCCACATGGCACTTTGCAACGATGATAAACATGGCAAGAATAAATCTATCATGCAACCTATCACCAACAACATGTAGAGCATGGCAAGACGAACACGTGGACATGTCATTTGCATCATTCGGACAAACGAGCTAAAAGATATCACATGGCAAAGATGGCATAAAAACATCACATAGCAGCAGTTTTATCACGAAGCACTATTGCAACAGAAAAACAAGCAACTAAATGATCTCTAACATGCATGACACAAAAAGATAAAACGTAGTGCTATTCACCACGAACGTCTGGACATGCTATTTGCGCGAAACGGACAAACACACAAAAAGTTACAGCAGTTCTAAAACAGCATCAGCAACTAATCTAACAGGGACTTAGAAGAAAAAGAGGGGGAGTTCAACCTCAGATTCAGATCTGAAAAAAAGGAGCACGGGCCCGGTCTGGATCCGGCCCGGCTGGACGGAGGGACCTGGCGCGGCCCAGCGGTGCGGAGGCGGCGGCCCGCGCGGAGGAGTGGCCCAGCTGGAGGCGATGCGCTGGCCCACGCGGGATCTGGCGGCCGATCGGGGCAGCGCTGGGCCGGGCGACCGATCGGGGCGGCTGGCTTCTGCGTTGATGTGGTCCAGCGGGCGACGGGAGGAGGAGATCGCAGCGGTGGGGCGGCGGTTGGGCCCTGGCGCGACGGGCCATGCCAGCGGATGCGGGCGGCGATGTGGTCCTGGCCTTCGGGCCCCAGAAGGAGGCGAAGTAGCCGAGGCCTGGCGACGGCAGCTGGGGCTCGAGGCGATGCGGGCGTTGACTCGCGCGGGAACGGAAGATGGGATCGATCGAGGCACTTGCCCGATCTCCCGGAAAATGCGGCGGCGGCTGGTTCCTTCGAGAACTGGCCAAGTGGAGAGGAGGGGATGGCCAGATCCAGAAAAAATAGGGGGAAGGAGGAGAAGAAGCTAGGGATGCCAAAATAGACCTAGGGGTTCTATTATATCTCAGATCTGCTAGGGTTAGGGTTTGTGGGGGTTTTAGGGGTGTTTCTGGGCCACAAGTGGAGGCACTTTGGACCCACACGAATAACTGTTGGGATAGCAAACGGAGTCCAAACACGACGAGATTTGAGAGGCGGGTTACACACAACAAAACAACAACACACGACAAGTCCCGCGGCACACCGGTAACGTTACACGCCCAAACACCAAAGTAGGCCTACGGGACGCCACGGACACGTGAGGGAGCTCCGGAACGCGAAACGGACAACGGGAAGGAACGCGTGGAACCGGATGCAACCGACAACACAAATGCAATGCAATGCACACTTCTACATGATATGAATGAATGCCACACACGCACACAACAAAACGACGAAAACCCGAAAGACAAAGAACCCGGAATGAAAATAGATGAAGCCGGAGATATATTATATGCCCAAAAGGGAAAGTATTACATCCGGGGCATTACAACCCCACAGCCTGATAATAAGCCTTTTACTTATTTAAGTTTTGATCTTGCTGCTATGATAAGGCATAAGTTTGTTACCATGACTTCTGAACTTGATAATCTTGTTTATATCTTGCGTTTCGGAACTGCCGCAGAACGCGAGATCCATCTACATGCACCTCTTTTGTTTGATTTTTCTCGCAGGAATGGATGGTCCTTTGATGTTAACCAGTTCGATGAGTTCATGGCCCAGCATCAGTTTCATAACCCCATGGAGGGGGTTGTGCCCGACGAGGAGGAGCACGGTGAGTTACCACCTTTTCAGGGGGAGACCGTCACCCAGTTTGGTGAAGGGTCTTCCTCTGCTTGGAGTACGGGCCCTTCCTCGTGGGAGGATCCGAGGAGTTCGGTGTACGCACCGGAATCCTTCTACGACCCTTGGACTGACCAGCATTCCCCCGGAGCAGGAGGCTCCTGGGGGCAGTAGCTACTACCAACTTAGGCCAAAAGCCTAAGCTTGGGGGAGTACGTGCCCTTCTCACTTTTCCATTGTATTATCTGTTTTATTCGCTTTGACTTTTCGAAGTTTTTGCCCGTTCTTCTTTATTTCTTTCTTTGCAAAAACATCAAAAAGATTTTCTCTTTCTTTTGCTTTCGTTCAACCTTTGAAATAATCCAAAAAGATTTCCTTTCTCTCTTTAGTTTGCTTTGTTTTCAGAGCTCAGCTCGAGTCCGTGATGGCATTTAATTATATTTCCTACGTTCGATCGTGCAAGTGACGAGGCAGTAATGATGAAGATCGACTGAAGGGAAGGAACAAGGGAAAACCAGTATGAACTCTTCTTGTTTCTACTTTTGTACATATGCCTGTACTTATGATCTAGAGACCAGCTTGTAGCGACATAGTGCTATGTTTACAATGCTCTCCCAGTGGTTCATGCTTTCCTTGTGGCTAGTCTCGAATAGCTAGAGTATATAATGTGTTATTGAAATGATTTACATGCATTGCACTGTTCATAGTTTGGTATACTAAGGTGGTATTTCCCTTTGGAGAATTCTTGGATTGACTTGGCACATGTTTACACATGTTTAAGACTAAAAAGTCTGCTCTGCCTTGATGATCTTTGAGTTTCAGAATAGTTATATCACTTTCATGCCCGATTCAATGTTGCTTTGTCGCTCTGCATGATTATGGCCGTTATTGCTCTCTAGTTGGTCGCTCCTAGTCTTTTGCTAACCTTCACCTGCACTAAGCGGACTGACTGCTTGTGCATCCAAAATCCTTTAAACCAGTTATGCCATATGAGTCCACCATACCTTCCTATACATGGTATTTACCTGCCATTCATAACGAAGACTATCCTGTACCATCTCGAAATTATTCAAAAAAGCATTTCTCTTTTGTGCCTCTGTTTTAGCTCATGAGGAAGTAGTAGTTAATTCATGATCTTTTTAAGTTGGACAAGTTTCACCCCGGGATTGCATGTCTAATCTGCAAACCCCTAATACGAGAAGGAACTGGCATAGAGTGCGCCCGGCTCATAAAAGATAATACAACAAACAAACCCTCCTTCACGCTTTGTTCATGAGAAATCAGAAAACTTTGGCAGTGATAAACAAAGGAGATTAAGGGGATGTGATCGTCCTCGTGCGGGAGCCGTTCCTCGAAACTTGTCCAACTCGAGAAGTAATTGGGTTATCTACTAGCATTCGTTGACGAAATATGCACCTCTCAAAAACATTTTTACCTCTGTTTTTAAAACCAAGAGCTCTGGTACATGTTTAGTGTTTGTTTCCGACCACGGGTTTTCAACCTCGCCATCAAATTCCACGGTTCGAGAGTCTCCACCTTCTTTCTTCAAAGCACCAACTAGGAGAGCATAATTGACATTCTGAGTGTAATGTGCATTGTCCCAAAGTATTACATTGTCTTCTGCATGCTTGTGATATTATTTATTCTGAAATTCTTAGTTCTAGTCTCCTTTAAAACTCTGGAGGAGTTTTTGCATTTATGTTTGCTTCACTTATGGAGGCTAGCGAAATACCACTCTAATATGCTCAAGCTATGTGCAATGTAATCTTGTCTTGATTTTCGGTAAGTATATTATTTACTCTTAGTTATTTGTGATTGGTCACTTGAAAGAAGGATTGCTCCGTGCATTGTCCTCATAGCATTGTTTCAATACTTGCTAGACTCTTTTCGTAGTACATGCTTATATACATCTAATGAAGCAAAAGACTTTGTCAAAGTTTTCTTTCTCGCGTCCAGTTCGTTGAACTGAATTGCTTGAGGACAAGCAATATGCTAAGCTTGGGGGAGTTGATACGTCTCAAACGTATCTACTTTTCCAAACACTTTTGTTATTGTTTTGACCTCACTCTTGCATGATTTGAACTAAACTAACCCGGACTGACGCTGTTTTCAGCAGAGCTGCCTGTATGGTTTTATTGTGTGCAGGAAAACGGATTTTTAGGTGTCTCAGAAAATTCCATGAAAAATCACAGAAAATCCACGCACCCGAAGGAACCTTGTGCCAAAAGATGGGCCAGAGGGCAGCCAGGGGGGCTCCAGGCGCCCTGTCCAGGTGGCCCCACCCCTGGCCGCCGCGCCAGGCCGCCTGGGTGGGCCCCACCTCCCCTGGTGCCCTACCTTGACCCGTATTTAGCCCGTGACGAGAAAACCCGAGATCAGGAGTTGTTTTCCCAGTTTTTGTCGCGGAGCTGCCGCCGCCCTCTATTCTTCTTCGGGAGGGCTAATCTGGAGGCTGATTTGGCCTCCGGAGAGGGGAGATCGTCGCCATCGTCATCATCATCACCACTCCATCCTCCCTCCATGACTTCTCCTTCCATGTGTGAGTAATTCCATACTGTAGGCAAAGTGGATGGTAGGGATTGGATGAGTTACATCATGTAATAGTTTGTCAGATCGTTGGGGGCATGTTGCCTATCATCTACTATGGTGTTTATCATCTTTGCTTCAACTTGTTACTCTTAATGCTTGTCACTTAGGGCCCGAGTGCCATGATTTCAGATCTGAACCATATGTGTTTGCATGAATATATTTGTGTTCTTGATCCTACCTATGAGTTGTTTGCACCTATTACGGTCCGGAACCGGCGATCCCAAAAGTGACAGCTTGGGACACCAAAGGGGATGGTCCATAGTTTGAGGATTACATGTATCCATTGAGTTTATTGCTTTGTTCCGGTCCTCTTTGACAGGAGCACCTTAATCTCCATAAGTTCCTTTTGGCCCCGTTCATAGCGGGATGGTAGGACAAAAGATGTTGTGCAAGTTCTTATTGCAAGCACATACAACTACCCGTGGGATACATGCCTAGTGTTTGATAATTGCCTAGATGATCATTACTTTTCCGTGCGCCTTGCCCCAAGTTAGATTCATGATATATCTCATCCATGCAGCGCCCAACCATCCATCTCCCTAGCCTACAGTGTTTTAAATCCTGCTGGTTACTAGTTGCTACTTTTGCTATTTACTTTTGCTGTTTACTTTTACTATCACCACCATCACTATCATATCACCGTTACCACTTATCTTTTGTTGCAAGTAAGTATATTTCAGGTGCGGTTGAATTGACAACTCAACTGTCAAAGCTTATAAATACTCTTTGGCTCCCCGTGTGTCGAATCAATAAATTGGGTTATTCTTACCCGCGAAGACTATCTCGATCCCTTATGGTTGAGGGTTATCAGGGACACAAGAGACTCTTTGTTATTTGGTTGCAGGGATGTTTGAGAGAGACCATCTTCATCCTATGCCTCCCACGGATGGATAAACCTTAGGTCATCCACTTGAGGGAAATTTGCTACTGTCCTACAAACCTCTGCACTTGGAGGCCCAACAACGTCTACAAGAAGAAGGTTGTGTAGTAGACATCAAGCTCTTTTCTGGCGCCGTTGCCGGGGAGGTTAGTGCTTGAAGGTATATCTTTAGATCTTGCAATCGAATCTTTTAGTTTCTTGTTTTATCACTAGTTTAGTTTATAAAAGAAAACTACAAAAAATGGAATTAAGGTTACCTCATATGCTTCATCTTTTTAATATCTTTCGTGAAAATGATGGGAAGGAGAATTTTGCTCAAGTACTAGAAGAAGAATTACATAGAATGCTTGGCATAAAATATGTGCATGATGAGCATGATTGCGACGTTGTTAGTATGAATTCTTTGAATACCCATGATGCTAATGATATGCAAAGCCACAAGCTTGGGGAAGCTATGTTTGATGAATATGATATTTTTAGTCCCCCAAGTTTTGATGTGCAAATTTATTATGATGAAAGCATGCCTCCTATTTATGGTGATTATTGTGATGACACTTATGCTATAAAGAACAAAGATAACCATGAAACTTGTCATCATGATTTTAATTTTCAATTGGATTATGCTTCACGTGATAGTTATTTTGTTGAGTTTGCTCCCACTACTATGAATGAGAAGAATTTTGCTTATGTGGAGAGTAGTAAAATTTCTATGCAAGTAGATCATGAAAAGAATACTTTATGTGCTGGTTATATGGTTGAATTCATTCACGATGCTACTGAAAATTATTACGAGAGAGGATCATATGCTTCTACATATTGCAATAATATCAAGTTTCCTCTCTATGTGCTTGAAGCTTTGAAGCTATGCTTGTTTTGCTTTCCTATGCTAGTTGATTATTGTTCCCATAAGTTGTTTGCTCACAAAATACCTATGCATAGGAAGTGGGTTAGACTTAAATGTGCTAGTCATATTCTTCAAGATGCTCTCTTTATGTTTCAATTCTTATCTTTTACGCGAGCATCATTGAAATCATCATGCCTAGCTAGGGGCGTTAAGCGATAGCGCTTGTTGGGAGGCAACCCAACTTTATCTTTGTTCTTTGCTTTTTGCTTCTGTTTAGGAATAAATAATGCATCTAGCTTCTGTTTAGATGTGGTTTTGTGTTTTAGTTAATGTTTGTGCCAAGTAGAACCTTTGGGAAGTCTATATGATCATGCTGTGAAAAACAGAATCGTTAGCGCTCACTAGAATAGTCACCAGATTTTACTGGAGTGTGCTATTTAGTTGATTATTTTTCTAGATGATTAATAGACAAATTCCTCACATTTACCAATTTATTTAAAAGAAATTGGAGTTAGAGAAGTATGCAGAAGTTCCAGATTACTATAGACTATTCTGTTTTTGACAGATTCTGTTTTTCGTGTGTTGTTTGCTTATTTGAATGCATTTATGAGTAGTATTGGAGGATATGAATCATAGAGAAGTTGGAATACAGTAGGTTTAACACCAATATAAACAAAGTATGAATTCATTATAGTACCTTTGAGTAGTGGTTTGTTTTCTTATACTAACGGAGCTCACGAGATTTTTGTCTAAGTTTTGTGTTGTGAAGTTTTCAAGTTTTGAGTATTGCTTTGATGGACTATGGAACAAAGAGTGGCAAGAGCCTAAGCTTGGGGATTCCCAAGGCACCCCAAGGTAAAATTCAAGGACAACCAAGAGCCTAAGCTTGGGGATGCCCCGGGAAGGCATCCCCTCTTTCGTCTTCATCTATCGGTAACTATAGTCGGAGCTATATTTTTATTCACCACATGATATGTGTTTTGCTTGGAGCGTCAATTTAGTTTATTTTGTTTTGCTTGCTATTTTAATAATATCCCAAGATCTGAAGTTCTTAAATGTTAGAGAGTCTTCACATAATGTCGGGGGAAACTGTCCTCCCACGAACACCTATGGGACCGGAGCCCCTTCTACGTTGCGGTAAGGGAGCGGAGGGAGCACGAAGAGCAGATCGAGGGGCACACGCGGGCAGTTTACCCAGGTTCGGGCCGCGCGGACGCGTAAAACCCTACTCCTGCCTTGGTTGTATTGAGCTCGGGAGCTTGAAGAGCTACAGTACTAGCTACACCGAGCAAGAGAGTTGCTTAGGTTCCAAACCCTTTCTACGTTGTGCATGGGCCTCCTTTTATAGCTCAAGGGGTCACCGACAGGTGTCAACGTAGAGGAGGGCAAAAATGTAACTTTGGTGGTAGTAGTAACAGTGCGGGAATAGTGCGTGAACAGTGGTCTTCACCTAACTTTGATAGTGAGGGACAAGGGCATTAAATGCCCGTCACCGTCGACCCCAAAAGTGTCCGTCCATGCCTCTCCATTCGACACGGCGGTAGCCTCGTCACCGTGGCTTGCCACCGTGCGCCCCAGGCTGCACAGCCCTCCGCCACGCGTCCCCGGAAGGGCCCCAGGGCAACATGTGGACAGATGAGCTGGAGCGCGGGTACACAGCATAAGCTCCCCCCGGCAAGCACCTTGCCGGGGCCGTGACCTTGCCGGGCCCGGAAGCTTGTCGCTCTCCGGGTCCTGCCTGGGCGCATGATGCGCCGAGGCATTTCTTAAGGTGTGTATTCTTTAGTCTTCCTGGCAAGCTCCTCTTGCCAGGGTCTTGTATTAAAATGATATCCTTGAGCCTGGTGCGGCCTTCCCGGCAAGCTCCTCTCCCCGGGGCCTTCATCTTCTGACTTGTATACTTTGTTCTTGAATGGCTTTGTAGGGACCAGAAAGGTTTCCGGCGAGCACGTGGTAAGTCCCACCGCGGGAAGCTGCTACTGCCCGTGCACAAGTTGGGGTACTAAGGTACCCCTATCTTAGTACACCGACAGGAGCCCCCGGGCCTGGGCCACACACGGTGCCGAGCGCTGTTGGGCCAGGCCCAAAACAGTGCACGGGCACGCGCGGCCCACGGCAAGCCGTATCCCCTTCCGCATCCGCCGCATCCCTCCCTAACGGCACGCGTCGATCGCGGCGTCGTGGGAGAGATCATGGCCTATTCTTTAATGGGAAATGCGGAGCGTCCCCCACTTCCCCCTTAAAAGCAGAGGAAGCAGGGGCAGTTTCCTTCTTCGTCTTCATTGCGTCTTGTCTCTCCAGAAACCCCCGCTGCTCCTTGCCTCCACCTCTCCTCCACCGTCTTCCGCATCCGCGGCGCCGTCGAGCTCCCCGCCTCCTCCCTCGCCGCCTCCGCCATGGCTCCGAAGAGCGACAAGGCGAAAGAGGACAAGGCCAAGAAGGAGAAGTCCGAGCAGGCGGCGAAGCTAGCCGCTCTGCGGAAGAGGAGCGTGGTCTTCGCGCCGAGGCTTGGCGCGAAGGAGCTGCGGAACAAGTATTATCTGTTCTGGTCGGGGGAGACCAAAGCTCATCCCCGCACCAGAGCCTTCCCCGCCGTCGCCAAGGATATGTTCCCCGGCGGGTACTTCTTCTTCGCTGCTTTCTTTCATTGTGGATTGTGCCCTCCGTACTCGGAGTTCTTTTGCGATATCATGAACACATACAACCTCCACCTCCTTGATTTCACTCCCAACGCCATCCTTACGATGGCCGTTTTCGCACATCTGTGCGAAAACTATGTTGGGATTCATCCAAATGTCACCCTTTTCCGCCATTTCTTTATGCCTAGAGTAGAGGCTGGCGCTCCCCTTTCCGGCGGCATCTCCTGGATCTTCCGGCTGAATAAGAAGGATTCATACCTGAAGGGAGAACTCTGCGGCAAGTGGGAGGAGTGGCGTGCAGATTGGTGCTGGGTAGTGGAGGATAATCCGGAGCCCTTCACTGCGTCGCGCACAACAGCTATAGTGCGCGGCAGGGATTGGAGCGAATTGGCCCCGGAGGACAACAAGCTCAGTATTGCCCTCGTCAGGATTATCCGTCTCCGGGTAGCCAATCTGACCATCGGAGAGGTTGGGGCAGATTTCCTCCGCCGCCGCATCGCCCCTTTACAAGAAAGGAAAAGGCCCGCCTGAGAGATTGGCAATGCGGCGGATATCATAAGGCTGCGCCCTGGATTAAACTTCAATTTCACTGCTTTGGAGCTGAAAGGAATGGTCCGAGAGCTCTTCAAGCACGACCCGGCCCATCCGGAGTGGTTCAGACCGGCCAAGGGAGTGGTGCCACTGTGCAACAGCACCGCCTGTGATTCCTTGCGCGCAATGATGCCGGCGTGCGACTCCCATGGCATCGTCCCCACCTGGATCGAGCCTCCGCCGGATGCTGTGCTGAGCTTCTTCGCAACTTAGTTGAGACGCCCAAGAACACCGAGGAGAACAGGGGCCTCACCCGGGCCACTACGGCCCGGGATATAGCCTACATTGCTTCCAGGATGGAGGAGGCCGCCGCAGCTGCAGCGGCAGGTGACTTTGGATACACCGTGGACGATGCAGAGGCCGCGGACGCGGCGTGCCAAGCAGAGGAGGTAGAAATCCTCAGGCTGCTCAAGCTTCGCCCGAGGAGTTTGCCGGGGTGCCTTCCCTGAGGCTTTCCAGGATAGCCGGGGTTGCCGGGGCGAGCGAGGCCGCCGCAGGGAGCGAGGTTGCCGGAGGGAGCGGGGCCGCCAGAGGGAGCGGGACCGCCGGAGGGAGCGGGGCCGCCGGGCATGGTGCTGGGTCCAGCGGGCCTGCCGGGGAGGACGAGGAGGATGTCGAGGCTAATGAAGACACCGGTGGATCTCTGGGACTTGACGACGATGCCTCCTCGTCCTCAGACAACTCCCCGCCTCCGGCAAGTCCTATGCAACCACCGAGGAAGCGCCTCCGCAAGGTGGCTACGACGACGAGGCCGCAGGCGCCTCGACAGCAGCCTGCGCGCCGGGCGACGCGCGCCACCAGGGCGAGCCAAGCTGCGACGGAGGCGCCCCGCGCACCAGCGCCAAGCGGAGGGGGATCCTCCCGGAGCGGAACGGCCGCTCCTCCTGCTCCTCGGGCCTCGGCGTCAACGGAGGCTGGGTCTTCGCAGCCCACAGCCCCGGAGACCGCCAAGCGCCCGAGGGAGCCTTCCCCTCCTGCTCCTTGCACGGGAGCATCTCAGGTGGAGTTCGATTTCTCCGCCCTCAGCTCCGACGACGAGGAAGAGGAGTAAGTACTTGCAACTTGTAATTTCTTTGACTTTATCTTGATCTTCCTTGATGATTCTGATCTTGTTTTTGTTTTGCTTTCAGGACCCTGGCCTAGCGGATGGCGAAGAGGGCCAAGATCCCCGTGGTCGAGGTTGAAGACGACTCGCCCGCCGCGGCGACCGGAGACACGCCAGCGGCAAGCTTGCCGGATCAACCTGCTGCTCCGAGGAGCAGCCCCCAGCGCAGCCCCCAGCGTAAGTCTGGTTTTTGTCTTTCTGATTAACAGGCGCGCTTGAGGTGGTTGCTTGTACTGATATTTTGTTGTTTTGTTTGTCTTGTGCAGAAGTGGAGCCGCAGCCGCAGGAGCGCCCGGAGACTGTCCCCGACGAGCTACTTGCTCCACCCTCCCCGCCAAGGGTGAGCTCCTCGGCGAGGGAGAATGCTCCGCCAAGGACGGGCACCCCGCCAAGGGCGGGCACCCCGCCAAGGGCGAGCAGCCCGACGAGGGTGACCACCCCGCCAAGGGAGGGCGCGGGCGGCCCTCCGCCAGCAGGGGCCACTGCTCCACCGCCAAGGGAGGACTCCCCGGCGAGGGAGCCTGTCGTTGAAGAAGTCCGCGAAGGTGAGTCTTGTAGCTTCTTCTTCTTGGACTCTTCTTTTTTTGGATATTTGCTTGACTTTTTCTTTCATTTTTCTTCTGCTAGATCCTCCTGCACCGGAGCGGATGGAGACGGAGACCGCCGGCGAGGAGGGCGCGCACGGCGGCGGCGGCAACGCCACTGTCACTGAGGGCATGGCTGGAGCCGACGAGCCCGCCACTGAGGAGACCGCCCCGACCGCAGACGCCGCGGCGGGGGAGGGGACCGGCGACCACACTGCTGGCCCGGAGGCAGCAGGAGCGTCAAGCGCTGCACCGACCGCCGACCCCTACGCCACCACGGAGCGGTCAGGCGTCTATCTTGAGGCCCCCAACGGGGTCTTTATACAAGTCCCGTGGGGTTCTTCGTCGCGAGCCCCCGTGGAGGGAGAGACCTACGACGGGGAGGTCCTCGCCTCCGCAGGGTTGAAGGTTGTTGAAGCGCTTGGCGGGAGTGACCAACCCGAAGAGGAGAAGCTTCTTCGCCAGCTCCTGGCCCTTTACCGGGCCAGGCAGGCGAAACTGGAGTCTCGGGAAGCTCTCACCGCCAAGGCTGGAGCTGATTTGGAGAAGCGCGCCGCGGAGCTCCGCGCCGCCAACCAAGCAGCCCTCCACAACTTGGCGGAGGAGCGTGAAGGGCTTGCCGAGGAGCAGCAAGCCTTCCTCCTGGAGAAGGCTGAGGCAGAAGAGCGGCAGCGGCTGGCCGCCGAGGAGTTGTCTCGGCGGGAGGGGGCGCTCGACCAGCGGAAGGTCGAGCTCGACGCCCATGACGACGAACTCACCACCCGGGAGCAGGCCCTTGGCGAGGCCCTGAAGGAGGCAAAGGATGCCGCAGCGGCCGCGGAAACCGCCAAGAAGGACCTGGAGCTTAAGGTGGATCAGCTGGAGCGGTACCTGAAGGCAAGCGAGGACAGAGTCACCGCGCTCAATGTGGAGCGGGAGAAAGACGCCCACACCAACTATGACTTGCAGGTACGTCTCTCCAAGAAAGGCGACGAGCTCACTGCCGCCAAGGATTCAATTGCTGACTTGGAGTTGAAGGTCTCCACTTTGACTGATTCGCTCGACGCCGCCCGGGACCGCGAGACGAAGCTGAAGGACGAGCTCCGCAAGGAGCGGAACTTGGTGGAGAGCGCCGCCGTCTCAGCGAACAACTTTAGCCGGGCGGTGGAGCAATGGACCGACGATCTGTTCACCTCCGCTGCCAACATCGACAAGGAGATGATGGCGCTGAGGGCGGAGCACCTCGTGTATTCTCCCGACGAGGACCTCCCCCACAGCGCCAAGTTAAGTCTCTTCTTCAGGGGAATCGCGCCGGCGCTTGCACGGCTGCGGGAGAAGCTCCCCGCGTAGCTGGCCGACGAGTCGCGTCAGCTCTGCGCGGGGTACCTTGGAGCGCGTCTTGACGAAGATCGTCTATCGTAATCCTGGCATCAACCTTGTCAACGTCCTCCGCAGCTTGCCGGACGACGCAGATCAGGAGGCGTTGAAGGCGCAGGTCGCCCACATCGTCGCCAAGGTTAACAAGGTCACGAGGCGTGAAGGCGACTGCGTAGATTAGATTTCTTTCTTTCTGTTTCCTTTGCTGCTGCAAAGTATGTCATAGACATGAATCAATTAGTGATTGCGGCAAGTTATCTCTTGTAAGATACAATCTTATTCTGATCAATCAATGCGGTGTTATCTCCCTTGCTTTTGGTCCTTCACTTTGTATGCTTTCTTCCTTACGCTTTTAGGAAACTCGCCGACAAGGGGCCCTTGCCGCGAGCGCTGAGTGCTGGACTCTTAGCAGCCTGCTGGCAAAGGACCCCGTCGGCAAGTAACCTTGCCGCAGCTAGTCGCAGCGCACTTAGCTTGCTGAGCGAACTCGAAAACGAAGTAAGGGCGCGACACTTGTCGCAGCTCACTTAAGTTGTTGAGCGTGCTCGAAAACAAAGTAAGGGTGCGGCTAGCCACGGGTAGGTTCCTCCGCGCACAGGTTTTCCATACAAAGTGTGGTCGTTCAAGGAAGACAACTAAAATTTAAAAATTTGAACTGCTCAAATTTTGGTAACTTAGCTTTCATATATTGCTTGCTCCCCGACAAGGCTTCTTTCTTGAACAGCACTTGGTTCATACCTCCATCTCCTTCCCCCCCCCCC
>LR738715.1:613844475-613867556 GCA_902687465.1 Secale cereale | reverse complement strand
CCCCCCCCCCCCGGCAAACTTGTGCGCGAGGAATACTCCTTCTGCTTAAGAGGGAAAGAAAAAGAGGAGGAAAACAAGTATAGGGCCTCGCGGCCTGCTAGTGCTTACCGGGGATGTGCATCGCACAAGGTGTCAGATAATGCATGCAAATAACAAAGAAAAGCATGGAAATGGCAAATAGTGCGAAGCACAAAAACTTTACTGATGCACGGGATCTGCGCCCGGCCTTGTACAAAGGTTTACATGCAACAGCGGCAAGACTTGTACAAAAGGTGGTTGCCGGAGCAGATCACGCCAACCGCGCCTTATGGGTGAAACTTGCGAAGATGCTCTATGTTCCAGGAGTTGCTCACCGGTAAGCCTTCTTCGGTCTCAAGGCAGACAGCGCCGGGCCTTGTGACTTGTCTCACCCGATAAGGGCCTTCCCACTTCGGCGTCAACTTGTTGGAATCCTTGGCGGACTGAACACGCCGAAGAACAAGGTCACCTTCCTCGAGACTCCTGGCCTTGACCTTGCGGCTATGATAGCGACGCAAGGCTTGCTGGTATCGAGCAGCTCGTACAGCAGCCTGGAGACGTTCCTCCTCAAGGAGCAATGCATCATCTTGTCGCAGTTGCTCTTGCTCGAGCTCATCATAAGCGAGCACTCGAGGAGATCCGTATACGAGTTCCGTGGGGAGAACTGCCTCTGCTCCATAGACAAGAGCAAAGGGCGTCTGTCCGGTGGCTCGATTTGGTGTCGTCCTGATTGACCAAAGAGCTGCCGGCAACTCCTCTATCCAGTTTCTTCCGCACTTGCGCAGCCTGTCAAAGGTTCTTGTCTTGAGTTCGCGCAGCACTTCAGCATTGGCCCTCTCCGCTTGACCATTGCTCCTCGGGTGAGCAACAGAAGCGAAACAGACCTTGGCGCCAAGGTCTTGGACGTACTGCATGAAGGTGCGACTTGTGAATTGTGTGCCGTTGTCGGTGATGATCCTGTTAGGGATCCCGAAACGGCAAACAATTGATCTGAAGAACCTGACTGCTGACTGTGCCGTCACCTTTCTCACTGGTTCCACTTCTGGCCACTTTGTGAACTTGTCGATTGCCACGTACAAGTACTCAAAGCCCCCGACAGCGCGGGGGAAGGGGCCGAGGATATCGAGCCCCCAGACCGAGAAGGGCCAGGACAAAGGGATCGTCTGGAGAGCTTGAGCTGGCTGGTGAATTTGCTTGGCTTGGAACTAGCACGCTTCACACTTGCTTACTTGTGCAGTTGCATCTTGGAGGGCTTCTGGCCAGAAGAACCCTTGCCGGAACGCCTTCCCGGCAAGTGCCCTTGCGCCAATGTGGTGGCCACATATGCCTCCATGTATTTCTGCCAACAGCTTCTGTCCATCTTCTCTGGAAATGCACTTCAACCTGACACCATTGAGTCTTCTTCTGTACAGTTCATTGTCAACGAACTGGTACATACTTGACTGCCTGGTTATTTTCTCTATCTCTTCTGGGTCGTCGGGAGGTTCTCCAGTTTGCAGAAAACGGACGATCTGCTGCGCCCATGCTGGAGCATGAGGCTCAACAACAAGGACTAAAGGCATGAGGGCTGCTGCGGGAACCTCAGCTTCTACGACGAGAACCTCCGGCTCTGCCGGAGCTGACGGTCCCCCGACAAGCCTGTCGGGGCAAGGCTTGCCGGGAACGCTTGCTTCAACTGTACAGACCTTTGGATCTGCAGGAGCAAACTGTTCCTCAGCATCTTGGCTGTTGATCCTGGGGACCTTGGCGGCGGCTTGGGGAAGATCCGCCGGCAAGTAGTCACCGGGGACCAATTTTCTCATCTTACTTTGCCCAACTGATGGTGTAACGGATGGTTGAGTTAGCTTGAGCAGGAAGGTCCCTGGTTCCACAGGTAACTTCATTGCAGCACACTTTGAGAGGCCATCTGCAATATCATTCTGAGCTCTTGGAACGTGCTCCATTTGCAGGCCCTCAAAGTGTTCTTCAAGCTTTCTCACTTCATCAACATAAGCTTCCATCAAAGGGCTCTGGTAACTCTTGTTCACTTGTCGGACCACCAACTGAGAATCTCCCCGCACAATCAACTTCTTGATCCCAAGTTCGGCCGCAATTCTGAGGACGGCAAGCAAACCTTCATACTCAGCAGTATTGTTTGTCGCTTGTTCCTTGGGAAAGTGCATCTGGACAACATACTTGAGGTGCTCTCCGGTGGGCGCTATGAGTACCACACCGGCACCGGCGCCTTGCAGCGAGAAAGCACCATCGAAGTACATTACCCATTCACTGCTCGCTTCTTGTACGGGGACGCTTGTCTCTGGAATTTCTTCATCTGGCGTTGGGGTCCATTCTGCTATGAATTCTGCCAAAGCTCTGCTCTGTATGGTTGAGGTACTTTCAAACTTTAGACCAAAGCTTGACAGCTCTAGTGCCCACTCGACGATCCTACCTGTTGCTTCGGGATTCTGCAATATCCTCTTCAACGGAAAACGAGTGACCACTGTTATCTCGTGTGCTTGGAAGTAATGGCGCAGCTTTCTCGAGGCCATGAGGAGGCCGAAAAGCAACTTCTGCACCCCGGAGTATCTTGATCTAGCCCCCTGCAAGAGGGAACTTACAAAATCCACCGGGCGCTGCACCATCTTCTTTCGCACTTCACCTTGCTCCTGCGCAGACTTGTCCTTGTCGGGGCCAGAGCTTGTCGGGGAAGCCCCCTACTTGTCGCTGGGCTCGCTTGCCGGTGGTGTAGATTCCTCATCCGCCTCCCTCTCCGCTACTAACGCAGCACTAACCACTTGATTGGTTGCCGCTAGGTATAGCAGCAACTTCTCTTGTGGCCTAGGTGCGACAAGTGTTGGAGTAGAGGACAGGTATCCTTTCAAGTCTTGCTGCGCCGCCTCCGCTTCCGGAGTCCATTTCATAGGACCTGCCTTCTTCAAGATTTTAAAGAAAGGCAGGGCGCGTTCTGCAGACTTTGAAATGAACCTGCTGAGGGCAGCCACACAACCCGCAAGTCTCCTTACGTCCTTGACGTGCTTTGGGGCTTCAATCTGCTCGATGGCTTTTATCTTATCGGGATTGGCTTCAATCCCCCTCTGGGATACAAAGAACCCGAGGAGCTTGCCGGAGGGGACTCCGAAGACGCACTTCTCGGGGTTCAATTTGAGCTGGATCTTGCGCAGATTCTCGAAGGTTTCTTCCGAATCTTGTATCAGGGTATCTTTGCTCTTGCTCTTGACCACTATATCATCCATGTAGGCTTCCACATTTCTGTGAATCTGTGGCTCAAAAGCAGTGTGCACCACCCTTGCAAACGTCGAGCCTGCATTCTTCAATCCAAAGGGCATGCGTATGAAGCAATATGTGCCACACGGAGTAATGAATGCAGTCTTCTCTTCATCTTCCTTGGCCATGAAAATCTGGTGGTAACCTGAGTATGCATCAAGGAAGGAAAGCAGCTCACATCCAGCGGTGGAGTCAACAATTTGGTCAATACGCGGCAAGGGAAATGGATCCTTGGGACATGCTTTATTCACATCAGTGAAGTCTATACAAAGTCTCCACTTTCCATTGGCCTTGCGCACGACGACTGGATTGGCCAACCACGTAGGATGGATCATGCCTCTAACTAGGCCTGCTGCTTCCAAATTCTTTATTTCTTCGGCGATGAATTCTTGGCGCTCCACGGCTTGCTTTCTGACCTTCTGCTTGACGGGCCGCGCATGAGGACAAACAGCAAGCTTGTGCTCAATTACCTTCCTGGGAACACGGGGGATGTCAGATGGTTGCCACGCAAACACATCGACATTCGCCCGCAGGAAGGCAACGAGCGCGCTTTCCTATTTGTTGTCGAGCGTAGCACTGATGGTGAAGGTACCACCAGTGCTGTCCTCCCTGGCGGACACCTTCTTGGTTGCCGGTGGAGCGGCCATCCCCTTCTTGCACTTGCCGGTGGAGCTCGATGGTGCGTCCTCAACGGCAGCGCAGCACTCCGAAGAGGTGCGTTTGCCGGAGTGGGCCCCAGAGCTCTTGCCGGACTTGGTCTTGGTCTTCCCCCCGGGAGCTTCAGCGGCAAGTGTATTGCTTTCCGCTGCGGCTGCTGCATCCCGGTATATCTTGTCGGCGCAGATAAGCGCATTCTTCTTGTCGCCAGGGACAGAGATGACGCTTATCGGCCCCGGCATCTTGAGTACGTTGTAGGCATAATGGGAAGCTACCATGAACTTGGCGAGGGCAGGACATCCAAGTATCCCATTGTATGGCAATGGGATATCGGCCATGTCAAAGGTTATCCTCTCCGTCCTGAAGTTGAGTTCCCCGCCAAAGGTCACGGGCAGAGTGATCTTCCCCTTCGGCTTGCTCCTTCCCGGGTTTATTCCTTGGAACGACTCGGTTTCTTCGAGCTCGCCGTCTGGGATCTGGAGTTTCTTGATCACAGCTGAGGAGATCAAGTTCAGGCCGGCCCCGCCGTCAACCAACATTTTGGTGACCTTGAGGTTGCGGATAGTTGGTGAGACCAACATCGGCAAGCACCCGACCGCCGTTGTGCGGTCAGGGTGACCCTCAAGGTCAAAAATGATGGGCGTGCCGGACCACTTCAGGAGCCTGCGTGACTCGACGGGCGGCTCAGCTGCGTTTACTTCCCGCACCCACTGCTTGAGTTGGTGGTGGGAAGTGTGCAGAGAGGCGCCTCCGTCGACACACAGAATTTCTGTGGCCTTCTGGAACTCTTGCTCGCTGTTATCTCCTTCCTCCATGTCGTCGTCGTCGTCTTCTTCCTCATCCTTGTCGCGGCCCCGGGGAGGTCTGTCACCTTGCCGCTGCTTGGCCTTGCCGCGGCGTCCTCCCCGGCCATTGAATGGCCGCTTCTTGCTGGGCTCTCCTCCGCCACCTTGGGCCTTCTCCTTGTCGCGACGCTCGTACTCAGCCTTCTGCTGTTCTACGAGGTACTCGACTCGTTTGCAGTTCGAAAGATCGTGGCCCTTGGTGCGGTGGATCTTGCAGTATTGCTTGTCGGAGCCGTCCTGCTTGTCGGCTGCCGCCACAGGGGCAGGCTCCTTGCCGGAACCGCCAGCCTGTGCCTTCTTGGCGGGAGCCTCCTTGCCCGACTGCTCGACGACCAGCACTTCTTTGCTCTTCTTCCTTCTGTTGTTTCGCCGCCGGCTCTTCTTTGCCGGGGCGGCGTCCTCACTGTCGCTTCCTCCTGCGCCAGTATCCTCTCCGGGGAGTCTCCTTCCCTCTTCGGCGAGCGCGCACTTGTCGGCCAGGGCGTAGAGCTCGCTGACGTCCCGTATCTTGGTCATGGCCATCTCTTCCCTCATGCGGCGGTTACGCACGTTCTGGTGGAACGCGCTGATAACCGCGGCAGGGTGCACATCGGGAATATTGTGCTGCACGCGGCTGAATCTCTGGATGTACTTGCGCAGGGATTCTCCCTCCTTCTGGGCCAAGATGAGGAGATCGCTCTCCTGGCCGTGGGGTTTGTGGCCGCCTATGAAGGCGCCAACAAATTGGTGGCACAGATCTGCCCACGAAGAAATGGAGTTCTCCGGCAAGTGCATAAGCCAAGAACGGACGTTTGGCTTAAGCACTAGCGGGAAGTAGTTGGCGAGTATCTTCTCGTCGCGCCCCCCGGCAGCCTGCACCGCGATGGTGTAGATGCTGCGGAACTCCGTGGGGTGCGTCTTGCCGTCGTACTTCTCGGGTACGTCGGGCTTGAAGTTTTTCATGCTGGGCCACTGGACACGCCGCAGCTCCCGGGTGAACGCGGGGCAACCTGCCGCGTACGGCAAGTTGCCTGGCTCACCGGGCGCGTACGTGTCGACAGCGGTCCCAGCGCGCTGATCCGATTGTCGCCGGGCTTCTCGTCGGCGCTCGATGCGCGTTCGAGCGTCTTCTTGCCGCCGGTCGTCGAGGATTTGGCGCTGGTCCCGACGAGCCCGCGGATCCGACGACGCTGTGGAGTCGTCGTCGACGTTAATCCGGCGGGGTGGCGTCTTCTGCTTCCGCGGCGGGGAGTGCACGGTAGTTGCACCCCCGGTGGTCTGGTCGCCATCGGCCTTCGTCTGGTCGACTTGCCACGGCCGCGACGTCGCCGGCTGCTGCGGCGTGTCGTTATTGGCGAAGGCGATGAGGCTTTGAATCGTCGCCCTCCAGTCTTCGGCCTTGTCTGCCGCTGGAGGGAAATCGAGGAGCAGTTGCGCTCTTGCTAGAGCTTCCGCTGGAGAGGAGGGGAGCGGTGGCGAGCGGTGCGAGGAGCGAGATATGCTCGGACTTCTAACAGGGTTAGAAGGAACAGTCTCTCGCCCCGGCGACCGCGCCTTGCTCGTGCCAGGGCGATGGCCTTGAGCGTCCCGCGATCCTCCGGTTTGTCCTTGCCCCAGCAAGCGGATGGTACCTCCTGTACCACGGCGCTGCTGGCCTGTCGTCTGTTGAGAGGGACGTGGTGCGTCTACGGACACCGAGGCCTTGGAATTAGCCCGGTCGTCCGTCTTGTCCTTGGATTTGGTGGCGCCGTGAGTTTCCTCGCCGGCGACCACCCTTCTGCCGGCGTCTCCCCCACCAGCCGTCGGCTCTGGTGGTGGTGGGATCGACGCAGACGGGCCTGCGACCTCCGAAGCCTTCTTCTTCGGAGGCATGTCGATGTTGCTGATGAAGTTGATGAAGCTGGAGAAGTTGATGAAGAATGCGCCCGCGTGAGCGCCGGATCAGGTTCGCACAACCTCGACGCACCCCTACCTGGCGCGCCAAAGATGTCGGGGGAAACTGTCCTCCCACGAACACCTATGGGACCGGAGCCCCTTCTACGTTGCGGTAAGGGAGCGGAGGGAGCACGAAGAGCAGATCGAGGGGCACACGCGGGTAGTTTACCCAGGTTCGGGCCGCGCGGACGCGTAAAACCCTACTCCTGCCTTGGTTGTATTGAGCTCGGGAGCTTGAAGAGCTACAGTACTAGCTACACCGAGCAAGAGAGTTGCTTAGGTTCCGAACCCTTTCTACGTTGTGCATGGGCCTCCTTTTATAGCTCAAGGGGTCACCGACAGGTGTCAACGTAGAGGAGGGCAAAAATGTAACTTTGGTGGTAGTTGTAACAGTGCGGGAATAGTGCGTGAACAGTGGTCTTCACCTAACTTTGACAGTGGGGGACAAGGGCATTAAATGCCCGTCACCGTCGACCCCAAAAGTGTCCGTCCATGCCTCTCCATTCGAGACGGCGGTAGCCTCGTCGCCGTGGCTTGCCACCGTGCGCCCCAGGCTGCACAGCCCTCCGCCACGCGTCCCCGGAAGGGCCCTAGGGCGACGCGTGGACAGATGAGCTGGAGCGCGGGCACACAGCATAAGCTCCCCCCGGCAAGCACCTAGCCGGGGCCGTGACCTTGCCGGGCCCGGAAGCTTGTCGCTCTCCGGGTCCTGCCCGGGCGCATGATGCGCCGAGGCATTTCTTAAGGTGTGTATTCTTTAGTCTTCTTGGCAAGCTCCTCTTGCCAGGGTCTTGTATTAAAATGATATCCTTGAGCCTGGTGCGGCCTTCCCAGCAAGCTCCTCTCCCCGGGGCCTTGATCTTCTGACTTGTATACTTTGTTCTTGAATGACTTTGTAGGGACCAGAAAGGTTTCCGGCGAGCACGTGGTAAGTCCCGCCGCGGGAAGCTGCTACTGCCCGTGCACAAGTTGGGGTACTAAGGTACCCCTATCTTAGTACACCGACACATAGTTACATAATTATTCAACTACTCATTGATCTTCACTTATATCTTTTGGAGTAGTGTCATTTGCTCTAGTGCTTCACTTATATCTTTTAGAGGATGGCGGTGGTTTTATTTTGAAGAAATAGATGAACTCGCATGCTTCACTTATATCCTTTTGAGAGTCTATTAGAACAGCATGGTAATGTTCTTTGGCTATAAAACTAGCCTTCACATGATAGACATCCAAGATCAATGTAGTAAAAACTTTCATACTAAGTGCATTGAATATGATGAGAAGTTGGATGCTTGATAATTGTTTTGAGATATGAGGATAGTGATATTAGAGTCATGCTAGTGGAGTTATTATGAAATTGAGAAATACTTGTGTTAAAGTTTGTGATTCCCGTAGCATGCACATATGGTGAACCGCTATGTGACGAAGTTAGAGCATGAGGTATTTATTGAGTGTCATCCTTTGTGTGGAGGTCGGGATCGCGCGATGGTTAACTCCTACCAACCCTTCCCCTAGGAGCATGCGTTGAATACTTTGTTTTGATGACTCGTAGATTTTTGCAATAAATATATGAGTTCTTTATGACTAATGTTGAGCCCATGGATTATACGCACTCTCACCCTTCCACCATTGCTAGCCTCTCTTGTACCGCACAACTTTCGCCAGTACCATACACCCACCATATACCTTCCTCAAAACAGCCACCATACCTACCTATCATGGCATTTCCATAGCCATTCCGAGATATATTGCCATGCAACTTTCCACCGTTTCGTTCATATGACACGCTTCATATTGTCATATTTTCATGCATGATCATGTAGTTGACATCGTATTTGTGGCTAGGCCACCATGCATAATTTTTCATACATGTCACTCTTGATTCATTGCACATCCCGGTACACCGCCGGAGGCATTCATATAGAGTCATACTTTGTTCTAATATCGAGTTGTAAATCAATATAAGTGTGATGATCATCATTATTAAAGCATTGTCCCAAAGAAAAAGAAAGAAGGAAAGGCCAAAGAAAAAAGAAAGGCCCAAAAGAAGAAAAAAAAGAAAAAAAAGAAAAAAAAGGAAAAATAAAAGAAAGAAAAGAAAAGGGACAATGCTACTATCCTTTTCCACACTTGTGCTTCAAAGTAGCACCATGATCTTCATGATAGAGAGTCTCATGTTTGGTCACTTTCATATACTAGTGGGAATTTTCATTATAGAACTTGGCTTGTATATTCCAACGATGGGCTTCCTCAAATGCCCTAGGTCTTCATGAGCAAGCAAGTTGGATGCACACCCACTTAATTTATTTATTCCAGCTTTCATACATATTTAGCTCTAGTGCATCCGTTGCATGGCAATCCCTACTCACTCACATTGGTATCTATTGATGGGCATCTCCATAGCCCATTGATACGCCTAGTCGATGTGAGACTATCTCCCTCCTTTTTGTCTTCTCCACAACCACCACTCTATTCCACCTATAGTGCTATGTCCATGGCTCACGCTCATGTATTGCGTGAAAGTTGAAAGGTTTGAAAGAATAGAGTATAAAAACAAGTGCTTGGCTGAAACCAGGGTTGTGCATGATATGAATATTTTGTGTGATGAAGAGGGAGCATAGCCAGACTATATGATTTTGTAGGGATAACTTTCTTTAGCCATAGTATTTTGAGAAGACATGATTGCTTTGTTAGTATGCTTGAAGTATTATTATTCTTATGTCAATATAGACTTTTGTCTTGAATCTTTCAGATCTGAACATTTATGCCACAATTTAGAGAATTACATAGAAAATTATGTTGGTTAGCATACCACATCAAAAATTCTGTCTTTATCATTTACCTACTCGAGGACGAGCAGGAATTAAGCTTGGGGATGCTGATATGTCTCCAACGTATCTATAGTTTTTGATTGTTCCATGCTATTATATTATCCTTCTAGGATGTTTTATGGGCTTTTATATACACTTTTATATGATTTTTTGGACTAACCTATTAACCTAGAGCCCAGTGCCAGTTTCTGGTTTTTCCTTGTTTTTGAGTTTTACAGAAAAGGAATATCAAACGGAGTCCAACTGATGTGCCAATTTTTGGTGATTTTTTCTGGACCAAAAGAAGGCCCCGAAGTAAAAGGGTTGGGCCAGGAGAGCCACGGGCTGCCCACGAGGGTGGAGGGCGCGCCCACTCTAGGAGGGCGTGCGCCCCTGTCTCGTGGATAGCCCGGAGGCCCCCCTGACTTGTGCCCTACGGCAAAAAATCCTATAAATACTAAAACCTCCGGAAAATAACCTTGAAGTTCTATGTGTTGGTTGAATAGATGTTTCTGAGATTGTGTGATGCATATCGTATAATAATGCCCACGGATACTTGAGGTGACAATGGAGTATCTAGGTGACATTAGGGTTTTGGTTGATTTGTGTCTTAAAGTGTTATTCTAGTACGAACTCTATGATAGATTGAACGTTACTACGGACTCTTGAATAGATCGATCAGAAAGAATAACTTTGAGGTGGTTTCGTACCCTACCATAATCTCTTCGTTTGTTCTCCGCTATTAGTTACTTTGGAGTGACTCTTTGTTGCATGTTGAGGGCTAGTAATATGATCCAATTATGTTATTATTGTTGAGAGAACTTGCACTAGTGAAAGTATGAACCATAGGCCTTGTTTCCTATCATTGCAACACCGTTTATGCTCACTTTTACCACTTGCTACCTTGCTGTTTTTATATTTTCTTATTACGAAAACCTATATCTACATCCATATTGCACTTGTATCACCATCTCTTCGCCGAACTTGTACACCTATACAATTTACCATTGTATTGAATGTGTTGGGGACACAAGAGACTCTTAGTTATTTGGTTGCAGGGATGTTTGAGAGAGACTATCTTTATCCTACGCCTCTCACGGATTGATAAACCTTAGGTCATCCACTTGAGGAAAATTTGCTACTGTCCTACAAACCTCTGCACTTGGAGGCCCAACAACGTCTACAAGAAGAAGGTTGTGTAGTAGACATCACGTACGCGATAGGAGTTTTATAATTGTACGCTACAAGCTGGAAGTTGAGTAAGAATGTAATGTAAGCAGGCTATAAGAATTTAAATACGTACTCCCTCCATTCTCAAGAGTAAGATCCTTTTTATAGTTTGACCCAATATACACAACATGTTCCTTCAACTACCACTTCATTTTCTCTTGCATGACATGACCTAGATGTTGGATGTCCCATGTGTCGGCAGAAGGAGGAAGAACTTCACCAAATCGTCTCCACATTTAGAGCAAGTATAATAGGGTGATGTAAGGATTTAAATATTGTATTATTGGAAATGAGAGAAGAGGATAGAGAAGGGAAGCGAGCTGTAGCACGAGCTCCAAGAAGCTTTTAGCACGGCAACCGTCATGGACGCAGTGACGGTCGATGTCGCTGGTTTGCACCTAGCTAGCCGTCCTGCACGCGCCGATGTGTGCCGCCATGATGCACTGATTGAGCCGCTTTCGTGCACGCCGTCCGCCACGGACGCAACGACGGTCGCTACCTGCATGCGCCAATGCGTGTCTCCTCGATTTAGAATATTGTTTGATCCTTTTAGATCCACTCGCATCTGCACCCATTTTTCTACGACAAATAAATTGAGCAATGTTATTATTATTATTATTGGCTGCATGCACTAGGCGGCTACATATCTTAATTCTTTGTGGCTTCCTCGACGTGGTGGTGGCGTGTGTAGCTATGCATGCACTAGGTGCTTACGAACAAAGCGAGCTCTCTCAAAAAACAATCAATAATTCAAAAAAGTACAAATTAGTAAGAAATTAATAATAGGATAGATAGAAAACTTAATAATAGAACTTAATAACATAACATAGATAGGGCCAACAAGCCCAGAGCACGATCATATAGTTCAATTACAACTTAATAACATAACATAGATTCAAAAAAAAGATAGAGGGTTCTAAACCCTAGCGGCCGCCATCTCCACCTCGCTCCTCCGGGCGCCCTTCACTGCTCCTCCGGGGTGTTGTCGTTGGGGTATGGCAGACTGTGCATGCGCGACGCGGTGGGGAAGATGTTGGTGTAGTCCATGAAGATGTTGTGGGTGGTGAAAGCGATGAACTCGCAGCCACACCAGAACACGCGGCTGAGTAGGTAGAACACGTCGAAGGGGTTGGTGAAGTGGGCAAGGATAGCAACCACAACCCCATTGTGGATGACCTCCTCGACTCGATACATTCTTGGAGATCCCCGGGGGAGGTGGTGGTAGCCGATCCCAAGGAAGAAGTTGCTGAACTCCCTTGCGCCCCTCCATCTTGACATCGCCCACAGACGGAGTGTGTTCTCGACGTACACCTCGGCGGGGTAGAGCCTCTCTGGCCCGGTGGGGGGGAAGCGGTAGGTTGTCCCCATGTAGTGCTTGGCCGAGGGATGTGAAGAAGAAGGAGAAGGCGTCGAAGAAGATGGGGTCGAAGAACAAGAAGGGTAGATGGCAAAGGATGGGAGATAGATGAGGGATGTGAGAGGAAGAAGAAGATGATGGGTGGCTTAAATAGCCATAGCTCGTTTTTTAGGGCTATGTGAACTAGCTCGTTTTCACACCCACCGTGGCATCGGGAAAACAGAGCCAATGCGACGGCCCAACCAGAGCTTGGTTTCATTTTGGGCCCAATAACTACATTTTTTCACAGAGTCAATGGTGGACGAGCACAACCAATGTGAGAATATCTTGTGGATGGCCCCACAATCTAACAATGCGGAGCCGTCCATCTGATCCAATGACGCGGAGCGTGCATGCAACCAGCCTTTCTAGAAGACCACATCTGAGGGCTATCGCTTGGCGCTAGTGTATGATCGGACGGCTGATGTTCGGAGCTAGGGTTAGGCGAAACCTCACGGGGTTTAGAGGGGTTTTGAGCTGGTCAACGTGGTTATGTAGTTTTGACTGAGCATAACTAATTTAAAAAATAAAAAATATGAAACCTTCGCGGTTCGTGGTTTTATAAGACACACTAACGAGGAAGAAAACTAAACTTGGTATACAGAAATTTAAAAAAAACTAGGTGGCACGATCGAGGTCAAATGAGCACCATTAATTTTATAAAAATCAAAAAATATAAAACCTGCGCACAATGTTGTCTTATGTGACATGTTACCAACCAAAAATCATAAACTTGGTCTATGGACATTTCCATAAAAAAACCTTCACACATATGAGCTATCACGTACAACGTTGTAGAGAGTTCAAGGAGAGGAGGTAGGGTTCCCTTAGGTTTTTGAAAAATAAAAAAATTCACCAAAGCTTGATTTCAAAGTGAATAAGAAGGATCTGAACTTAGTTTTCCATTTTCTTATTTTTAAAATATGAAGATTAATTCAATAAATAGTGAGACTTCGAATCTACACTATATAGGTTGAATAGGTGTTAATAAAAAATATTTGGCTCATTTCGAGTAGGTTCAACAAATAGTGAGACTTTGAATCTTCAGCAAACTTTGCAACATCACACCAGAGGGCAATGGACTTCAAGTGTTGGTTCAAATTCAAATTTTGCCTCAAATTCAAATGTTGTTTTTTACTCTGTTATTGGAATATTTGATATGTTATTGGAATACTTGATCAAATGATGGACTATCTTCATTCACATGTTGTTGTTTGCTCTTTTTGCTTATTCTTTGCAGCATATCTGATTAGTAAAGCAACACTGAAGCAGCATGTGTGATCATTGCATCACCTAAACTCATAGCTCACACCATCAAAATAGAACTTACCATACGCCACAGGCAAATTTAAGGATAGACAAATGTAGATAGCATAATACATTACTACCATAGAACACACACAAAGTTTATCAAAGTTTACTACCATAGAACATTATAGATACCACCACACAAAGTTTACCAAACAACCACATTAAGTTTACCAAAGGTAAAAGATTAAACATCGTCACATCACTTGGGAAGAGGAGTCAGGGCCTTGGCGAGGGAAGCATGATGCCCCCTGATCTTGTATTCCTCCCCGCCAATCGCTACATCCTCTGCATGAGACACAAGGTGGTCTAAGCGGCCATCCTTTGGCTTTGGCTTGATGGTGCAGTAGGGGCAGTGCCACTTCTTGATCTTGCGGTTGTAGAAGGAAGCAACTCCCTTGGCCTTAATCTTCTCCTCCTCCTTTGCTGTGAAGGATGCGGCGTTGCCATTGTCCACATCTTCTCCAGACTCATATTGCACACATTTATACATTATAGATTCATATACACCATGTTAAAGGAACTAAATGAACAATCTAAATTTCAAGTAGGCTTACCTCATATTCTTCATCGTCACTATCGTATGGGTCCTTGAACCCAGTAAGGTCCAGCTTCCTCTTATTCCCAACAGAATCATCCTCCTGAATATATAATCACATCCATTACTAGTAATACAGAAGCCAACTGATAATTTAGATATGGACACATGACACATTGATCACATTATCCATACTATGATCCTCTTTGCATTTTCCATTGTCATGCACACACATTGAACAACAAAGCTAATATAACTACATATTGTGGACAAATTTATATACCGATGAATCAAGTAAGTTCTTAATCAATTGATAGGTACATCAAAATTAATACATTCCATTTGGGCATATGACATTCAAAAGACCAATCTGTGTAGCATTCAAAAACAAATCTAACCATACATGTTTGTAGCATTCAAAACCCCAATATGTGCAGCATTCAAAAACAAATCTAATAATCACATGTAGCATTAAGCACAATTATCCCTATCTCTCATTAAGATCTGTCTAGCATTTTTGCAACGAATGTAATCCAAAAAACCCTAATACAAATAATCTAATAATACGAATGTAATCCAAAAAAACCCCATCCCTCAAACCAACTACTCTAACCATATGTACTACCCTACTGTAAGGGCATCTCTTGCCTAAGGTTTCGGTGATGATGACAATCCTTGTGTGGACTAATCGTGTGTCAATATTACTCAGGTTTATAACATGTGGCACAAGACGGTTAGGCCTTCCCTCTTTAAGGAAAAGATCGAAGACGGAGGTTCCGATGCCTTTTTGTTTCTTTTGGTCATAGGAAATCTGTACTATTAAGAGGGAACCCACATCGGAAGGTAATGGGCGAATCAAGTCACGTACACAGATATTTTGCACCCACTATATTGCCTCCGTTCGTGGAGAGAGAGGTCCCCTTTCATTCCTCCGTATGTGTAGACTCATCCACAGTGGTCGCCCTAGTAGGCGGTTGTACCGGTGGCCGGTAGTTCCGGTCGAACCACCGCCCCAAGTACCGCTCACGGGTGATACCTTCTGTACTGGGTGCGGTGGTAGACCGGTGGTGGCCCGGAAGTACCGGTGTTCTTCTCGCAAGACCGGTACTACCGGTGTTCCGAGCGGTAGTACCGCTCTGACTGCCATCACACAGAAGCTATCTGCCTGGCGGTAGTTCCGGCCCAACCACCGTCCCAACTACCGCCCTTGCTTGAAACCTTCTGGTTTCTAAGCGGTAGTTGACCGGAGGTGGGCCGGTAGTTCCGGTTTTCTCCGGAAGACCGGTACTACCGGGTGAGCCACCGGAAGTACCGCCTTGGTGGCAAGGGCGCAGGTTCCTTCACTCACCGGTACTACCGGTTGGGTAAGCGGAAGTACCGGTCCTATGTAAATCTGCACATAACGGTTGGATTGGTGGAGACCCTATTTAAGGAGCCCCTTCTCCCACCTCCATCTTATCTCTTGCCTCTCTCTCTTCACCATTAATGCCATTGAAGCTTTCTTGCCCGATCTCTCTCCCTAGCCAACCAAACTTGTTGATTTGCTAGGGATTGAAGGAGGAGACCTAGATCTACACTTCCACCAAAGGAAACTTGATTCCCCCATACTTTCTTGTGTGGATTTTGTTACTCTTGGGTGTTTGAGCACCCTTAACGGAAGAGGTCACTTCGGAGCCACAATCCATTGTGGTGAAGCTCCGGGGTTTCGTTGGGAGCCTCCAATTAAGTTGTGGAGAGAGCCCCAACCTTGTTTGTAAAGGTCCGGTTGCCGCCTTCAAGGGCACCACTAGTGGATTCACGGCACCTTGCATTGTGTGAGGGCGTGAGGAGAATACGGTGGCCCTAGTGGCTTCTTGGGGAGCATTGTGCCTCCACACCGCTCCAACGGAGACGTACTTCCCCTCAAAGGGAAGGAACTTCGATATCACATCCTCGTCTTCACCGTCTCCACTTGTGGTTATTTCTTACCTTTACTTGTGCAAGCATTACTTGTTTAACTCCTATAGCTTGCTTGTGAAGTTGTTATCTTTACTTTCCGTTAGTTGTCATCTTAGTTGCATATCTAGACAACTTACTTTGACGCTTAATTTAAAGTGGTTAAGAAAAGTTAAAAATTGTTAGTTGCCTATTCACTTCCCCCCCCCCCTCTAGTCAACCATATCGATCCTTTCACCTACGAATCACAATCCAACCAATGAAAATAACTACCCTTACAATGTAAATATTGCAAATAGGGTACAAGCAAATGGAAGTACCTCTTGTACCACCCTCTCCTCGCCAGGCTACGCATCTGGATGGGCTGCGCCGCTCGACGCTGTCACCTTCAGCTCCGGTAGTGCCGAGGCGGATGCTGCCACCTCCTTCTCCACATCCACAACCGTGACAGTGGTTGTGAGTTTCCACGCACCACCGTGGATGCCGCCAACGTCCTGCACTGCATCTGTCGCGGTCGCCGCGCCCTGCAGATCTCCGGCCGCTGCGCCGCCGTCGCCATGAGCGTCCGCCATCGGTATGAGGGATGCGATAAAGGTGAGGAAGAGGATGTGGTGGGGGAGGGTGAGACTGTGCGGTGGAGGAGAGCGAGACAACGCGGTGTGGGAGAGGGAGACGATGTGACAGGGAGGGGATTTGGGGGAAAATGGTAGGGGCGATGTGCCCGTAGGTGGTTCCCCATCTTATACGATTGGACGTTTTTGGCTTGTTCCATGGACACGTGCTCCCCCACGACCTCGATCAGTTGCATGTAAAAACGAAACGCCTACATGGCCCCACTAGTCAGAGTTGATGGTCAAAGCATTGACCCGACGACATTCAGCGTTCATGACCATTTCTGAGGGTTTTAGACAAGGGAGTGGGGAAAACTAAGCAAAAGGTAAGAGCGTGGGGATGAAAAAGTAGAGCTAAGGAACCAGGGGCACAGATATAAAAATCCCATATTATTAACCATGCTCTTAGACCGGAGGAGTAGGAAACACGGCAAGCCATGTGTAGTTACATCATAGGTACATGCCCACCTCACGGTATCACCATATTTTTCGACATCCGTGCGACACCTAGGTCTAGTTGATGGTACTACTAGGACTAACTATTGTACTAGCATACTACTAGGTTGGATCTATGTCATGTTTCAAGTTCACATAGCCGGATGTTGGCTATAAAACTACGGTACTTACACTGCAAGAAGTGACTCGAAAACCATTCATAAATTGCATTTATCACATGAATCCAAACATCATAATGCAATTTCTACCATTGATTAGAGTCATCCGACGACTTAGGATGATGATGGGATTCACAGCTACAGTAATAACACCCGCCCACCGTGCGAAGCATGTGAAGCTAATAACTAGCAGTATTATCGCTGATTGGACTCATACGATAACCTGCATGTACAATTATGTATTCAGGAAAAAACGGTTCGTCGCAGCACCCACTTTGAGAAGCGACTCGCAATCCATTCATAAATTTAGTAAATTTATCACAGGCATATCATTTAGTATTACATACAATGGGTCATCAACGCACAATGACAATGAGGATACATTGTAAATACTAAAGTTTTTGTCACACAACAAATAACAAAGCGATGAAATAAACTTCAGGCCAACCAATCATTGGCGTGGGAAACACTTGCTTTGAACCATAAGTGTTTCTCTAGGCAGGGCCATCTATTGTCTCAATCGAGACCAACACAAGACTCATCATCCAGGCTGAAGCGGCCTATATCAGGACGCACATTGTTATAGCCAGGGTATGGAACCATAGCAATGTCCCCGGTATAGATACAGTTGCTTCTCATAAATGGTAACGTTGTGCCAACAGTAGCTGGATCGCATTTCACCATCATTGGATAGTTTTGTCTTAGGAAGAGCGAATTTTGTCCAAGAGTATCAATACTCCACCAGGCAGAAGGTGCTGGCGCTAGCACACTAGTATCTATCCTGAATACCCTGCATCAGATGTTGGAATAGGTCCGGAGAGTGCGACTATGGGAGACAACACCTGCTTCCTTAGTAACATAAGCAGTGCCCTGCATACAGACAAGAAGAGGTGATCCATCGGAATAAGTTGCCAGGCGCCACTGAGTATATGGGTCCTCCTCGTCTTCATGCTCGTGATCATCACCATCGTCATATCCCCCTTGGTTATAAATTTTTCCAAGTATCGGTGGGGGAATGTCCACAGAACCTTGGAAACAAAGAAGGTTAATTAGTATACGGGGATACTAACGCACATGCATGGTGAATGAAACAATTATAATTACCGTGGAATACAAATGTACCGAAACAACAAGTATCCAATGGAAAAACTGTGCCAGAAGTGGTGGCAGCAAACACAAGACGCTCGCATTTAATTGCATCAGGGTACACATCGTTGTACAGAAACTGGTTTTTAGCAATATCCATCGAGACGTGTAACCAAGGTGGCAGCAAGCTTGTAGAAGATAGCGACACCATGATAGTTCGTATAACCCCAAGAGTGGTTGGGAACTTGACAAATTGCTATCTTCTGTAGACGACGGTCATGATGATCGTATTTGAACGTACGTAGAATGCCGGTGTGCCCAACCTCAGGGCTGTCTGAGATTTTTGGAAGTGGAACCCGATGATGAGTGTACACATTCACAAGTTCCCACTCACAATTGTACCCAATATAAACAACCCAATCTCCATTTGCACCTACCCAGGCCTTACCCTCAAGCAATGGCATCTTAACATGACACATAGCATTATCAAGCGGCATCAACTTGCACAAGGGGATGCTTCTGTCGTCCCCACGTCAGCGAGCAACGTCATGGCGAAGAAGATAGGGGAGATCAGACCGCTCCTGAACCCTTGGGTTCTTTATAATGATGTTATTTGTTGCGTCGAGAATAGTCTTGAACGAACCTGCCATGGTAGCCATGGTGATGACGTCGCACCGATCATTGAGTTCCTCCACCACGTCATCTTTCAGATCAAGGCAAGAATAACGGGGTCGTTTCCGGCCTGCTCCCTCCATCGAGAAGACGAACAATGGTAGAAGGAAGATTAAAGGAAAATGAAGGGAGGAAGAGCATGTGACAGCATTTACCAAATCGAGAGGGAAAGGCGAAGAGGTGGTTGGTGGTTGCCATGTTACAGGAAGAGGCTAGTGGAGAGCAGTGGACGGTTGCCACGATACAGAAACAAGCGGCCCAGCCTACATAGATGTCCGTTCGAAAATTATATAAAAGGAATCGCCGTCATCTCACCGACATGTTGGAACGGGACGACATGTTAACAAAACATGGTGTGTCATTTCTTGTTTAAAATGCGATCTGGCCGCATTGGCCCGAGGTGCCGCATTATTTCTTGATTTTATTTTTTAATGGCGTGTAGTAATTGGTACTGTGTGCAGAGAAAATATAAACTACTCTACCACTACTCTACCTCTAGACTAGCACTCGTAAGATATATAGGTTGCAGCTTCAGTGCTTCCTTGTTTATCACACTCGCTTCTCACACTATCACCCTCCTCTCCAGATCTAAAAAAGACGGAAGTGGCCCCTCTCTCTCCCTTCTCACCGGTGGTCACATTTCCGCAAGGATCCCATCCACCAGGGAAGAAAAGGACGTGCAGTGTTGATGCACTCGTCGTTAGCGAGTGAGGTCACACACTGACGACAAGGCCATCCTCTCAGACCTAGCGCTAGCGCGGGTTGGCAGCCATTTCCAAGCTCACTACCGTAGTGTGTGCCGAGGACGACGAACACAAGCGAAGCCACTTCCCATCGACCCTTGGGTATGCTACCTCTTTTCGAACCATACCATTGTTCTATTTTGCCACATCTGCCACGTCGCTGGATGTGGATCTTTTTCCACTCCCCCATCTCCCGAATTTACCAACCTCTGCTCTACTGGTCATGCTAACGAAAACCTTAATTTGCACTATTAAAGGAAACCCTACTTCATGCAGAGTAATCCTTGTCTGGGTTGAATAAGGAAAGAAAGGGGGAAAGTACCGTCGAAGAGACTAGGTATCAAACCTGCATCTTGGTTGAAAAGGGGAAAAGCAGTAGGTAAGGAGCATATGTTGTCTCTTGGTTGAAAAAGGGTAGAAAGGCAGGACAACCCAATAGAGAATGACCGGGTCGATAGGTTTGTTATCCTCACATAGGATAAGGGTAGCTAAAGAGAACAAAAATGGGACGTAATCCACATGTGTTGCATGGATATTTGTTACTCTAGGCAACCATCCCTCCCTCACCACTCTATGCGTCCATGGAGGTACATCGGACTGGATAATTGTTAGCTGTTGATTGTGGATCTTATTAAAGATTTTTGAGCTAAGTCATTCTAATGATGTTGCACAGCCAGTATACCAACGATGAAACTTGCTACTACCTTAGATTTTTGCATTGTTAATGCTTATAGATTACATACCTCACTTCATGATGTAATGATAAGTCAACTCTTTTAACACTGTCACCTAAATGTCAAGGCGGCAATGGCATTTCATTTTTGTTAAACTGCACAAAAAATTATTACGAGAAGAGGAAAGGTCAAGAGTGGGCACCTCCTCCTGCTGCTGTTTTCTTGATTAGTTTATCAAGTTTTTATGTTTGATCGACTATCAAGATTGGGATAGCAATTTTTGAGGTCCCCTCGAGTTTGAAATGATATTTACCTTAAAGTTACATGGTTTTCAAATTTGTATAATGTCATTAGTTACCTTCAGACTTTTGTATTTGGTCTAATATTGTTGCACAACTAGTATACCAATGCTCAAACTTGTTAGCTATAGATTTTGTATGGTTAATGCTTATAGAAATCTTCAAGTGCTAGCTTATGGAAATCTTTTCACTAAAACCATTGTACTGTACCCAATACTAACAAAACTACTCTACTGTTGCACTAGCCATTGGATAGTGTATATTTGTACTATTCGAATGGTGTTGCATTAGCGTATGGACATATATATGGTCTAGCAAGCTTTCCCAGATAGGTGCTCAAGAAAACTACTACCTATTTTTCTAAACACTAGACATTTGGGTACTTGAAGTCGAACTGCGAAAATGTCTTATACTAAGGAACAATGGGTGTAGGATTCATTCAAATTTTGCCAGCAAAAGCTAGTCATGCCTTTCTTAAATTTAATGTTCATTATGTTATCGGAGGAGGTCTGCATGTTTGTCTCTATTGCGTGTCCATTACATACCCGACATCATGATGTAATGGTAAGTCATTTTTTGTACAATGTCACCGAGTTGTCAAGGTGGTGATGGCATTTTATTTTAGTTGAACTGCACAAAAAATGCTTAAAAGAAGAGGAAAGGTCAAGAATGGTTCAATCTTTCACAAAACACTATATATGCCTTCCTCACATCAGTCGTTCTTTTCCCACTAAGAAATTGCAATTCTTATATTTGTGAGTCTATGCTTCAATTAGTGCCACTTTTATACTAACCACACTTTCCCATTAAGTTATTATTATTTTATATTTCCTTATTCATGGTACAGGTTTATTATTCATGCTAGAATTGTATTGAATGGAAACCTAAATACATGTGTGAATACATAAACAAATACTGTGTCCCTAGTAAGCCTCTACTAGACTAGCTCGTTAATCAAAGATGGTTAAGGTTTCATAACCATGAACATGAGTTGTCATTTGATAACGAGTCACATAATTATGAGAAAGATGTGATGGACAAGATCCATCCATAAGCTTAGCATTTGATCGTACAATTTATTGCTACTGCTTTCATGTATGTCAAATACATATTCCTTTGACTATGAGATCATGCAACTCTTGGATACCGGAGGAATACCTTGTGTGCAATCAAATGTCACAACGTAACTAGGCGATTATAAAGATGCTCTATAGGTATCTCCGATGGTGTTTTGTTGGGTTGGCGTGAATCAAGATTAAGATTTGTCACTCCGAGTATCGGAGAGGTATCTCTGGGGCCTCTCGGTAATACAAATCGTAATAAGCCTTGCAAGAAAATCACTAATGAGTTAGTCACGGGATGATGTATTCTGGAACTTGTAAAGAGACTTTCCGGTAATGAGATTGAACTAGGTATAGAGATACCGACGATCGAATCTCGGGCAAGTAACATACCGACGAACAAAGGGAATTGTGTATGTTGTCATAACGGTTCGACCGATAAAGATCTTCGTAGAATATGAAGGAGCCAATCTGGGCATCCAGGTTCCGCTATTAGTCATTGACCGGAGAGGCATCTCGACCATGTCTACATAGTTCTCTAACCCATAGGGTCCGCACGCTCAACATTCGTTGACGATATAGTATTATATGAGTTATGTGATTTGGTGACCTAATATTGTTCGGAGTTCCGGATGAGATCACGGACATGACGAGGAGTCTCGAAATAGTCGAGAGATAAATATTTATATATAGGACGATAGTATTCGAACACCGGAAGTGTTCCGGAGGACATTGGGTACTCATCGGGTCACCAGAAGGAGTTCCGGGCAACCCCGGCAAAAGATATGGGCCTTATGGGCCAAGAGGGGAAACACACCAGCCACATAGGGCTGGTGCGCCCCCCATATTGGCCGGCCAAGGTGGATAAGGAAAGGGGAAGAATGAAAGGAAAGAAAGGGAATATGATTCCCCCTTCCTTTCCCCCTCCCCCTCTTTCCTCCCCCCTCCAAATAAACATGGCAGGCCGGGGGCGCGGCCAAGGAGGACCCCAAGTAGGATTCGGCCTACTTGGGGCGCCCCATGGCAGCCTCCCCTCTCCCTCCCACCTATATATATGAGGGGGCGCCCTAGCACAACACATACAATTGCTTAGCCGTGTGCGACGCCCTCCTCCATAGTTTATACCCCCGATCATATTTTCGTAGTGCTTAGGCGAAGCCCTGCGGAGATCACTTCATCATCACCGTCACCACGCCGTCATGCTGACGAAACTCATCTACTATCTTGATGTCTTGCTGTATCAAGAAGGCGAGGGACGTCATCAAGCTGAACGTGTGCAGAACGCGGAGGTGCCGTGCGTTCGGTACTTGATCGGTTGAGGCGCGAAGAAGTTCGACTACATCAACTGCATTGTGAAACACTTCTGCTTACGGTCTACGAGGGTACGTAGACACACTCCTCCCCCC
>LR738715.1:613833016-613844430 GCA_902687465.1 Secale cereale | reverse complement strand
CCCCCCCCTCGTTGCTATGCATCTACGCAGATAGATCATTATGTGTGCGTATATTTTCTTTTGTTTTCCATGCAACGTTTCGCAACAATATCCAACCGAGGAATACTTGCTTTTGTCAACCTTGCTGGGCTGCAAATCTTTCAAGACGAGGAGAGTTTCTTTCGGCTTGGCCGGAAAATGTGCTATCAATAATGAGAAATAGGTTGTACATTTTTAAAACACAGCAAACCGGCAATTAGTTTCAAATTTCTTTTTTTTTGCATCTCAAGATTTTAAATTTCATTGATTTTTATGCATGAGCAATTACTTATATTTATATTTATATAAATTTATTTTTCAATTTAATTTGAATGTGACTCGAAATTTCAGGATTAAAAACAGTTCGGACCGCACCGAAATATGCAAAATTTCGTAGAATGTTTTAACTATGGCTACAATATGGGCTGTAATGCTAACAAAAAGAATATGGTCTCCAAAAATATCCTTAAGAATTAGAAAATGGGCTGTAAATTATTAAAAATAATGGTAGATGGGTTGTATGTTGTTTTCCACAGATTTGAGGTCGACTTGTGCGCCTACTATAGGTTGACGTGTACGTTTTCCTAAAAGAATGTTGACGTGTACGCAAGTGTGTGCCAACTTAGTAACAAACGAGAGAAGTGACTGTTGGATGTCCATCCAACGGCCGTCGTACTTCTTCAATCTCTGATTTTCCTGCTCCAACCGCCCATGCCAGTGCCGCGGGACGGCCTGCTCCATCTTCCCATGACAGGCTGTGCTGCCGCGCAGGTCTCACCGGCCGACCATACAGCTACCACTGGCCATGCCATCCCTCTGCCCACCCGCACCTCCTGTTATTTTCCGGCGACGCCAGCCTTACCCCGCAGCCGAACCAGTAACAGCCCTTGTACTCCCCTCAGCGTGGGCATCCACTAATGTGGCTTCACTTGCTCCGGGTCGTTCCCTTCCCGGGCCTCGCCTTCATCCACCACGTTGATGCTCTCGACGTGGCGTGGTCAACCAAAAGACATCCATCGGAAAAGGGACCCACATGGTCCATGGCCGCACGCAAACAAGTGCCACCTTATTACGCGAAAAAACAAACCCCCTGACAGCTGGGATCCACTACCTATATCTTCGCATGCTAGGAAGTGCCTCCTTTTTAAGCGAAAAATAACGTCTGCTTCCCTTGACAACTGGGGCCCATCATATTTGGAGGCTGACTTGTGGCCCTAGTCAGTTGACGCGTACGCAGGGCTTTGTCAACTTAGTCAACAAACGATTCTATCAGAAGTGACCGTTGGATATTAATCCAATGGTTGTTCTGCTTCATCAATCTCTGATTTTCTTGACGTAGCCGCCCAGACCAGCGCCGGCGGGACCGCGTGCTCCTCCCTCCTGTGGCCGGTTGTGCTGCCGCCCAGGCCTCACCGCCCCTCCTACTCCAACTGCTCGCTAGGCCATCCATCTACTCACCCACACCCCTTGTTATTTTGCGGCGACGTCAGCCTCACACCGCATACGAACCAGTCAACCCTTGTACTCCCCTCCGCGTGGGCATCCACTACCGCGTCTTCCCCGGCTCCGCATCGTTCCCTTCCTAGGCCTCGTCGTCGTCCATGGCCTTGCTGCTCTCGGCGTGGCGTGGTCAACGAATGACAACCATCAGAAGACGGTTGTTCGTGGTGACGCTGACAGCTGGACCCACCGGCTACATCTTCGGACGCAAGGAAGTGCCTCTATATTAGGCGTGAAAAATGATCCCTCGGCCTGACAGCTGAGACCCACCATCTACATCTTCGCTCGGAAGGAAGTGCGTCTGTATCCCCCCTGACAGCTGGGACCCACTCGGTCGAAGCATACGCAGCGTTGTCTGTCTGGTCGCAAACGTGTATGTACATACTGGTCGATCGGTGTCTCTGCAACGCTGAACCATGGCCGAGCAAGTAGCGACACGTGTCGTAGCAAAGCCCCGGCGTAGCAGTTCATGCAGTCCCATCTAAACCATGTACACGTACGTACATCCACGTGGCCAAAAATACGGCCACATACGTACATACGAGCGGGGTCACAAGCGCGTACTTGCACATACGTACGGCCAGGACTCGTGTACATGAGACGGCAGCAACGATGTTCTGTTCAACGACAGCCAACCAGCTGGGTCGGGACAGAGAAACTGCATTGTGTTCATCGGGAGGTAATGGAATGCGTCATGTTCGTCGGGAGCCAACCGACTTGGACGGAACAGCCGAAACGGGGTCTGGCATACAGCAAAACGGAGGAATCGACCTTTTGTTCGACCGCCTATGATCGAAACGGGGTCATGTTCATCGGCTCGGGGTCTGGCGTACTGCAAAACGGACTTCTGTTCGAGCTCCTACGGTCGAAATGGGGTCCTGTTCATTAGGAGGGGTGTGGCGTACCGCAAAACGGGACTCCACGGGCTACTATTCATGCACCGTTGACCTCTTGCAGCCTCCATCTGCTACTGTTCATCCACTGTTGACCTCCTCCAGGCTCCACCGACTACTGTTCATCAACCTCCACGGGGTCCTGTTCATTCACCCCCACCCGGCTGGGGTGTGGCGGCCTCCTCGGGGTCCTGTTCATCCAACGATAACGGCCTACTACCACGGTGTCCTGTTAATCCAACCCCTCGGGAACTGTTCATCCAACCACAACCAAACAGCTAGACTCACTACGTCTTGTACTCGTTCAACCAACCCCCCAACGATCGTTGTTCATCGAGCGGCAGGTTCGATCAGCTTCAGTAAGCAGCAGCAGCGATCGATCGGGTTTAATTAGCAGCGAAGGGGTCGGTCGGGTTCAGTTAGCAGTGAAGGAGTCGGTCGGGTTCAGTTAGCAGCAAAGGCATTGATCGATGGGCTTCAGTACATAGCAGTGTGATCGCTCGGGTTCAGTAAGTGAACGCCTCGCTCGGGTTCAGTTATAGTGAACACGGCTCGCACCACGCACGCGTACGAGAGAGAAACGTGCAACCACACTACATCGCTCTGCCCCGACCACCCACCATAACCGGGAACTCCCCGAAATTTTCCTCGCCCTCGCTTCTACCATGATTTTTCCATCATGAACGGCCCAAAGAATGTCATGCAGGTGCGTCTCCGATCCGCCCAGAACAAAAAGCCCATTTTCTGTCATATTTTTGTCATAGAAATAGGAGCCCATCACAACTATGATGATACCGGGTTTTGTCACAATTATCGTCATAGAAGTGTCATAAGCATGACATGAAAAAAATTCGTTCGGGCCAAAATGTCAAGGATGTGTCTTTTTTTTTTTGTAGTGCAACTTTCACTACTCATTTTCTGAGAAGAGAACTACTTACTCTTGAGTTGAGATCAAGAGATTCCAATCCAACCATTTGAACCTTGATTTCTAGCCTTTCCCAAGTTGCTTTCCATTCATTCCTCGCATCCACAAAATTCAAATCTGTGAGAGTGTTTCAGTGTTTGAGAGACTATCATTTGAAGCACAAGAGCAAGGAGTTCATCATCAATAACGCCATATATTATCTTTTGGAGAGCAGTGTCTTCTAGATTGGTTAGGTGTCACTTGGGAGCCTCTAAGAGATTGTGAAGTTGAACCAAGGAGTTTGTAAGGGCAAGTAGATCGCCTACTTCATGAAGGGTGGTCTCGAAGTTATTGATCTCTTTAAGCATGGTATCGCTCCGGCTGGGGTGGGAATGGCTAAAAAGAACTGATGCGACAAGAGCTTGGCACGCGCTGAATCTCTCCTTTGACAAACTCGTAGCGGCAACATTTGGTAGCCCGATGAAGTGGAAGATTGGTAATGGTATGAAGAGACTTTTTTTGAATGGTCATTGGATCAATGGGGCCACTGTTGGAGAGATGGCGCCAAACGTACTGGCTATGATCCGGACTCAAATTGTCAATCGTAGATCTTTTAAGGATGGACTGTTGCTGCATTCCTGGATGAATAACATCGTGGGAGAGCTTGACACGAAGGTTTGACGGACTTCATCCGGCTCTAGGAGGCCTTTGCCCATATCCAGCTCGCCCGGATTCAGAGGATGCACCTATCTGGGCTTGGAATGCAGCGGGCGTCTACTCCGCCGCCTCGGCCTATAGAATGCTATGTGACCTACTGTATGTACTTTTTTGTCATCTCTAAATTAAATGCAAAACTTAAGATAAAACTATCTTATCAACCATTATACATGCTCTTACAATTTTTTACGGCATAAAAAAATGATACTGCATACAATTTTTTTTGACGTGGAACACCATGCATTCCATTAGCTAGTGGCCTCAACCAAATCGACGGCCACAACACCCATTATATCAGAGGGCAAGCCAGTGAGCCAAACACGATGGCTTTCTGGTTCTAGCCTCACACCATGATCAGCAAGCAAGTGTGCCGACACATTACACTCACGGGGATGAAAAACAACATTGTACTCAATAAAATCCATACGAAGTAGGAACTTTATCTCACGGAATAGGATCCCCAGTCTGGCACGATCTGCACAAGTTGAGCCGATAGCTTGACTTAGGACCAAGCAGTCTGTACTGAAGATAACTCGTCTCATTTCAAAATCCTTCACCAAATGTAATGCTTTCAAAAGGGCCATTGTTTCCGCTTGCAGGGGTTCGAAAATATTGGTTAGCTTGCCCGCCGCAGCGAACAAGACATCACCGGACGCGTCCCGAGCAATGCTGCATACAAACTTATCCCGATGCTGTTGTTTCGCTCGCCACGGTGCGTTGCGGTTGCGAGCCAAGGCCCTAGGTGGGACGCACGATTCACGATGGAGCTGAGGGAGGAAGCCAGGAGCGGATGCTGAGCTGGGACACGTGGCGACAGATCGAACAGGGGACGCACGGGATGCACCAAATCATTTTTTTCCCTTTCCCAAATCCGAGTACCACACGTCCACACCGATCATCTTCCAAACGCCGCCTTCTCTTTCCTTCTTTGTGCGGGCGGTTTCCAAAATTCGTTACCGCGTCTGCAACCCCAACCCGGATCCGAGTTGATCCGCCGCTATCACTTTCCTTACGGACATCCATATATCCCCCTTTCGCCGTTCGTTCTTTGCATCGCCGTCCCACCGAGAGAGAAGCTCAAGCAAGAGAGACAGAGAGAGAGAGCACCCGTCGCCGCCGCGTTTGCCCCCCCTTGTTGAAAGAGCGACCATGACGCAGCCGCCGCGTCTCCTCCCCCTCGTTGAGCAAGCGACCAAGACGCTGCCGCCGCTCGGCAAGAAGACGAAGGGGCGGCAGCGCCGAGAGAACCGCCGGGTGGAGAAGAAGGAGTCCCGGCAGGTGACCTTCTCCAAGCGCAAGTCCGGGCTCTGGAAGAAGGCCGCCGAGCTCGCCCTGCTCTGCCGCGCCAGCCTCGCCATCGTCGTCTTCTCCGAGGCCGGCAAGGCGTTCGCCTTGGGCAGCCCCTCCACCGACGCCGTCCTGGGCTGCGCCGACGTCGACGGCGACTCCCTTGCTCCTGTTCCTGCTGCCGATGACGTGGAGTGGGAGGCCCTGGAGGCGCTGTGCCGGGAGACGAAGGCCATGAGCGTGGAGGTCGCGGCGGAGGTCAAGCGAATGAACAACGTCGGGAAGAAGGTGGTGGAGGTGCAGACGCAGGCGGGGAAACGCTTCTGGTGGGAGGCGGACGTGGAGGCGCTCGGGGAGGCGGAGCTGCCAATCTTCGCCAGGGCGCTCCAGCGCCTCCGGGACAACGTGCGCCGCCACGCCGACAAGATGCCCTCCGCTCCACAGCCGCAGTAGTCCCGAGCTGGACGAGCTTCGGTTAATCGCCATTGTTCTTGGATCATCTTTGAGCTTCGGTTAATTGCCATTGCCATTGTTCATAGATCATCTTTGCTTAGGTGCCTTTTGCTAGTATTACTGTGCAAGATTAGTGGGGATTATTGTCGAGTTACTGGTTTCAAGATTCATAAGTTGTTTTCTTCACATGAGCAATCCTGGACACCAGTTAACCTGTGCTTCTACTAGTATTCTTTCAGTTTTTGCTGTATTCCAGTTGACCAGGTTATACTGATTGCCGATCATCAACTCAAATTTCTGCACAAATCATGCGTTACTGGATCAACTCGATGAACAAAAGATTTGATGCCGCATTAACTATCGATGAAGTAGGCAATCCGGAACCAAAATAAGTTTCCTTTCGAACATGCTGCACCTTTCGTAAAGGTTAAGACAAGCAGCAACACAAATATCCAAGACGTTAATTGATCTTCAGCCATCAAGTTTTCATCCACTGGACATAGCTGAGTTATTGATTTCATTCAAGTGTCAAAACGATTGAACTAAAACCAAGTAAATCGGAACGGAGGGAGTATATATACTCCTACACTGCCCTAACTTTTCTTGGTATTGCAGTAGGCACTGGACAGAAGCTCAACTCAGGTTACTGAATTATAAACGCTAGATAGTCATGAGACAAGAGATTGTGCATTGCAGACTGCAGATATCATGCAACTGTTGAAGGAACTAACTGTCATACATTCAGTTAATTTGCGAGTAACATCATACACATCAGTAATGCTAGTAGAAACTCAAAACCAACCTCAAACGGCAGTACAGATACTTCAACAATGGCAGCAACCGGTGTGCGATCCGTCACGTCAAAACAAATGTCACCCAGACTTAGACCATGGCAGCACAAGAGAGAGAAGGGTAATAACAGTGTGCAGGAAGAATGAATGAGTTTTGGCCTTTTGGGGAAACTTGGGGCAGGTGCTTAACTAAAACAAACATGCTTGATTACGCTCCGGCACTTCACAAATACTTATATGGATAGTAACTAGTAGTAGCATTGACGTACAGATACTAAAATCAGTTAACCCCCTATAAAGCGGAGGTAGCATTACTAGAGTAGACAAGTTTAGATGCTTGTACTGCGGCTATATCATCTCTCTTTAAGCACCATATATCACAATCAGCATAGACATTATACATGGTTTTATAGTAGGCACCATATTTTTTTTTAACCGGGCATAACCCCTTTCCATTACTTATCATAACGGAAATACATAAAGTTCAGCATCATCAAACTCCCAGGACCAACAGACTTAAGGAGACTAGAAAGGGGAAAGCGAGTTCAACGCATCACTGGGAAACCCACCACAGGCACTCGTCATCGAGCAGCCCGCTGCGGGGCGAAAACCCAGTGACACCACAGAACAAACTAACAGTCTAGAGACTAAACAGTTCAACACGCATAAAGGAAGCCAACAGCAGCCCATATATGTGTTAATTCCATTTCAAACACACCCAAACGCTACGAAGCTTCTATCACAACTATGACACCTGGGAGCATAGTTAACAGGAAAACCTAGTTGACAAATACTTAGTGGAGTATCTATCATCGGCCACATGTTAACTACACTTACACCTTGCATAATTTTTTCAACTAACCAACAATAACAACAAGTATAGCACTTGTTCCTTGTTCCTAGAAGTGCAATAGATGTTAATTGAGCAGTGCAAACACTGAAATCTGACCAAAAATACTGTGACCAGAAAACATAATTTCGACAATAGCTTCCGGACTGCCGTAGATCAAGAACATTCTGAACTACTGTATATACTTGTACCTCAGATCAGACGCATCAGAAAAAAATCAGGATAAAAATACTACAGGGAGCAACAATTTGGTCTACCACGTCATTCCTGATTATCCATATGTTCCGATTCAATCATCGAGAAGATTTTCCGCGCAATGAACAAAAAAATTCAAGCTAAAATTGTACAGTAACATCTTGCTATATGCAGCTACGTACTGCTGTCCCAATCCCGAACAATGACCTCATTAGTCAAGCAAATAACCTGATGCACGAACCTGTGCGCCGATCCCCACGGCGAAGCCACTACCAGTGCCGCCACGGTGGCTTCCGGGCTTCGGCCAGCTCGGTGAGGCGGCGGAGGACGTCGGCTCTGAGAGCATCGAGCGCCGTGGCAAACTCCGGTAGCTCCGCCTCCCCGAGTACATCCACATCCACCTCCCACCAGTGCGCCCTCCCCTGTTCCTCCTGCGCCACCTTGACCTTCTCCGCGACGGCGCGCAGTCGCGCCTCCTCCTGCGCGACCCGCGCCTCGATCGACCCCGCCTCACGCCTCATCGCCGCCACGCGCGCCGCGGCCTCCTCCGCCGTCTCGGCCCCTATGCTGGCGTCGACGACGACGTTGCGGAGGACGGAATCGAGGGTGGGGTTGCCGAAGAGGAGGGGTTTGGCTTTGCCAGAGGCGGGGAAGGCGAGGATGGCGAGGTGGGGCGCGAAGAGCTCGGAGACCTCCCAGGCGTCCTGGAGGAGCCTGTCGCGGCGGTACCTGATCCTGTTTTGCAGGTTTTTTCGGGTGTGATCCCGTTTCTGGCGCCGCCGCCCGGTGCCCTTCGCCGTCGCCATTGTTTCGACGGTGATGCTAGTACTACTTTCCTACTCGCTTTGCTTGGAATACGAGAAATAGGAACGGGATTTTGGTGGAAGGTCACAAGCAGACAAGCTTTGTTTTTCTTTGAGGTAATGTCACTCGGGGTCATATAAACTGCGTTGAATGTTTAGCTTGCTTCTAAAATTTGCAAAATACGAAGTTATGATCATTTAACTTGTCTCAACATGTAAATACGACGATTTCTACTGTATTCAGAGTATGTCCTGCACATGTGGAGTACCAACGCCTATCTTTCTCCCGAAAACAGGAAAAGCGATCTAGCTTTCCGCCGCCAGGGACTAGCGCTTGGTCGCCGTTCTCCGGCGGCTTCCCTCCCTTGATGGCCTTGGTCGTTGGTGGTGAAAGGGGTCATCGAATCCACACTTATGAATAGTTTTAAATCAAAGTAGCTTAGTTTTTAGGTTGTTCATTGTCTTGCTTCGGCGGCGGTGAAGGCGGCGCTGAATAAAATTTCTTCAGATTCTATTCAGATGATACGATTGGTCCTATCGTTGAGGCGTGGTGGACATGTATCCTCGGGCTCCGTCGTTGCGGCGGTGTCTACTCCAGCGTCGGCGCGAAGCTTGGGAGGTAGTACAGGAGCGGATGCAGATTGTGTTGTGCATCGACAACATCTGAAAGACGTAACGTGTGTTGAGTTCGTGGTTGATGCGTGGCAGGTGTGATTTTCTTCTTCGGCGTCTTTGTCGTGGTGGGGCGTCAGATCTGGAGTTCGATGGCGAGTCCGGGGTGTTGACCCGGTCTGATTCGTTCAGCGACAATGGTTTCACTTTTGGGGAGCCATTTTGGAGGCAAATCTGCATATCAGTGATGGAGCCGCGTCGAACTCGGATAAGGAGGTGATCCGTCATTCTATTCTTCGATGACTGTTGTGGTGGTGTCAGATACAGGTGATGGATGTTGATGTCAAACTTAGAGATGTTCCACTATCTTTTCGGTTCATCATGTCGGTCCTTACGTGATTTACACTTTGATCTTTATGATGTGAATGAGACATGTTTTACCATGAAAAAAGAGAGTGCCAGCTCGGCATAGGCCCACCTGTAAGTGGCTGGAAGCATTTCTTTGTGGATAACACCCTTGTATTTTATTTTATTGGGTTTGTCTAAAACAAATCTAGATATGATATAGTTATCCATTATTATCCTATTATGAGTCTAGCGTCTCCCTCTGTTCGTTCTTTTTTTTTTTTGCCGTTGTTGTGTTGTTTTGCCCGGCTTGCCTGTGTGGGCTAGGTTGTTGTTTTCTACTCCCTTCGTTCTTAAATATTTGTTTTTTAAACATTTTAAATGGACTACAACATACAGATGTATGTAGACATATTTTAAAGTGTAGATTTATTTATTTTGCTTCGTATATAGTCACTTATTGAAATGTCTAGAAAGATAAATATTTAAGAAGGGAGGGAGTATTTTTTGTTGGGCTGAAAAAAGTACTTCCTCCGTTCCTAAATATAAGTCTTTGGAGAGATTTCCCTATGGAATACATACGGAGCAAAATGAGTGAATATATACACTAAAATTCATCTATATACATCTGTATGTGATTTATAGTGAAATCTCTATAAAGACTTATACTCCCTCCGTTCCTAAATATAAGTCTTTTTAGAGATTCCACTACAAACTACATATGGATGTATATAGACATATTTTAGAGTGTAGATTCACTCATTTTGCTCCGTATGTAGTCCATAGTGAAATCTCTTCAAAGACTTATATTTAGGAACGAAGGAAGTATTTAGTAACGGATGAAGTAGTTCCCTAGCAACAGGTGACGACGAAGAAGTTGTGCGACATCAAAAAAAGAAAAACGAAGAGGGTGTGCCTGTTCATCGCTCTTGCCGAACGGATGCCGCTTGCACTGCCAGCTACCAGCACACAACATATTTTTCCCTTGTATTTTTCGTGATAGAACACCATGCCACCACATGTGGTCGCTCTACCAAGAAGGCACGAGAGCAAAGAAAACATGAAAAATTATTTGTATATACGTCAACATTTTATCATGCAAATAAATTTGCAAGCAATTTTAGAAAGTGTTCAGATGTTTCTAACAAAGTGTGGCCATGTATTGCATGAAGAAAAATGTTCACGTATATACAAATAAATTTCCACGCAATTTTAGAAAGTGTTCGGATGTTTCTAAAAAAGTATTGACATATTTTTACATTACATGGAAAAAATGCCTTGATGAACATTTTTTGAAATACTATTCATTATTCATGATACACGGCAACTGCTTTCTGAATACAAAATGTTGTTTCATCATTTTTAATGAAGCCAAACTCTTTTACCACTTCATCGGAATCGTTGATTCCAGTTCCTTGATGCTTGCTTCAAACCATAGATAAATTTTTGAAACTTGCATACCTTTCCGACATCCTTTGAATCGGCAAAACCTTCAGGTTGTATCATGCATACATCCTCTTTCAAAAACCCATTTAGGAAAACGGTTTTGACATCCATCTGCCATATCTCATAATCGAAATATGCAGCAATTGTCATCCTAATCAGTACAGATTTTTGCATTGCTACTCGAGAGAAAGTTTCATCATAATCAACTCCCTCAACTTGCGAAAACCCTCACTACTAGGGAAATGCTTATAGGCAGGACCTCAGTAGTAACGCTGGAAAATAGGAACCGCAGCTGCTAGTTAGCAGTAGCGTTGTTTTAGGGCAGCGCTACTAGTAACTCCTTAGCAGTAGCGCTGGACAACAAAAACCTGCTACTACTATGTGGGACCACACAAGGCCATCGACGGTAGTTGTAGTAGCAGCGCTACTACTAAGAATTTAGCAGTAGCGCTTTACTTTACAGCCCCACTACTGCTAATGGCCCCACTTAATAGTAGCGCTTTTCCCGGAAAGCGCTACTACTAAGTACCATAGCAGCAACGCTTTTTGGGAAGCAGCGCTACTGCTAGTTGCGGCTGTTGCCACCTTGTCATCCCCCTC
>LR738715.1:613772677-613823362 GCA_902687465.1 Secale cereale | reverse complement strand
AGAGAGAGAGAGAGAGAGAGAGAGATCATTTAGGAAAAAAAATAGTAGCAAATTAGTTTAGGGCAATTTAGTTTAGGAAATTTAGCAAATTTGTTTAGGGCAATTTATTTTAGGGTATATAATACCAATTTAGTTGGTTAGGGCAGTTTAGTGAGGTTGCAAAGGTTTCTGGTTTTTGAAAAGACCACTAATTTGCAATGTTTAGTGAGGTCATTTCACTCTATGTGCTTGCTTGAATGATATATGTCATTGATGTTATATGATTTTTTAATGTTGGTTGAATGTCGAAAAATATCTGAGTGGCCTATGTTTTGCCGGAATGTTGATTCATTTCCGTTCCGGCAAATTTCAGGTGCTCCATATGTCCACTTTTTAGCATAGGTCATGCCGAAAATTTCCGTGATTTTCGGCATGACTTGTGCTAAAAAGTGGACATATGGAGTGCTTGAATTTTGCCAGAAGGGGAATGAATCAACATTCTGACCAAATATAGGCCCCTTTTTTCTCTTCGTTATATCTTTTATTCACAATTGTTGAACAGGAAACATGTCTACCGACGCCGAAGCCGGGGGTTCTGCTCGCCTCGCAGAAGACCCCATCAAGGTAGCAAATCACTATTTCGATTACCTGGACGAACACCAGATGGGGTTGCATGGTGGGGGCAGTGGCATCATCCCCGACAATGACGCTGACACTGGCACCGGCACCGACACCACCCTCGAGACCGGCAACGATGTTTTCATAGCCGGTAAAGCACAGAAGAAGAAGAGGTCACGAAGACCAAACGAGCTCGACATCAGACAAATTGTGGTCATGGAGATGCACCCCAAGAAGTTAGAGCCAACGGCGTCGAAGGAAGCGCGCTCATGTTGGGGCAATCTAGGATGCATCCTCAGGGAAACCGCCAACATCAACGACGATAAGGTGAAGAAGATACCACATATGGAGCACATGCTCCTAAAGAAGTTGCACAATAGGTTCATGTTCGCTGGCCGGGATGAAAGCAAATTTAAAGACCCGTGGGGCAATGCCGCCATGACAAAAATTAATGACAAGGCGATGGTGACGTTCACCAACGACTTGTCCTCCTAGAAAGTTCGGGGTGAAAAAAGCCATTAGGAAGAATGAACCGTGGTCCAGGATTCATGCTGATAATCTGTCAGTAACGGAAGGGGACTTTGAAAAATTCAAGGAGAATTGCAGTAAAGAAGAAGTCAAGGCAAGGTCAGAGAATATGAAGGCGCTCCAGGCCAGGAACACGCCTCCCCACCACCTCGGAAGCCGTGTTTACGAGGGAAGAGGCATGTATGGGCCAAGGAGGACGCCAAACGTGAAAGTAATAGAATCCCAGACCCCTTGGCGGAGTTCACCAACCCGCTCGAGCATGACTGGATCAGGGCCCGGTACAAGTGGGACCGCATCAAAAAGATCTTTTACACGAACCCGAACACGAGGGGGTTCATGAGACATCTGGTAATTGTTATATTACCACATTATCATATTAGCTTCCAATCCATTCGACTACAAGTTGTGTCACATTAGTAAACCATCCATGTTCCTTTTGCAGAAAGAGCAGCACCTAAAGGCAGCCGAAAGTGACGAGTCATCACTGTCATCGGCGAGGCCCAAGTGGGACACCCCATTCAACCGGGCCCTGAACATACTGAAAAAGGTCCCGGAGGACAAACTGCCATCCTATGGGCACGGCTTCGGAGATGGCGCCTCGTGGAAGACGTGCTACCACGAGGAGCCAGTGGAAAGAAAGAAGAGACGGTTGGTCGTCACTTAGCAGACCATCGACGAGAAGGTCGCGATTGCGGTCTATAAGACCGAAGAAGAGTTTCTCGGTCTAGTCAATGTAGTGGTCACTGACGCGGTGGCCAGCTTGATTCCGATAAATTTCAATTGGTCGAAGAATAATCCAAATAAAGGGACGGAGGACTTTCCCCTTCCTAGCTTTGTCGGGAGCAATTCGGTGAACACCACAACACCAGCACCTGCTCAAGCAACCGCAAAAGGCCTCGCTCCTGTTCATACTAGCCCGACCTCCGTTTCTGGCATGCTCGGCAGGCCTTCGCCGCTGGCTGAGCTCGACGCCCTCATGATAATTATGCGTCATGCCCTTTTCACCAGCATGTCTATAGTCTTCCGTTTCAGTTGCCTTTCGGATGTTTGACGTCGCAAAAATGTCTTCTTCGTAGGCCGACGATACCCCGTGCACCCTACTGTATGACATCAAGGGCCAAAAGGTGGCCGTGGGAAATGCAACGACCGTGAAGCCGAAGGACCGCATGTTCCACAAGTCTTCAAGGTTAACGTGGCAAGTGTCTTAGCGGGCTTCAAGGATTTGCTTCCTCTGATACCAGTCGATGACGAGGAGACCCCTAAGAGGATTGGTGCATGTAAGAGCTGGTTCTTGCCTTGGCCGAAGACTCTTCTTCGTATCGAGGCGCCCGGTATCACACCAACGCCACCTTCTAAAGAAGGTATGAACACCATCTCACCTACCAAATTACCTGCACCTGTCGTGGCGGGTGATAGAGGACGACGCGAGGGAGAGCCTCGATTAGTGCCATATTATGTCGCCCCCGTTGTCGAAGAAGAAAATGTTGATGATGACATGGAGGGTGAGAATGATGACCCAAACAAGTATTTCAATACCGCCTATGATGATGGAGGACTGATGGCTCGGGACAAAGAAGACTCGTGCTATGAGCGTGGAGATGATGACTTGATGCTGCCTGATTTGGCGGAGCCGGAATGTCCTAAGGCGGAATGAAAAAAGTCTCTCTTCAAGCAATCCTCGCAGGAGACGCCTCAAGATGCCTCCCCTACCCAGCAACATCTCGAGGGCTATCCACTGATTCGCCTGACGATACTGGGGGTGGTGGTTAGGGAAGGTATGGTGGGCTCACTACCGCCACCCACCAAGAAGCAAAGGAGGAGACCGGACAGGAAAGGCCCTAAAGGCGCCAGAGCTGCTTCAAGCAGCCAGCCGCCTCTGAAGCCTCGGGTGGTAGACAGAATACCTGTCGAAGGTGCGAAGCGTTTCCATGTCGCCGGTGAGCCGATCCTACCTGCCAAAGCGCTAGAGCACATACTGAACAATGATCTAAGGAGACTCCATGAAGATGTGCTGGCCAAAGTGAAAGGCCTTCTGATTGCGGAAAAATCAGGATACCCGCTTTACACGGCTCAGGTGCAGGGTGGGAAGTTGTACGTCGACACCTGGCCCTTGAATCAGTTCATCATGCGATTTGACTACATCTACGACATGTTCCACATGACCAAGCTGGATTTCCAGTTCATCTCCATGTATGCACTGTATCTCAACTACTTCATCAGGATCGATAAAATAAAATATATCTGCGTCGCGGACTCGTTCTATATGCACGAGAGATTCTTGCCAGTTTGCAAAGAGCACCGTGACTATGCGAGCAAGTACCTCGGCGAATTCATGATCGCTAATAAGGACAAGGAAGCGATTCTCCTGCCTTATCATCCCACGTAAGTCATCCGCGCATATCCTTTCATAAGTGTTAATCATAACTTTGCAAGCATGGAGGCTAATTTGAGGTGTACTTAATTGGCACAGCGGGGGCGGCGCCGTCCTCATCGTTCTGTACCTGGAATACTCCCATGCTATGTACTTGGACTCATGGAAGAACCTCAAGAAAAAGGATTACACGCACGTAAAGAGTGTTCTCGATATTGCCATGTTAACCTTCAGCCTGTCTGGTGGATATATCAAGGTGAAAAGGCACACGAAGACCGAGTCGGTTTTCTGCCATAAGACCGACTTCTGCTCCATCCAGCAACCGCACACCAGTAAGGCTGATGGATTCTACCTCATGCATCACTTGCTCGAGTACAGAAGGGATAATCAACGCGTTCGCATGTCAGCTACTACCGAAGATGCCAATATTGTCAGTTGGGCAACAAGCATAGGAAAGACACCTGATCATCGAATCCGAGCTGGGTTTTATCACATATAGTGTGAACTTGCCCAAGTGATCATGAAGCAGGTCCTCGAACCAACAGGGATGTTCTACCATGGGCCAAAAATGACGCATGATGATGTCCAAGCACTGCTACTCGCTCAGCGTCCGGACTTGAAGCCTTTCACGAAGCTTGGGTGCTTCCTCCCTGACTATGAAGATTGGACCGCCGACATGGAGGACTGATCGCTCTAGTTAATTAGTTTGGGTATGAGAAAATTCTTCATTTATGTTACCTATAAGTTGCTTGTATTTTGCTAATTATGCCTCTTTGTTTTCTTAAGTAGATTATGTTGCATATTATTGTTCAATTCATCATCAACTGACGATGCAGGTACATAGATCAATGATGGCGAAGGACTGCTACGCCATGTTCGTTGGGAGGGTTCCAGGAGTCTACGACAACTGGCCAGACACTCAAGCCCAGGTGGACAAGTACCCGGGAGCTAGCCACAGAGGGTTCGATAGCAGAGCCGAAGCGGGAAGTAGTTACTTGAGGTGGACGCTCCGGCAAGAGCGGGGGCGGGACTGCCGGTGCCTCTGATACGTCTCCAACGTATCTACTTTTCCAAACACTTTTGCCCTTGTTTTGGACTCTAACTTGAATGATTTGAATGGAACTAACCCGGACTGACGCTGTTTTCAGCAGAATTGCCATGGTGTTATTTTTGTGCAGAAATAAAAGTTCTTGGAATGACCTGAAAATCAACGGAGAATTATTTTGGAATATATAAAAAATATCTACAGAAAGATCCAAGCCAGGGGCCCACACCCGGTCCACGAGGGTGGGGGCGTGCCCCTACCTCGTGGGCCCCCTGTTGCTCCACCGACGTATCCCCCGACTCCATATATTCTCTTTCGAGGAGGAAAAAATCAGAGAGGAAGAATTATCACGTTTTACGATACGGAGCCACTGTCAAGCCCTAATCTCTCTCGGGAGGGCTGATATGGAGTCCGTTTGGGGCTCCGAAGAGTGGAGATCGTCGCCATCATCATCATCATCAACCTTCCTCCATCACCAATTCCATGATGCTCACCGCCATGCGTGAGTAATCCCATCGTAGGCTTGCTGGACGGTGATGGGTTGGATGAGATTTACCATGTAATCGAGTTAGTTTTGTTAGGGTTTGATCCCTAGTATCCACTATGTTCTAAGATTGATGTTGCTATGACTTTGCCATGCTTAATGCTTGTCACTAGGGCCCGAGTGCCATGATTTCAGATCTGAACCTATTATGTTTTCATGAATATATGTGTGTTCTTGATCCAGTCTTGCAAGTCAATAGTCACCTACTATGTGTTATGATCCGGCAATCCCGAAGTGACAACAATCGGGACCACTCCCGGTGATGACCGTAGTTTGAGGAGTTCATGTATTCACTATGTGTTAATGTTTTGGTCCGGTACTCTATTAAAAGGAGGCCTTAATTTCCCTTAGTTTCCATTAGGACCCCGTTGCCACGGGAGGGTAGGACAAAAGATGTCATGCAAGTTCTTTTCCATAAGCACGTATGACTATATTCGGAATACATGCCTACATTACATTGATGAATTGGAGCTAGTTCTGTGTCACCCTAGGTTATAAGTATTCCATGAGGAATCGCATCCGATATAATTCTCCATCACCGATCCAATGCCTACGAGCTTTTCATATATTGCTTGTTGCTTATTTACTTATCCGCTGCTACTATTACAAAAACTACAAAAACACTACCGTTACTTTTATTGATGTTACCACTATTTCCATATTACTTTGCTACTAAATTACCTTGCTGCAGATACTAAGTTTCCAGGTGTGGTTGAATTGACAACTCAGCTGCTAATACTTAAGAGTATTCTTTGGCTCCCCTTGTGTCGAATCAATAAATTTGGGTTCAATACTTTACCCTCGAAAATTGTTGCGATCCCCTACACTTGTGGGTTATCAAGACTATTACTCGGCGCCGTTGCCGGGGAGCATAGCTATATTCTTTAAGTCACTTGGGATTTATATATGTTGATCAGTATGAAGAATTTGAAGGACTAAAAAACCAAGATCTTTCCCTCAACTACGAGGGGAGGTAAGGAACTGCCATCTACCTCTGCACTTGATTCACCATCTGTTATGAGTAAATTTGCAACACCTACTCCTGCTATTGAATCTGATATGTCGCATGTTCTTGATGATGCCACTTCTGTTATGTATGATGAAACTACTTCTATGCTTGATAATACTGTGCCACTAGGTGAATTTCTAGATGAACAAATTGCTAAGGTTAGGGAGAATGCAAATATTGAAACAGATATAATTTATGAAAGCGATGATGAAGATTCTCCCCCTATATATGAATTGCCTGTTATTCCTGAGGGTTATGTTATGGATGAAGAAACTCCTAGAGACTTTCTTGCTTGCAACGATAGATATGATCTTAAGAAATTATTAGCTAAGCTGAAAGAAAAGTCTTTGAATGCTAGAATGAAATGTGACCCTGCTTTTGCTACTTCACCTATCTTTGTTACTGATAAGGATTATGATTTCTCTGTTGATCCTGAGTTAATTACCTTGGTTGAATCTGATCCTTTCCATGGCTATGAATTTGAAACTGTTGTGGCACATCTTACTAAGTTGAATGATATAGCCACCCTGTTTACCAATGATGAAAAGATTCGTTATTACTATATCCTTAAATTGTTTCTGTTCTCATTAAAGGGTGATGCTAAGACATGGTTTAATTCTCTTGATCCTGGTTGTGTGCGTAGTCCCCAGGATATGATTTATTACTTCTCTGCTAAATATTTTCCCGCTCATAAGAAACAAGTTGCCTTACGAGAAATATATAATTTTGTGCAAATTGAAGAAGAGAGTCTCCCAAAAGCTTGGGGAGGCTTCTCCAGTTACTTAATGCTTTGCATGATCATCCTCTTCAGAGGAATGAAATACTTGATGTCTTTTATAATGGACTAACCGATGCTTCCAGAGACCACTTGGATAGTTGTGCTGGTTGTGTTTTCAGGGAAAGAACAGTTGATCAAGTTGAATTACTATTGAATAATATGTTGAACAATGAAAATAATTGGACACTTCCTGAACCAGCCCCTAAGCCAACTCCAAAGAGAAGGGGTGTTCTATTTCTCAGTCCTGAAGATATGCAAGAGGTAAAGAAATCTATGAAAGAAAAAGGTATTAAAGCTGAAGATGTTAAGAATTTACCGCCTATTGAAGAAATACATGGTCTTGATAACCCGACATATGTCGTAAAGGTAAATTCTCTTTATAGATTTGATGAAGGTGATATTTCTCGTTATAAGTCTGCTAGCCAATGCTTAGATGAGTTTGATAATTTTATTGTGAAGCAAAAAAACTTCAATGCTTATGTTGGTAGACAATTGCAATGTAAGGCTTATATGATTGAACGCTTGAGTGATTATATGTCTAGAGTTAAAGGTGAACTGAAACTCATTAGTAAACATGCTTCTATGGTCACCACTCAAGTTAAACAAGTACTTAAGGCTCAGAATGATTTGCTCAATGAATTAAATAGTAAGAATAATGACTATGCTGTTAGAGTTGCAACTAGAGGGGGTAAAGTGACTCGGGAACCTTTGTATCCCGAGGGCCACCCTAAGAGAATTGAGAAAGATTCTCAGAGAACTAATTTAGATGCACCTAGTTCTTCTAAGAAGAAGAAAAAGAAAAATGATAGGACATTGCATGCTTCTAGTGAACCTGTAGGTGACACACCTGAGAATCCCAATGATATATCTGTTTCTGATGCTGAGAAACAATCTGGTAATGAATGGGAACCTAGTGATAATGTTAATGATGATGTTCATGATGATGCTCAACCTAGCAATGATAATGCTGTAGATATTGAACCTGTTGTTGATCTTGATAACCCACAATCAAAGAATCAACGTTATGATAAGAGATACTTTGTTGCTAGGAAGCACGGTAAGGAAAGAGAACCATGGGTTGAGAAACCCATGCCTTTTCCTCCTAAACCATGCAAGAAAAAGGATGATGATGATTTTGAGTGCTTTGCTGAAATGATTAGACCTATCTTTTTGCGTATGCGTTTGACTGATATGCTTAAAACAAATCCTTATGCTAAGTACCTGAAAGACATTATTACCAATAAAAGAAAGATACCTGAAGTAGAAATTTCCACCATGCTTGCCAATTACACTTTTAAGGGTGGAATACCTAAGAAACTAGGAGATCTAGGAGTACCTACTATACCTTGCTCCATTAAGAGAACCTATGTTAAAACTGCTTTATGTGATCTTGGAGCCGGTGTTAGTGTTATGCCTCTCCCTTTATATCGTAGACTTGACTTGAGTAAGTTGACACCAACTGAAATATCTTTGCAAATAGCCGATAAATCAACTGCTATACCTGTCAGTATTTGTGAGGATGTGCGTGTGGTGGTTGCAAATGTTACTATTCTAACGGACTTTGTTATCCTTGATATTCCCGAAGACGATAGTATGTCTATTATCCTTGGTAGACCCTTTTTGAATACTGCAGGGGCTGTTATTGATTTCAACAAAGGCAATGTCACTTTTCATGTCAATGGTAATGAGCATACGGTACACTTTCCGAGGAAACAACCTCAGGTCCACAGTATCAATACTATTGGAAAAATTTCAACTATTACTATTGGAGGTTTTGAATTTCCTCATCCTAATGTCAAGAAGACATATGATATTCTTATTGTTAGGGACATACATATCCCCATTGAGGTAACCTAGTGTTATTCGAAAATTCTCTGGTTTCATGTTATTCGAAAAGAGTTTATTAACAAGACCTGATCAACCTTGTTAATGGATTCCTTTTGATGAGCATGAGTTGGGTGAATCTAGATAGCACAACCCTATGTACCCTCCTTTTACTTTCTGTTAATTAGATTAAATAAAGCAAAAATAGTATTTTCTGTCTGTTTCCAGACTTATCCGTGCAATAAAAAAATACCCCGAAAATAAAAGTTCTCCACATGCCCTGAAAATGAAATATGATATTTTCTAGAATATTTGAGAATATTTGGCACAGAGAACACAACAGGGGGAGCCAGCACCTGGCCACGAGGGTCCAGGGCACGCCCACCCTCACTGGGTGCGCCCCTGCCTCGTGGGCCCCACGTGGCCCCCTCCACTTGTTCCTGCACCCACACACTCCTTCCTCCCCAAAACAATCACTATCCAGCTCAAGCACGAGTTCTAGCTCATCTTGCTGCCATTTTCGATCTCCTTGCTTAAAGCTCCATTCACAAAACTGTTTGGGGAGATTGTTCCTTGGTATGTGACTCCTCCACTGGTCCAATTAGTTTTTGTTCTAGTGCTTTATTTATTGAATTTTTTTGCTGCTGTGGTGACCTTGTTCTGGAGCATGCATGTTAAATTTCTTTGGTCCCAAGTAGTTCTAATGCATTATATAGTCTCTAGACACTTGTAGGAGTCGTTGCTATCAATCTTGTTGAGTTTGGTTCACTTTTATTTTGAGTTACTAAAAATTTCAGAGATTTTCAGAGGAGGAAAATGATAAAGAGATTGTTGAGAGGCTCTTCTAGTAAAAGTTCAGAGGATAAGAAGAAGGAAGAAAATAAGAAGCCCAAATATACCGCACTGCGGAAGTTCGGCCGTGTGAATGGCCTTGTAATGAGTTCTTGGAAGCCGTCAGGATTTATGGAGACTTTTATTATTTGGCAAACAATGTAGGCCTCACCGACTTCCTCCACGACCAGCGTGAACAGTATCTCTTACTCACTAATATTTTCACACAAAACTTTCATTTTCATGCTAAGAAATCACCACCTTCAGTGGAGTTTCGTTTATATGATGAGGTTAAGGAGATGCCATTCTTTGAATTTTGTGAAGTATGCAAGATACCCATTGCTGGTAGTCTTGATGAACCACGTCGTGAACATGTTGAAGGGTTTATTGACATGATAGTTGTAGGGGAAACTAGGCAAGTTTCAGGGGCAAGAATTACTAGTATACATTTTCCTGTTCTGCGCTACTTTGCTATATTTGCTAGTAGATGTTTAATTGGTCGCGGGAACAATGGGAATCTTAGTGCCCCTGATATTGTTATTTTGCGCCATGCTTTGTTTCAAGACACGACCTTTAGCTTGGGTGTCGTCATTGCTAAACGATTAAGTTTGAACCGCACGAAAGTTCCCGTCTTTAGAGGCATCTTTGCTTCTCGCCTTGCTAAACATTTTAGAATACCTATTAGGCATCATGAGAAGGAAGAAAACTTGCTGGCCCCTGTTTATTTAGATTATAAGAGTATGATAGCACATGATTTTATTGTTAAAGACAAAGAGAAGTTGCTTAGGTATAAATTGAGGTTTGATGAAAAATATTGTGAGATTGTTACCTTGCCTGCGCCATCTCTATTTGATCTGTTTTCAAGCATATACCTCGTTTCGTCAAATGCCTTCTACAAGCACCAGAGCCAGGCATAAGCTTCAGAATCGGAGCCGGAGCCACCACTTGATCCTTACTGGCAGTCTATTTATGGGTGGGATCCGGATGAGATGACCAACGAGTGGCACCCAGAGGACGCTTCTCAATACACCAGATAGAGTAGCTTTGATTCGTGGCCATACACCAACTTAGACCAAAATCCTAAGCTTGGGGGAGTACGTGTTTCTCACCAACATTACATTCATGTTCACACACTTATTCTAGTAGTCGGTGCTCACACTCTTTCATTGTACTATCCACGCTAGTTTCATTTCTTTTCTTAGTCTTTTTCTTGTGTGTTAGAAAAAAACCTTAAGAAAAACAAAAAAATTAGTTGTAGCTTTTAGCTAGTTTACTTTCCTTGCATGTAGTAGTAGTAATTAAAAGAAAACCCAAAATGATTTCTCGTTCTTCTTTTGCTTGTTGGGAGCTTTCCTGTGTAAATAGTTTCTTTTCTTTCTTTGGGGGTCAAGAGTAGAAGAAAATGATGAAAATGCTTAGTGGCTCTCATATGCTTTATTGTTAATTTAACCATGAGCCATATTACCTTGTCTTCTCTCTTGTATTAAATGCTTGCAGATTCCAGCTTAGTCCAATGCACGTGCACAATTATTATTATCCACACCTTTCGGTCGTGCGAGTGAAAGGCAATAATGATGATATATGATGAACTAATTGAGATGAGAAAAACTGGTATGAACTCGACCTCTCTTGTTTTTGTAAATATGATAGTTCATCGTTCCTGATTAAGCTTTTTATGAATGAAACATGCTTGCAATGACAATTAGAGATCATAGCTGCTCATGCCATGCTTAATTATCTAGGAGTTTATAATGGTCTATCTTGCTTGCCAACATGATATTAAAATGGTTGTGATGTGGTATGATTGGGTGGTATCCTCCTTTGAACGATTCAAGTGGTCTGACTTGGCACATGTTCACGCATGTAGTTGAAACAAAATCAACATAGCCTCCACGATATTTATGTTCATGGTGATTTATATCCTACTCATGCTTGCATTCATTGTTGATTAATTTTAATGCATGTTTATGACTATTGTCGCTCTCTAGCTGGTCGCTTCCCACTCTCTTTCTAGCCTTCACCTGTACTAAGCGGGAATACTGTTTGTGCATCCACTTCCATAAACCCCAAAGTTATTCCATATGAGTCCACCATACCTTCCTATATGCAGTATCTACTTGTCGTTCCAAGTAAATTTGTATGTGCCAAACTCTAAACCTTCAAATGAAATTCTGTTTTGTATGCTCGAACAGCTCATGTATCAACTAGGGTTGTCTATATCTTCCATGCTAGGTGGGTTATTCTCACGATGAGTGGACTCCGCTCATCATTCATGATAAAATGGCTGGTAACTGGGATGCCCAGTCCCATGCTCAAATCATAATAATTAAACAAAACTCCCCCAGGGCTGTTGCGGGTTTGGACGGTACCCGTTGTTTCGGGCTAGCCGTGGAGTGTGCTTGTTGGTGGTTGGGGGAGTATAAACTTTACCATTCTGTTTGGGAACCGCCTATAATGTGTATAGCATGGAAGATATCGAGATTCTTGGTTGTTATGTTGACAATGAGTATACCGCTCAAAATATTATTCATCTCTATTTAAAAATCGAGCTCTGGCACCTCTACAAATCCCTGCTTCCCTCTGCGATGGGCCTATCTATTTACTTTTATGTTGAGTCATCATCCTCTTATTAAAGAGCACCAGTTGGAGAGCACCACTGTCATTTGCATGTATTGCTATTAATTTGCATTGAGTATGATTATGACTAGATCTCTTTTACCATGAATTACAATGTCTAGCCAGTCCTTGATCTTTAAAGCTGCTCTGCATTTATGTTTTGCGGTCTCAGAAAGAGCTAGCGAGATACCATCTTGTTATATCATATTATGATTTTTTTGAGAAAGTGTTGTCATCCGAGGTTTATTATTATTGCTCGCTAGTTGATTATGCCATTGATATGAGTAGACATGAGACCTGAAAGTTATTGTGAATGTGGTTAGTTCATGATCTTTGCTGAAAACTTGAATGCTGGCTTTACATATTTACAACAACAAGAGCAAACATAGTTTGTCAAAGATTTTCTTTATCACTTTCAGTTTATCAACTGAATTGCTTGAGGACAGACAAAGGTTTAAGCTTGGGGGAGTTGATACGTCTCCAACGTATCTACTTTTCCAAATACTTTTGCCCTTGTTTTGGACTCTAACTTGCATGATTTGAATGGAACTAACCCGGACTGGCGCTGTTTTCAGCAGAATTGCCATGGTTTTATTTTTGTGTAGAAATAAAATTTCTCGGAATGACCTGAAAATCAACGGAGAATTATTTTGGAATATATAAAAAATATCTGCGGAAAGATCCAAGCTAGGGGGCCCACACCCTATGCACGAGGTTGGGGGGCGCGCCCCCTGCCTTGTGGGCCCCCTGTTGCTCCACCGACGTATCCCCCGACTCCATATATTGTCTTTCGGGGAGGAAAAAATCAGAGAGGAAGAAGTATCACGTTTTACGATACAGAGCTACCGCCAAGCCCTAATCTCTCTCGGGAGGGCTGATCTGGAGTCCGTTCGGGGATCCGAAGAGTGGAGATCGTCGCAATCATCATCATCATCAACCTTCCACCATCACCGATTCCATGATGCTCACCGTTGTGCGTGAGTAATCCCATCATAGGCTTGCTGGACGGTGATGGGTTGGATGAGATTTACCATGTAATCGAGTTAGTTTTGTTAATGTTTGATCCCTAGTATCCACTATGTTCTAAGATTGATGTTGCTATGACTTTGCCATGCTTAATGCTTGTCACTAGGGCCCGAGTGCCATAATTTCAGATCTGAACCTATTCTGTTTTCATGAATATATGTATCTTGCAAGTCAATAGTCACCTACTATGTGTTATGATTAGGCAACCCCAAAGTGACAACAATCGGAACCACTCCCGGTGATGATCGTAGTTTGAGGAGTTCATGCATTCACTATGTGTTAATGCTTTGGTCCGGTACTCTATTAAAAGGAGGCCTTAATATCCCTTAGTTTCCATTAGGACCCCGCGGCCACGGGAGGGTAGGACAAAAGATGTCATGCAAGTTATTTTCCATAAGCACGTATGACTATATTCGGAATACATGCCTACATTACATTGATGAACTGGAGCTAGTTATGTGTTACCCTAGGTTATCACTATTACATGAGGAATCGCATCCGACATAATTCTCCATCACCGATCCAATGCCTACGAGCTTTTCACATATTGCTTGTTGCTTATTTACTTATCCGCTGCTACTATTACAAAAACTACAAAAACACTACCGTTACTTTTATTGTTGTTACCACTATTTCCATATTATTTTGCTACTAAATTTCCTTGCTGCAGATACTAAGTTTCCAGGTGTGGTTGAATTGACAACTCAGCTGCTAATACTTAAGAGTATTCTTTGGCTCCCCTTGTGTCAAATCGATAAATTTGGGTTGAATACTTTACCCTCGAAAACTGTTGCGATCCCCTACACTTGTGGGTTATCAACCTCAAGTATTACATAGTTACGCTCTTGCTCATGCTAATCGCTCTTCTCTTCTACATCATGGTTTAGATAGAGATGATGAAACTTGTGTGTGTGACATGACCATGTAGTTGCACTTATTTGAGACATGACATGACTTGTGTATCGCTATTTTCAAGATGTGATGATATTTGTGTTGAATGATGATGATGATGATGATGATGATGATGGTGATGATGGTATGACGAGACTACTTACGTCTATGATATGATGAGAATAGTGTATGTTTAGTATGATCTGATGAAACTACTATATAGAGCATGTATAAATACATCACAAATATGTAGAGGGGGTGTAAATATGTGAAAGCAGGAATACTAGAAGTAGCGCTGGAAAGCATCTACCAGCAGCGCTTTGTTTGCTCAAGCGCTACAGAGAGTTAGCAGTAGCGCTGTGATATGTCTCCAACGGATCTGTAATTGTTGATTGTTCCATGCTATTATATTATCTTTCTTGGATGTTTTATATGCATTAATATGCTATTTTATATGATTTTTGGGACTAACTTATTAACCCAGAGCCTAGTGCCAGTTTCAGTTTTTTACTTGTTTTTGAGTTTCGCAGAAAAGGAATATCAAATGGAGTCCAATTGACCTGAAAATTTACGGTGATTTTTTATGGACCAAAAGAAGCCCACGGAGTGCCGGAGATGTACCAGAAGATCTACGAGGCCACCACAAGGGTGGGGGCGCGCCCACCCCCTAGCCCCTACCTTGTCGTCGCCTCGTGGGTCCCACTGACATGTCCCCGACGCCAAAAATTCTTATAAATAGGGAAACCTCCAAAAATAAACCTAGATCAGGAGTTCCGCCACCGCAAGCCTCTGTAGCCACGAAAAACCAACCGGGAACCCGTTTCCGCACCCTGTCGGAGGGGGAAACCATCACCGGTGGCCATCTTCATCATCCCGGCGGTCTCCATGACGAGGAGGGAGTAGTTCACCCTCGGGGCTGAGGGTATGTACCAGTATCTATGTGTTTGATCTCTCTCCCTCTCATGTTCTTGATTTGGCACGATCTTGATGTACTGCGAGCTTTGCTATTATAGTTGGATCTTATGATGTTTCTCCCCCTCTACCTTCTTGTAATGGATTGAGTTTTCCCTGTGAAGTTATCTTGTCGGATTGAGTCTTTAAGTATTTGAGAACACTTGATGTATGTCTTGCATGTGCTTATCTATGGTGACAATGGGATATTCACGTGATCCACTTTATGTATGTTTTGGTGATCAACTTGCGGGTTCAGTGACTGATACGTCTCCGTCGTATCTATAATTTTTGATGGTTCCATGCCAATATTCTACAACTTTCATATACTTTTGGCAAATTTTTATACTATTTTTTGGGACTAACATATTGACCCCGTGCCCAGTGCCAGTTCATGTTTGTTGCATGTTTTATGTTTCGCAGAATACCCATATCAAACGGAGTCCAAACGGAATAAAAACGGACGGAGATTTTTTTTTGGAATATATGTGAATTTTGGGAAGCGGAACCAACATGAGACGATGCCCGGGTGGGCCACTGATGGCTTCTCGCCCCTCGTTTGTTACCCCAAGTGGAAGGTTTGAGATGCAGTGTAGCGGAAGTTTTCCCTTGGCAAAGATACCAAGGATCGATTTCCCCTGAGACTCCAAGGTTCAACAAGAAGGTGTCAACTGCTAACGGCGCCAGATACTTAGCAATTAACTTGGACCTGCACACAGATACAAATAACTTTGCTCCCAACGAGTACAGAGAGGTTGTCAATCCCTCCGGCCTTGTCATTTACAAAGGATCAAACGCAAGAGATAATAGTGATAGGTATTGCTGCAACTAGTAAGTAAAAGCGGAAAGTAAATAACGGATGTGATCAGTGATGGTAATATGGACCGGGGTCCCATGATGTTCACTAGTGATGTCTCTCTCCCAAAAGACGATAAAACAGCTATGTGAGGTAAACGAATTACAGCTGGGCAATTGACAGAATTATGTGCGCAAACCAATGCTAACTATGTTGCAAGAAAGGTAGAGGTTCAAAGCATGGGCGGTACGCCAAGGCAAGTAGACCGAAATCCATCTGCATCTACTACTAATCATCCACCATGAGATATCTATCCAGAACATCTCGCTGGTATTAAGTTGCGAGTCCCACCCATAGTGTAAACTCAAAGCAACACACAACTGCATTAAAAGAACTTTGCGTAAAGTAAACAATCCTTGCACCCGCGAGTACAAGCACCATTGTTTTCCCCCTTGTGGTAACAGCACATCCCCTAGACTCATGTTTCTGTCACTCAAGCTAGTCATCGAGGGGCATGAACCCACAATCGAGCATAACGTTCCCTCTTGGAGTCACTACCTACTACTTGGCCAAAGCAATAAATAGCAACGGAGAACATGCAAGAATTACTTAAGAACATAAATATAAAAGAGGTAAATCAAATATATTACTCAAACACAATCTGAACATAATCTCACAATCCATCGGATCCCAGCAAACTCAACATAGCAACAGCATAAGGATTACATATGTGCCTCGATCATGTAGGGCAGCTCACGAGGTCTAATTAGTGAAGCACACGAAGGGGAGGAGAACATCACATAGCTACTGGTCATGGACCCATGGTCCAAGGGAGACTACTCACAACTCATCCGGGAGGCGTCCATGGTGGTGGAGAGGCTCCCGATGGTGATCCTCCCCTCTGGCAGGGTGCCGGGAAGAGTTCTCCTGGTGCTCCCGATCTTGGAAGTGCGGCGGCGGCGGAACAGAGATGAGATCGCGAAAAAGGGTTCCGTCCTCCAAGGTTTCGGGACGCGTGTTAAATATATGCCAAAGGGGGGCATCATCGGAGGCCTGGAGGGCCCAGGCGCCCCCCGGCGTGGCCAGGAGGGGGGCCGCGCCACCAGGGCGCCTGGAGCCCTGGTGGCCCCCCTCCGGCCCTACTTCGGCCGTGTGGAATCTTCCGGAACGCTGATTTTTTATATAATTTTTCCGGGATTTTTCTGGCAGTTTACGTGACGGAAAAACCTGAAATACAAAAACAGCAGAAAACAGAAACTGGCACTGGGGTGCACTGAGTTAATAGGTTAGTCCAAATATGATCAAAAGTGTATGGAAGTGTATAAATATCATAGCAATATCACCCAAAAGAGGCATGGAGCAAGCCAAAATTATAGATACGTTTTGGACGTACCAACATCCCCAAGCTTAATTCCTGCTCGTCCTTGAGTAGGTAAATGATAACAAGAATAATTTCTGTGGTGACATGCTATTAACCATATAGGACTTTTCATAGTCATATGACAAAAGCTTACTGAGACAATGAATCTGTAGTAATTAAGTTGCCTCATGAGAAAATCACAAAGAACTGGAAGTTTTACAATATGATACTGAAACATCAAATAGATTTGTAATGAGCATGGTGTGCAAATATGATAAAGTGGTATCTCGCTTGCCCCCTTTAGTGAAGCAAAACATAAATGCAGGGGCACCTCCAAGGTTTAAGTGATGACTAGATACAATGATTTCAGAATGAACAATATCATAATCATGCAAAAGACAATGCTACTTTGGGACAATGCACATTACACTCAGAATGACAATCATGCTCTTAATAGTTGGTGCTTTAAAAGAAGGTGGAGACTCTCGAACCGTGGCTTTTGTTGGCAAAGTTGAAAACCCGTAGTCGGAAACAAAGACAAAACATGTACCAGAGCTCTTGGTTTTAAAAACAGAGGTAATAATTATTTTTTTGGATATGCATGTTTCGTCAACGAATGCTAGCAGACAACTCAATCACTTCTTGAGATGGACAAGTTTCGAGGAACGGCTCCCGAATGAGGACGATCACATCCTCTTAATCTCATTTGTTTATCACTGCCAAAGTTTTTTGATTTCTCATGAACAAAGCGTGAAGGAGGGTTTGTTTGTTATATTAATTTTGAGCCGGGCGCACTCTTTGCCAGTTCCTTCTCGTATTATGGGTTTGCACATTAGACATGCAATCCCGGGGTGAAGCTTGTCCAACTTAAAAAGATCATGAATTAACTACTACTTCCTCATGAACTAAAACAAAGGCACAAAAGAGGAATGCTTTTTTGAATAATTTCGAGATGGTACATGAAAGTCTTCGTTAGGAATGGCAGGTAAATACCATGTATAGGAAGGTATGGTGGACTCATATGGCAAAACTGGTTTAAAGGAATTTGGATGCACAAGCAGTCAGTCCGCTTAGTACAGGCGAAGGTTAGCAAAAGACTGGGAGCGACCAACTAAAAGAGCAATGACGGTCATAATCATGCAGAGCGACAAAGCAACATTGAATCAGGCATGGAAGTTATATCGCTACTCAGAAATTAAAGATCATCAAGGCTTGACAGACTTTCTTTACAGTCTTAAATATGCGTGAGCATACGCCAAGTCAATCAAAATAAATTCTTGAAGGAAGATATCACTAAACCATACCACATCATAGGCAAACAAATCATGTTGGTACTCCAATAACACATTGGGAACCCTCTAGCTATTTGAGACTAACCATAAGAAAACATGAACTACTAAGCACCATTATGCACGTAGCATTTTTATCATAGACATATCGACCAATGCAACAGAAGCCAACTCTCTTAATAATATAAGCATGATAAATAAAGAGAGTTCCAACGACCAACTAAACAAAAGCTCTTTAAAAAGATAAGCATGAAAACTAAGAGCTAAACATGATAGTAGCTATTGAAAGACAAAGAACACACACAACAAAGATAGACATGAAATTTCTATGTTATGTTCTAGGTTGAAGTGGAGCGTGTTTCTCTCCCACACAAAGAAAGCTGAGTTCCGACTCGTTATGAAAAGCAAGCAAAGCTAAAAAGGAAACTAAAAGCAAGACGCTTCAAGCATAGCACATAACACATGAAGTGATAAAAATATAGTGGAACGAAAGACGAACTGATAATGTTGATGGAGAAGGGGATGCACGGGGGCATCCCCAAGCTTAGACGCTTGAGTCTTCTTGAATATTTCTTGGGGGTGCATGGGGGCATCCCCAAGCTTGAGCGTTTGACACTCCTGAATCTTTTTATCATCTTCCCTCGCACACTTGAAAACTCCCTTCATACATAACTCATCATAATCTGATTAGCGAGGTTAGTACCCATAATAATATAATTGTTCCTTGCTGGAAATAAGGATATTCTTGAAGGTCTACTGTTTCTCAAGATTGCCAAAAGGTTTTTGCAAAGAAAAAGCAAGCTCAAGGTTTGCAAAATGAAGGAAAGGCAAAACAGGACAGAATGTGTGAAAAACACACCAGCAGGTAGTAAATGATTTTTTCGGGGCACTTCTGCAACTCTAATCAAAAAACTCAGAACGGACGCCCGAAAGACAATTGTATAGAGCACGCTATCGAAAAAATTCAGACCAAAAAGATGATCTGGTGATTTTATATGAATTTTTCTGTCCAAGGACAGAATCTGTTTCCTGGACAACACGTCACAACTTTTGCACTTTCTTGCAATCAGAGGCTACACTTGGCACAAAACTGAAAAGTAAAGATACAATGATGATGCTACTGTAGTAACAACATCAAGACACAACAAAAGCAAAATAAAATTTTATTCATGTGGGCTGCCTCCCAAAAGCGCTTTCTTTTATGCCTTTAAGCTAAGCATAATGCATAGAGGAATCAATAATCATCATAATAATCGGAGTTATAAATTGCTTCAAATGGTTCCTCAACAAGTTCACTCTTGTTCCTTCTAGGAAAGGGGTACACACCTTTTGCCTTCCCGCGTAAGCGGATTTGTCCCTTACCTATATCGATGAAGCCTTTTACTGCTCGGAGGAAGTCCCTTCCAAGCACTATATTTCCTTGGTTTGGCTTCATGATGAAGAAATCAATCATTGCAATCCCTTTAAGGAATTTAACTGGCATGTCTTTTATTCTTCCCTTCATCAAGTCTAGAGCATCCATTCTCTTCTCAATAGTAGCAAGTCTATCTATGACAGTATCAAAGTTATGATCATAAACAAAGTAACTAGATAGACCATGTATAATTTCAAGAGCTCTAGCTTCATCACACTCTAGGAAATCTCCTTCAGCTATAATATCAAGAGAGTGTTTACACCATTTAAAAAGACCATGGTAAAAATTTCTAAGCACAATTTTTATAGGTATCCAAGGCATAATTCTCCTATGTGCATCAGAAACTCTGTCCCATGCCTTCTTCATATTTTCTCCATCCTTTTGATGGAAATCTAAAACTTCTGATTCCCTCAAAGCACCAAATCCTAACATGCTTGACTAAACAGAAAGGACTACTAGCAAATAATTAATTTTTTTGTGATTTTCGATAAAGGATACTAAGGCAAAAACTGAAAGGTAAACTAGCAAGACTAAAAAGCAAAGGTAAAAGATAGCGTGCAACTCCCCTATCTTGAAGAGTGGAGTCCCCGGCAACGGCGCCAGAAAACTTTGCTTGATGGCTTCTCGCCCCTCGTTGGTTACCCCAAGTGGAAGGTTTGAGATGCAGTGTAGCGGAAGTTTTCCCTTGGCAAAGATACCAAGGATCGATTTCCCCTGAGACTCCAAGGTTCAACAAGAAGGTGTCAACTGCTAACGGCGCCAGATACTTAGCAATCAACTTGGACCTGCACACAGATACAAATAACTTTGCTCCCAACGAGTACAGAGAGGTTGTCAATCCCTCCGGCCTTGTCGTTTACAAAGGATCAAACGCAAGAGATAATAGTGATAGGTATTGCTGCAACTAGTAAGTAAAAGCGGAAAGTAAATAACGGATGTGATCAGTGATGGTAATATGGACCGGGGTCCCATGATGTTCACTAGTGATGTCTCTCTCCCAAAAGACGATAAAACAGCTATGTGAGGTAAACGAATTACAGCTGGGCAATTGACAGAATTATGTGCGCAAACCAATGCTAACTATGTTGCAAGAAAGGTAGAGGTTCAAAGCATGGGCGGTACGCCAAGGCAAGTAGACCGAAATCCATCTGCATCTACTACTAATCATCCACCTTGAGATATCTATCCAGAACATCTCGCTGGTATTAAGTTGCGAGTCCCACCCATAGTGTAAACTCAAAGCAACAGACAACTACATTAAAAGAACTTTGCGTAAAGTAAACAATCCTTGCACCCGCGGGCACAAGCACCGTTGTTTTCCCCCTTGTGGCAACAACACATCCCCTAGACTCATGTTTCTGTCACTCAAGCTAGTCATCGAGGGGCATGAACCCACAATCGAGCATAACGTTCCCTCTTGGAGTCACTACCTACTACTTGGCCAAAGCAATAAATAGCAACGGAGAACATGCAAGAATTACTTAAGAACATAAATATAAAAGAGGTAAATCAAATATATTACTCAAACACAATCTGAACATAATCTCACAATCCATCGGATCCCAGCAAACTCAACATAGCAACAGCATAAGGATTACATATGTGCCTCGATCATGTAGGGCAGCTCACGAGGTCTAATTAGTGAAGCACAAGAAGGGGAGGAGAACATCACATAGCTACTGGTCATGGACCCATGGTCCAAGGGAGACTACTCACAACTCATCCGGGAGGGGTCCATGGTGGTGGAGAGGCTCCCGATGGTGATCCTCCCCTCCGGCAGAGTGCCGAGAAGAGTTCTCCTGGTGCTCCCGATCTTGGAAGCGCGGCAGCGGCGGAACAGAGATGAGATCACGAAAAAGGGTTCCGTCCTCTAGGGTTTCGGGACGCGTGTTAAATATATGCCAAAGGGGGGCATCAGCGGAGGCCTGGGGGGCCCAGGCGCCCCCCCCGGCGCGGCCTGGAGGGGGGCCGCGCCACCAGGGCGCCTGGAGCCCTGGTGGCCCCCCTCCGGCCCTACTTCGGCCATGTGGAAGCTTCCGGAACGCTGATTTTTTATATAATTTTTCCGGGATTTTTCTAGCAGTTTACGTGACGGGAAAACCTGAAATACAAAAACAGCACAAAACAGAAACTGGCACTGGGGTGCACTGAGTTAATAGGTTAGTCTAAATATGATCAAAAGTGTATGGAAGTGTATAAATATCATAGCAATATCACCCAAAAGAGGCATGGAGCAAGCAGAAATTATAGATATGTTTTGGACGTATCAGCCACGAGGCAGGGGCGCGCCCTGGGCAGGGGGGCACGCCCTGGGCCCTCGTGGACACACTATAAGGCGGTTGATGCCCTTCTTTCGCCGCAAGAAAGCTAATATCCGGATAAAAATCGTGTCAAAAAATCAGCCCAATCGGAGTTACGGATCTCCGGGAATTTAAGAAACGGTGGAAGGCCAGAATCTGGGAACGCAGAAACAGAGAGAGACAGAGAGACAGATCCAATCTCGGAGGGGCTCTCGCCCCTCCGCCGCCATGGAGGCCATGGACCAGAGGGTAAACCCTTCTCCCACCTAGGTACAAGGTCAAGGAATAAGAATAAGGAGGGGGGGCTCTCTCCCCCTCGCTTCCGGTGGCACCGGAGTGCCACCGGGGCCATCATCGTGTGACGGCGATCTACACCAACACCTCCATCATCTTCACCAACATCTCCATCACCTTCCCTCATCTATCTACAGCGGTCCACTCTCCCGCAACCCACTGTACCCTCCACTTGAACATGGTGCTTTATGCTTCATATTATTATCCAATGATGTGTTGCCATCTTATGATGTCTGAGTAGATTATCATTGTCTTATCGGTGATTGGTGAATTGCCATGATTGATTTAATTTGCTTGTGGTTATGTTGCTGTCCTTTGGTGCCCATCATATGAGCGCGCGCGTGGATCACACCATAGGGTTAGTTGTATGTTGATAGGACTACGTATTGGAGGGCAAGAGTGACAAAAACTTCAACCTAGCGTAGAAATTGATGCATACGGGATTGAAGGGGGGCCAATATATCTTAATGCTATGGTTGGGTTTTACCTTAATGAACGTTAGTAATTGCGGATGCTTGCTAATAGTTCCAATGAGAAGTGCATAGAATTCCAAGTAAGGGATGACATGCTAGCAGTGGCCTCTCCCACATAAAACTTGCTATCGGTCTAGTAACGCAGTCAATTGCTTAGGGGCAATTTCGCAACTCCTACAACCACTTTTCCACACTCGCTATCACTAACTTTATTGTGTCTTTATCTTAACAACCCATAGTTTATATTTACGTGCTCTTTATATTCTTGCAAACTTATCCCGCAAAAACTACAAAGTACTTCTAGTTTCATACTTGTTCTAGGTAAAGTAAACGTCAAGCATGCGTAGAGTTGTACCGGTGGTCGATAGAACTTGAGGGAATATTTTTTCTGCCTTTAGCTCCTCGTTGGGTTCGACACTCTTACTTATCGAAAGAGGCTACAACTGATCCCCTACACTTGTGGGTTATCAAGACCTTTTACTGGCGCCGTTGCCGGGGAGCAATAGCGTGGGGTGAATATTCTCGTGTGTGCTTGTTTGCTTTATCACTAAGTAGATTTTATTTGCTGTTCTAAGTTGTTTTCTATCTTTAGTTATGGGTAGGAAACGCAAAATACCAAAAAAAATAGTGGTACCTGCTGAACCAATGGTTGAAGAACCACTCAAAATCTATCACACTCTTGAAGCTTTTTACTTGGATCATCTTCGATCCATATGTGCTCGCGCTGAAACCCCAACTAGCTTAGTTGAGGGCAAATCTTTAGATGAGCATGCTTGTTATATGCGACACCGCTTATCTCAAGAAGGGAAACTTTTACTGGATCAAATTCATCGTTTGCAATGCTATGCTTGGAATTTATGTGAAATATATGATTTTACTTGTTGTTCTGAAGACCCTAAGAAACACCTTCCCTACCAATGTGAGTTTAGTGATAATGGAATCGTATCTTCGTATGCTAAGGGTGTTTATAGTTACTATGATGTTCAACAAATTGAAGAATTTGTTGCTTTTAAGGGTGCTTATGAAATTGCTTCTTTGATTGAAAAGTATGATGCTACTCTTTACAAATCTGAAAAATTTGCCATATTTAAATATTGTTATGATAATTATGCTTCTAATGCCTATGTTAAACCATATATTGAGGACTACTCTGCTGTCCAAGAAGATACTAATATTTTGCAGGAGTCTATGGAAGAAGAAATTAATGACATTGTGAACTCATTTGATGAAAAAGATGACGAGGATAGCGAAGAACAAAAGGAGGAAGAGCGGATTAGCTACCCGTGCCCACCTTCTAATGAGAGTAACTCTTCAACTCAAACATTGTTTAATTTCCCTTCGTGCTTACCGAAGGATGATTGCTATGATGATTGCTGTGATCCCGTTGATTCTTTCGAAATATCCCTTTTTGATGATGCTTGATATGCTTGTGGCCAAGATGCCAATATGAATTATGCTTATGGAGATGAACTTTCTATAGTTCCTTATGTTAAACATGAGATAGTTGCTATTGCACCCACACATGATAATCATATTATCTTTTTTAATTCTCCGAACTACACTATATCGGAGAAGTTTGCACTTATTAAGGATTATATTGATGGGTTGCCTTTAAATATTGCACATGATGTTTTCGATGAATATAATATGCATGTGCTTGCTGCTCCTACTTGCAATTATTATGAGAGAGGAACTACATCTCCGCCTTTCTATGTTTCGAACATGATAAAATTGCAAGAAACTGCTTATACTATGCATTGGCCTTTACTTGATGCGCATGAATTGTTCTTGTATGACATGCCTATGCATAGGAAGAGAGTTAGAATTTGTTCTTGCATGACACATATCACTTTGTACTCACTACTAAATTCCAAATCATTGCTAATTAAAATTGGCTTTGATATACCTTGGGATCCGGGTGGATCCATTACTTGAGCACTATATGCCTAGCTTAATGGATTTAAAGAAAGCGCTGCCAGGGAGATAACCCGGAAGTTTTAGAGAGTCATTTATTTATGTTGTGTGATTTTATAAAGTTTAAAAACAAAATAAAATAAAGAGGGGAACCTAAAACTTTTTCAAAAAGAAAAGTGAAAGTAAGAAGGACGAGCACCGTTGAAATGGGGGAGCTCCTTGAACTTTGTTCATGCCCATGGAAACTTTGCAAATCTTGAATTACAGAAACTTTTCATCAAAAGCAATTATCCCCTTGTACAATTCCATTGTATTATAAAAATAATGTGCCAAGGTTTGCCTTTAGGATGTTTACAATGCTTGTTGGTTTGTGCGGTGCAGGACATAAACTTTGGCTGTAGTGCGCGATTTTACATTTTTTGCTGGAACGTCAAATGGTTCTGAAACTTTTTGCACCGTCTTTCTACACAAATTGTTTATTTTCCTAATTGTGACAGATTTTTTCAAGTATCAGAAGTATGGTGAATGTTCAGATTATTACATACTGTTCTGTTTTAGAGAGATTCTGTTTTTGATGCATAGTTTGCTTGTTTTGATGAAACTATCAATTTCTATCAGTGGATTAAGCCATGGAAAAGTTATATTACAGTAGCTACAATGCAAAAACAAAATATGAATTTGTTTGCAACAGTACTTAGAATAGTGATTTGCTTTATTATACTAGCGGATCTTACCGAGTTTTCTGTTGAAGTTTTGTGTGGATGAAGTGTTCGAAGATCGAGGAGGTCTAGATGTGAGGAGAAGAAGGAGAGGCAAGAGCTCAAGCTTGGGGATGCCCAAGGCACCCAAGTAAATGTTCAAGGAGACTCAAGCGTCTAAGCTTGGGATGCCCCAGAAGGCATCCCCTCTTTCTTCAACAAGTATCTGTATATTTTCGGATTCGTTTCATTCATGTGATATGTGCAGATCTTGGAGCGTCGTGTGCTTTCCTTTTTCTTTTAATAGATGCACCATGCTGGTATGAGATAGTCCTTGGTTGATTTATAGAATGCTCTTTGCACTTCACTTATATCTTTTGAGTATGGCTTTATAGAATGCTTCATGTGCTTCACTTATATCATTCGAAGTTTGGATTGCATGTTTCTCTTCACATAGAAAACCGCCATTTGTAGAATGCTCTTTTGCTTCACTTATAATGGTTAGAGCGTGGGCATAACTTTTGTAGAAAGAATTGAAACTCTCTTGCTTCACTTATATCTATTTAGAGAGTTGACAAGAATTGGTCATTCACATGGTTAGTCATAAAATCCTACATAAACTTTTAGATCGCTGAATATGATATGTTTGATTCCTTGCAATAGTTTTGCGATATAGAGATGCTAGTATGTGGGAGGAACTAGTGAATGATTATGGTTTAGTAAAATTATTGGTGTTAAGGTTTGTGATTCCCGAAGCATGCACGTATGGTCTCCTAACTATGTAACCAAATTGGCGCGCATTGTATTTTGATTGTTTATCTTTGCGTGAAGGTCGGGGGCGAGCGATGGTTAACTCCTACCAACCTCCCCCCTAGGAGCATGCGTCGTAGTATCTTTGCTTTGAGGGCTAATAGATTTTTCGCAATAAGTATGTGAGTTCTTTATGACTAATGTTGAGTCCATGCATTATACGCACTCTCACCCTTCCACCATTGTTAGCCACTCTTGTACCGTGCAACTTTCGCCGGTACCATACACCCATCATATACCTTCCTCAAAACAGCCACCATACCTACCTATTATGGCATTTCCATAGCCATTCCGAGATATATTGCCATGTAATTCCACCGTTCCGTTTATTATGACACGCACCATCATTGTCATATTGCCTTGCATGATCGTAAGATAGCTAGCATGATGTTTCCATGGCTTGTCCGTTTTTTGACGTCATTGCTACGCTAGATCATTGCACATCCCGGCACACCGCCGGAGGCATTCATATAGAGTCATATTTTTTGTTCTAGTATCGAGTTGTAATATCGAGTTGTAAGTAAATAGAAGTGTGATGATCATCATTATTAGAGCATTGTCCCTTGAAAAAAAGGCCAAAAAAAGAAGAAAAAAAGAAAGGCCAAATAAAAAAAGAAGGAGAAAGGCAAAATAAAAAAAGGAAGGCCAAAAAAAAGAAAAAAAAGAAAAAGAAAAAGGGGACAGTGCTACTATCGTTTTCCACACTTGTGCTTCATCATAGCGCCATGTTCTTCATGATAGAGAGTCTCCTATGTTGTCACTTTCATATACTAGTGGGAATTTTTCGTTATAGAACTTGGCTTGTATATTCCAACGATGGGCTTCCTCAAATGCCCTAGGTCTTCATGAGCAAGCAAGATGATGCACACCCACTAGTTTTCTTTTGAGCTTTCATACACTTATAGCTCTAGTGCATCCGTTACATGGCAATCACTGCTCACTCACATTGATATCTATTGATGGGCATCTCCATAGCCCATTGATATGCCTAGTCGAAGTGAGACTTTCTCCCTACTTTTGTCTACTACCACCTTCTATTCCACCCATAGTGCTATGTCCATGGCTCACGCTCATGTATTGCGTGAAGAGTTGAAAAGGTTCGAAAAAGTAAAGTATGAAAACAATTGCTTGGCTGACACCGGGATAGGCATGAGGGGTACCTTGTGTTAAGAAAAGGGAGCATAAAAGACTATATGATTTTGTAGGGATAGCGTTGTTTAGCATTGATATTTTCAAAGACTTGATTGTTTGTTGGGATGCCCGAGTATTAAATTCTTTTATGTCAAATGATAGACTATTGCTTTGAATCACTCGTGTCTTAATATTCATGCCATGAATAGATTACATGATCAAGATTATGCTAGGTAGCATTCGACATCAAAAATTATCTTTTTTATCATTTACCTACTCGAGGACGAGCAGGAATTAAGCTTGGGGATGCTGATACGTCTCCGTCGTATCAATAATTTTTGATTGTTCCATACCAATATTCTACAACTTTCATATACTTTTGGCAACTTTTTATACTATTTTTTGGGACTAACATATTGACCCCGTGCCCAGTGCCAGTTCCTGTTTGTTGCATGTTTTTTGTTTCACAGAATATCCATATCAAACGGAATAAAAACGGACGGAGATTTTTTTGGAATATATGTGAATTTTGGGAAGCGGAACCAACATGAGATGATGCCCGGGTGGGCCACGAGGCAGGGGGTGCGTCCTGGGCAGGGGGGCACGCCCTGGGCCCTCGTGGCCACACCGTAAGGCGGTTGATAACCTTCTTTAGCCGCAAGAAAGCTAATATCTGGATAAAAATCATGTCGAAAAATCAGCCCAATCGGAGTTATGGATCTCCGGGAATTTAAGAAACGGTGGAAGGCCAGAATCTGAAACACAGAAACAGAGAGAGACAGATAGACAGATCCAATCTCGGAGGGGCTCTCGCCCCTCCGCCGCCATGGAGGCCATTGACTAGAGGGGAAACCCTTCTCCCACCTAGGGAGAAGGTCAAGGAAGAATAAGAAGGAGGGGGGCTCTCCCCCCTCGCTTCCGGTGGCACCGGAGTGCCACCGGGGCCATCATCGTGTGACGACGATCTACACCAACACCTCCATCATCTTCACCAACATCTCCATCACCTTCCCCCATCTATCTACAGCGTTCCACTCTCCCGCAACCCGCTATTCCCTCTACTTGAACATGGTGCTTTATGCTTCATACTATTATCCAATGATGTGTTGCCATCTTATGATGTCTGAGTAGATTATCGTTGTCCTATCGGTGATTGGTAAATTGCTATGATTGATTTAATTTGTTTGTGGTTATGTTGCTGTCCTTTGGTGCCCATCATATGAGAGCACGCGTGGATCACACCATAGGGTTAGTTGTATGTTGATAGGACTACGTATTGGAGGGCAAGAGTGACAGAAACTTCAACCTAGCGTAGAAATTGATGCATACGGGATTGAAGGGGGACCAATATATCTTAATGCTATGGTTGGGTTTTACCTTAATGAACATTAGTGATTGAGGATGCTTGCTAATAGTTCCAATCATAAGTGCATAGAATTCCAAGTAAGGGATGACATGCTAGCAGTGGCCTCTCCCACATAAAACTTGCTATCGCCTAATAACGTAGTCAATTGCTTAGTGTAGCGACCAGACCTCAAACAGTCTGATCTCTGTGCATCAGTGTCATCCCTGGATCAGTAATGCTGACACCTACAGTACTTGAAGGATTTATAATAGAGTAGCAATCACACACTTATTACATCGATAGTCCAACGATGAATTTATTACAATAAATATGGCTGAAGGCCATCTAATACGATAACAGCGGAAGGCTTGGAAGATAGGTGAGTCCATCAACTCCAGCGGCATCACTGAGTATAGAACCATGACCTAAAAAGGGGCATCTTACTCGTCGTCTGAAAAGTCTGCAACATGAAACATTGTAGCCCGAAAACGGGTTAGCACATGGAATATGCTGGCAAGGTAACACAAAAGATGCAATGAAAGTAAGGCTATACTATATGCAATATGGCTGGTGGAAAGCTCTACGGTTAAGTTTTTGCGTAAAGCCAATTTTTCCCTACTTCAACAGAATGCATTTTAATTAACTATCATGGTAGTTGAAACATCGTTGAGAAGATAGACATCCTCTCAACCCCAATTAAAATAATCATTAAACCCAACAAAATTAAATTAAAAGTAACATGATGAGATTCACATGATAATCCAAGTACTAGATACTCAAGACGTCCATAACCTGGGACACGGCTAATCATGATCAGTTTGTACACTCTGCAGAGGTTTGTGCACTTTTCCCCACAAGACTCAATCGCCTCCGTTTGGTTTCTCGCACTGCATGGTGTTTGAGAAACGGATGACCGAGACACAGTCTTTCCGAAGAGGTCCCCTTAACCAGATAGATAGGCCGGTACACCTACAAAACCCAACTACATCTGCTAGCCCATCATGGAAAGGTTTCCCACAACTTACTCAACTATGCCAGAGCCCATATTGGCATGTGGCTGCACACGGAAGTTTCTAGTATGAAAAATCTCATGATCCCTTTGAGCCTGGGTGGCGGTCCAAAAGAAAAACAGGCAATCCTGGAATACCCAGATGCCTCAATCCACCCAGATGTGTATTAATGTTGCCACCTTAAGTTGAACCATTAATTAACAACTCACATCTGTCATGGATTTCACTCACCCAATCCACGTCTACGAGCATAGCATGTCCTAACAGCAAACGTAGAAGTGACTCCCAAAGGTTTGAATGTAATGCAGGTAATAGGTACTACCTCAAACTACTTCCCAATCCCACATGTTAATTGATCCTACTCATGCAATGTGTGAGGGTTTGACTAATGCAATGAAAACTGGGTAATTGGAAAGCATGATCAAAGTGTTACTTGCCTTGCTGATGATCCGCAAAACCTAGAGACTCAAAGTAGCAAGCGGCGCACTCCGGGTACTCTATCGCAATCAAACAGGCACACAATAAGTACTTAAATAATGCACGGGTAAAACTCAAATAAGAGATCTAACCAGAAAGTTCAACTTAAGAACTCTGGTTTGCAAAAAGAATCAACTCGAAAGAAGCAACGAAACTCAAACTGCAAATGAAACGAGCTCCGAATTACTAGTTGGCCTAAACACAAATTTTACAGTAGCCAAAACTTTGTTCAAATTGGTTAAACCTAAAGAGGACATCGAGACGAAGATCTGGGATTTTGAATCACCTGATTCCGACTCTCGAGCAAAAAGAAAAATGAAAAACAAGATCAAGGCAGAAATCACGATTGGAATAACCGTGGATAAATAACTCAAAAAAGAAAAACGACGAACAGGCTAACGAACGAACGTTCGCTGTCTGCGGTTAACAAACGAAAACCGTTCGTTAAAACAAACGTACGGACGAACGTCCGCTAAATAACTAAATCGACAGAAAAAAAAACGAACCGATCTAATCTAAAAAAAACAGATCTAGGTTTTTCCTAAACGAACCGATCGGTTAACCGAAAAAAACGCAAACTACCTCGAACTCCGGCGAACTCCGGCGGTGAGGCGGCGGTGGCTCCGGCGGCGAGGGGCGGCGGTGGCTCCGGCGGCGGCGGCGTGCGGCGGTGCGGGGCGGCGGGGTGCGGCGGCGCGGGGCGCGGCGCTGGCTCGGCGGCGCGGGCTGGCAGCGGCAGCGACGGCGCGAAGGGCGGCGGCGGCTAGGGTTTCGGGCGGCTGCGGGGCGAGGCGAGCTGGGCTGGCGTCGGTCGGGCCGGCGGGGCGCTGGTTATAAAGCCCAGAGTCCTGGGCCTTCACGACTCCAAGTCGGTTCCCTTTTTTTTTCTAAAAGAGTTCCGGCGCAGAAAAACTAAGGAAACAAATACCAAACGGACTCCAAAATTCCCGAAATAAATTTTCACCGTCCTCTAATAATATTTAGGACAAAGTGAACATTTTTCCCGGACCTAAATGCAATTTTGTAAAACGCGTATTTTTTTCCTATGCAAATAAATCCGCGAATAAATCCAGAAAAATACCAAAAGTGATTTTAACATTTTTCCTCCAATATTTCTGTTATTTTGGAGAAGTCCTATTATCTCCGCTCATATTTGGTATTTAGAAATATTTTTAGGAGGGAAAAATAATTAGAATCACACTGTCCTCGTACCGGTATTCGAGCGAACTCAAATACGAAAATGGTAAAATTCCCAACTCTCTCCGTAGGTCCTGGAGTTGCTTAGAATTTCGAGGAACTCCACGAACAAAAAAGCAAAAACAAGAAAATTCAATACGATCTATGTATAACATTCCAAATTGAAAATTTGGGATGTTACAAACCTACCCCCCTTAGAATGAATCTCGACCTCGAGATTCGGCTTGGCTAGAGAACAGGTGTGGGTGGTCCTTGCGTAGATCATCTTCTCGCTCCCAGGTGGCTTCTTCCTCGGTGTGGTGACTCCACTGAACTTTGCAAAACTTGATAACCTTACTGCGAGTAACTCTGCTCGAAAATTCGAGAATCTTAACCGGCTTCTCCTCGTAGGTCAAATCACTGTCCAACTGAATTGCTTCCAGGGGTACTGTGTCTCTAAGCGGTATATCAGCCATCTCCGCATGACACTTCTTAAGCTGCGAAACGTGAAACACGTCGTGCACTCCTGACAATCCTTCGGGCAATTCCAACTTATAGGCAACCTCTCCCATGCGTTCCAAAACACGGTAAGGTCCCACAAATCTCGGGGCTAACTTCCCTTTAACTCCGAAACGTTTTACTCCTCGCAGAGGCGATACTCTCAAGTATGCTCTATCTCCGATCTCATAGGTTATCTCCTTGCGCTTCGAGTCTGCATAACTCTTCTGCCTGGACTGAGCCACTTTCAGTCTATCTCGGATCAACTTCACCTTCTCCTCAGACTCTTTGATTAAGTCTGGTCCAAACAACTGTCGGTCTCCAACTTCATCCCACGACAACGGTGTTTGGTATCTCCTTCCATACGATGCCTCGAACGGTGCCATCTTCAAACTGGCTTGGTAACTGTTGTTGTATGAGAACTTCGCATAGGGCAAGTTGTCATCCCAACTAGATCCGTAATCTAATGCACAGGCTCTTAGCATATCCTCCAAAATCTGATTGACTCTCTCCGTCTGTCCATCTGTCTGCGGGTGAAATGCTGTGCTAAACTCTAGCCTGGTACCCAAAGTTTCATGTAACTGATTCCAAAACATTGAGGTAAACTGGGTTCCTCTATCTAATACGATGCTCCTCGGAACTCCATGCAGACATACAATTCTGGTCATGTATATCTTTGCCAAATTTGCACTGGTATATGTGGTTTTCACAGGGATAAAGTGGGCTACCTTCGTCAATCGGTCTACTACTATCCAGATTGAATCATATCCTGCTTTGGTCCTGGGCAATCCGGTGATAAAATCCATGCCAAGCTTCTCCCACTTCCATTTGGGTATTGGCATAGGTTGTAACAATCCTACTGGCTTCTGATGTTCTGCCTTCACTCTCTGGCATACATCACAAACTGCTACATACTCCGCGATATCCTTCTTCATACCGGTCCACCAGAAAATATCCTTCAAATCCAAATACATCTTAGTATTTCCTGGGTGAATCGAGTATGGTGAATCATGGGCCTCTTGTAAAATCAACTTCCTGATCTCCGGGTCATTAGGCACATAGATTCGATCCTCAAACCATAAGGTGTCGTGTTCATCCTCACGAAAACCTTTAGCTTTTCCTTCGCTCATCCTCTCCTTTATAGCGACAACCTCCTAGTCAGCTTTCTGAGCTTCTCTGATTTTATCCATCAGAGTAGACTGGATTTTTAATGTTGCTACATAGCCTCTCGGAACTATCTCCATACGTAGTTCTCATAGGTTCTTGGCTAACTCCTTTGGAAATCCTTCCATCATTAGGGTATTGACATGGCTCTTACGGTTTAGCGCATCGGCTACTACGTTAGCCTTTCCGGGATGATAATGCAATCTCATGTCATAATCCTTAATGAGTTCCAGCCATCTCCTTTGCCTAAGATTCAGCTCCTTCTGAGTGAATATATACTTCAAACTCTTGTGATCCGTATATACTTCACAATGGTTTCCAATAAGAAAATGTCTCCACGTCTTCAGTGCATGCACTACGGCTGCTAATTCCAAATCGTGGGTGGCATAGTTCATCTCATGAGGTTTCAATTGTCGTGAAGCATACGAAACAACTCTTCCTTCCTGCATAAGAACTGCTCCAAGACCTCGACGTGAAGCGTCGCAGTACACCTCATAATCCTTATGTTGATCTGGCAGAATCAACACTGGGGACGAGACCAAACATTTCTTTAATTCTTGAAAACTGGCCTCACATTCTTCTGTCCAACTGAACTTGGTGTCCTTCTTCAACAACTCCGTCATTGGCTTTGCAATCTTCGAGAAATTCTCGATAAATCTCCGGTAGTATCCTGCAAGTCCAAGAAAACTCCGGATCTCCCCAACTGTTGTTGGTGCTTCCCAATGGGTCATAGTGTCCACCTTGGCGGGATCTACTGCTATTCCTTCTCCGGATATAACATGTCCGAGAAATCCGACTTTCTTCAACCAAAACTCACATTTGCTAAACTTGGCATATAACTAATGTTCTCTAAGCTTCTCCAATACCAAACGCAAATGCTCTGCATGCTCCTCTTCATCCTTTGAGAAGATCAAAATATCATCTATGAACACTACGACGATCTTTTCCAAATACTCCATAAACACTTTGTTCATCAGGTTCATAAAGTATGCCGGTGCGTTTGTCAGACCAAACGACATAACGGTATACTCGTACAACCCATACCTAGTGGTAAAGGCCGTCTTAGGTATATCTTGTTCTCGGATCTTCAATTGATGGTACCCTGATCGCAGATCGATCTTGGAAAATATCTTAGCTCCTTGCAATCTATCGAACAGATCATTGATCATTGGTAATGGGTACTTATTCTTGATCGGTACTTCATTCAATCCTCGGTAATCAACAACCATCCTTAACGATCCATCCTTCTTCTCCACTAGAAGTACTGGCGAACCCCAAGGCGAAGAACTTGGGCGTATAAATCCTTTATCCAGTAACTCCTTAATCTGTTTCTTTATTTCCTCGAAATCCTTTGCGGGCATCCTATATGGTCTCTTAGATATTCGCCCGGTGCCTGGCAAAAGTTCAATCAAAAACTCTATATCTCTATCCGGTGGCATGCCAGGTAACTCCTCTGGAAACACATCCGGATAATCCTTCACTACTGGCAATTCCTCCTGAACAACTCCCGTGAGAGAATGTACTTGAGTCCTTGTAGGCGAATGCCTAGATACATACTTAATCCTTTTTCCCTCCGGGGTGGTGAGCAAAATAGACTTACTGGCACAGTCAATGTTACCTCCATACTTCGATAACCAGTCCATACCTAATATCACATCCAGTCCTTGGGATTCCAATACTATTAGGTCAGAGGGGAAAGTATGGCGTCCTATGATCAATGGTGTATGAAAACATCCTTGGTGTGCCATATAATCTGCTCCAGGTGAACTTACTAACATGGGGGTCTTAAGAACTCAGGTGGACATCCTATGTCTATTTACGAATCCCCTTGAAATATATGAATGTGATGCAGCAGTATCGAAAAGAACTATTGCGGTAAATGTCTTAACCAAAAACTTACCGACAACAGCATCTGGTTGCTCTTCTACCTCCTCCACGGTCACGTGGTTCACTTGTCCTTTGTTGAACGGGTTGGGATGCTTCCCGGCGCTTCCATTGCCGTTCCCATTCTTAGCTTCTGGGCATTCATTGGCATAATGTCCTGTCTTCCCACACTTGTAACAAGTGACATGGCTAAAATCCCTCTTGGTGGGTGTGGACTGTGTAGGGCGGTTCTGGTTTCCATTAGCTACATTCCCATTCCCATTGCCATTGCCATTCTTGGTGCCATTGTGGTTGTGTGAGCTACTTCCTCCATGGGTATGCGAAAACTGTCCTACCGCTTTAGGGGTAAAGCGGGGCTTCTGCTGAGCTCCAGAATTACACTTTCCTTGCCCGTACTTCCTCTTGCGACTCTCAATTTGTTGATGCTTCCTTTCAATCATCAGGGTGCGGTCAACCAACTCCTGGTAATTGTTGAAAGTTGCCACCATCAACTGTACACTCATCTCATCATTCAGCCCTTCCATGAATCTCTCCTGCTTCTTGGCATCTGTGGCCACATCATCCGGGGCATAATGAGATAGGGTACTCAACTCATCCACGTACTGGGCCACAGTACGATTCCCTTGGCGCAAATTGCGAAACTCCTGCTTCTTCATACTCATGGCTCGAGTTGAGACATGGGCGGTACGAAAAGCTTGCTGAAACTAATCCCAAGTCGCATTGGCTACGGGGTAAGTGGCTGTGTAATTCTCCCACCATGCTGCGGCTGGTCCAGACAACTGGTGTGCGGCAAATCGCACCTTCTCAGCATCCGAGCAATTGGCGGTGGTCAAATCCCTTCCAATCTTGCGTAACCAGTCATCAGCCACAATTGGTTCGATGCTGCTAGCAAACACGGATGGTTGCAACCTTAAGAAACGTGTCAGGTTGTCCACGGGTGGTGGTGGTGGAGGGTTGTTGTTGTTGTTCTGGTTGTTCTGAGTGTTCTGGACAAGAAGTTGCATCAGGGTGTTCTGCTGCTGGATCAACTGGGTGAGCTCAGGGGGAAACTCGAATTCACGTCTTGGAGGCATCTGATGGGTGTAGAGGGAAGGGATTAGAATAGAAAAGAGGTCTAAGGGAAAATCACTACCCATATGCACATGAGACAAACACACAATCAATGCACACCAATCAATTTCAACCAAGGTCTTACAAATCTAACGACCGTTTACAAAAGTGCTCTAAAACTAATATATGGAGGTAAACTACTAGTCACAGGGTGGTCATCTAGAAATATTGCTCGGCAGAGGATTCCATAATATCTGCCCCAGCTTCATCTTCATAGTCTTCATCCTTGCTATCCTCAGCTTCCGAATCTGTATCACCTATGATGATATAATCTTCCGGTGGAATCTCCTTGGGTTCTTCTTCCTCGTCTTCTTCTCCCATGAGTATCCCTAACTTCCGGGTCAAGTCATCATTCTTCTCCACAAGTATCTTCATCTCCTCATATCCGTCACATGTAGACTTGAGTTCTTCTTCTAGCTCCAAATTCCTATTTAGGGCTTTCTTCAAATCTATCATCCCAGCACACATCTGGTGCTCCTGGCGACGAATGTGGTGGTTCAACTCCTGGATGAATGCTGCAATGGATATACCCTTCCGGGTGCTGATCATATCCCAATTCTCATCTCGGCGTCCACAAATCTGGTAGATAGTGTCCTTTAGCTCCTGCTGGTAGACTTCTCCAATCCTTCCCATAGCAATGTGGGCTGCCATGCTCCTTCCTAGGCTCCATGTGGGTGCATTAAAGGAAAAGGCTATGAGTGAGGTGACGGGTGCGAACGTCCTTCCTGGAACTTGAGCTTGAATCAACCAACGCTCCTCCTCAGGTAGAGTGGCATTGTAGGTTCCGGTGAAACTTGGTAATCCAATGTTTCGATATCTTGTGACTTCCTTCAGGTGTCGTCCAAATGGCGTGTCATCATCCGGTTGCATGAACTTGTGCTTTGCTTCCACCATCCTAAAGAGTAGAAAAGATGAGGAGTCAGAAAAGAGATGAGTGAATTGTGTTCTAGGGCTTGTCTTAGTGGTCGTGTCCTACAGTCAGCGTGTGCTCTGATACCATCTTGTAGCGACCAGACCTCAAACAGTCTGATCTCTGTGCATCAGTGTCATCCCTGGATCAGTAATGCTGACACGCACAGTACTTGAAGGATTTATAACAGAGTAGCAATCACACACTTATTACATCAATAGTCCAACGATGAATTTATTACAATAAATATGGCTGAAGGCCATCTAATACGATAACAGCGGAAGGCTTGGAAGATAAGTGAGTCCATCAACTCCAGCGGCATCACTGAGTATAGAACCACGACCTAAAAAGGGGCATCTTACTCGTCGTCTGAAAAGTCTGCAACATGAAACGTTGCAGCCCGAAAACGGGTCAGCACATGGAATATGCTGGCAAGGTAACACAAAAGATGCAATGAAAGTAAGGCTATACTATATGCAATATGGCTGGTGGAAAGCTCTATGGTTAAGTTTTTGCGTAAAGCCAATTTTTTCCTACTTCAAAGGAATGCATTTTAATTAACTATCATGGTAGTTGAAACATCGTTGAGAAGATAGACATCCTCTCAACCCCAATTAAAATAATCATTAAACCTAACAAAATTAAATTAAAAGTAACATGATGAGATTCACATGATAATCCAAGTATTAGATACTCAAGACGTCCATAACCGGGGACACGACTAATCATGATCAGTTTGTACACTCTGCAGAGGTTTGTGCACTTTTCCCCACAAGACTCGATCGCCTCCGTTTGGTTTCTCGCACTGCATGGTGTTTGAGAAACGGATGACCGAGACACAGTCTTTCCGAAGAGGTCCCCTTAACCAGATAGATAGGCCAGTACACCTACAAAACCCAACTACATCTGCTAGCCCATCATGGAAAGGTTTCCCACAACTTACTCAACTATGCCAGAGCTCATATTGGCATGTGGCTGCACACGGAAGTTTCTAGTATGAAAAATCTCATGATCCCTTTGAGCCTGGGTGGCGGTCCAAAAGAAAAACAGGCAATCCTGGAATACCCAGATGCCTCAATCCACCCAGATGTGTATTAATGTTGCCACCTTAAGTTGAACCATTAATTAACAACTCACATCTGTCATGGATTTCACTCATCCAATCCACGTCTACGAGCATAGCATGTCCTAACAGCAAACATAGAAGTGACTCCCAAAGGTTTGAATGTAATGCAGGTAATAGGTACTATCTCAGACTACTTCCCAATCCCACAAGTTAATTGATCCTACTCATGCAATGTGTGAGGGTTTGACTAATGCAATGAAAACTGGGTAATTGGAAAGCATGATCAAAGTGTTACTTGCCTTGCTGATGATCCGCAAAACCTAGAGACTCAAAGTAGCAAGCGGCGCACTCCGGGTACTCTATCGCAATCAAACAGGCACACAATAAGTACTTAACTAATGCACGGGTAAAACTCAAATAAGAGATCTAACCAGAAAGTTCAACTTAAGAACTCCGGTTTGCAAAAAGAATCAACTCGAAAGAAGCAACGAAACTCAAACTGCAAAAGAAACGAGCTCCGAATTACTAGTTGGCCTAAAGTCAAATTTTACAGTAGCCAAAACTTTGTTCAAGTTGGTTAAACATAAAGAGGGCATCGAGACGAAGATCTGGGATTTTGAATCACCTGATTCTGACTCTCGAGCAAAAAGAAAAATGAAAAACAAGATCAAGGCAGAAATCACGATTGGAATAACCACGGATAAATACCCCGAAAAAGAAAAACGACGAACAGGCTAACGAACGAACGTTCGCTGTCTGCGGTTAACTAACGAAAACCGTTCGTTAAAACGAACGTACGGACGAACGTCCGCTAAATAACTAGACCGGTGGAAAAATAAAAAAACCGAACCGATCTAATCTAAAAAAACAGATCTAGGTTTTTCCTAAACGAACCGATCGGTTAACCGAAAAAAAACCGCAAACTACCTCGAACTCCGGCGAACTCCGGCGGTGGCTCCGGCGGCGAGGGGCAGCGGCGGCGTGCGGCGGTGGCTCCGGCGGCGGCGGGGTGCGGCGGCGCGGGGCGCGGCGCTGGCGCGGCGCGGCGGCGCGGGCTGGCGGCGGCGGCGGCTAGGGTTTTGGGCGGCTGCGGGGCGAGGCGAGCGGGGCTGGCGTCGGTCGGGCCGGCGGGGCGCTGGTTATAAAGCCCAGAGTCCTGGGCCTTCACGACTCCAAGTCGGTTCCCTTTTTTTTCTAAAAGAGTCCCGGCGCAGAAAAACTAACGAAAGAAATACCAAACGGACTCCAAAATTCCCGAAATAAATTTTCGCCGTCCTCTAATAATATTTAGGACAAAGTGAACATTTTTCCCAGACCTAAATGCAATTTTAAAAAACGCGTATTTTTTCCTATGCAAATAAATCCGCGAATAAATCCAAAAAAAATACCAAAAGTGATTTTAACATTTTTCCTCCAATATTTCTGTTATTTTGGAGAAGTCCTATTATCTTCGCTCATATTTGGTATTTAGAAATATTTTTACGAGGGAAAAATAATTAGAATCACACTGTCCTCGTACCGGTATTCGAGCGAACTCAAATACGAAAATGGTAAAATTCCCAACTCTCTTCGTAGGTCCTTGAGTTGCTTAGAATTTCGAGGAACTCCACGAACAAAAAAGCAAAAACAAGAAAATGCAATATGATCTATGTATAAATTTGGGATGTTACACTTAGGGGCAATTTCGCAACTCCTACCACCACTTTTCCACACTTGCTATCACTAACTTTATTGTGTCTTTTTCTTAACAGCCCCTAGTTTATATTTACGTGCTCTTTATATTCTTGCAAACCTATCCCACAAAACCTAAAAGGTACTTCTAGTTTCATACTTGTTCTATGTAAAGTAAACGTCAAGCATGCGTAGAGTTGTACCGGTGGTCGATAGAACTTGAGGGAATATTTGTTCTGCCTTTAGCTCCTCATTGGGTTCGACACTCTTACTTATCGAAAGAGGCTACAACTGATCCCCTACACTTGTGGGTTATCAGTGACCTTGTGAACTTATGCATAGGGGTTGGCACATGTTTTCGTCTTGACTCTCCGGTAGAAACTTTGGGCACTCTTTGAAGTTCATTTTGTTGGTTCGAATAGATGAATCTGAGACTATGTGATGCATGTTGTATAATCAAACCCGCGGATACTTGTGGTGACATTGGAGTATCTAGGTGACATTAGGGTTTTGGATGATGTGTGTCTTAAGGTGTTATTATAGTACAAACTCTAGGGTTGTTTGTGACACACTACTATAGGTTGCTGCTAACGCGACACTACGATCAGAGACCCTTCGAGAAACTATGTGCGATGCAATCATCGCAAACGGTGGTGTATGGAAAATGTCAAAAATGTGTAAAAAGTTTGCGAAGACGGATGCATCAAACACGATTCAGATTTTAGTTGCATGTGCGATGAAGGGCATACGGTTCAGTTCAATTAACTGTTTGTGATGATGAGGAGCAAAAGAAATGGGCAGCCAGATAAAGGCGTGTGCGATACAAAGCATACGTTTCACTCGGATGAACTGTTTGTGATTAGGCAACGCAAAAGAAACGGGCAGCCAGATGAAGGTGTGTGCGATATACAGCATACTGTTCACTCGGATGAACTGTTTGTGATTAGGCAACACAAAAGAAACGGCCAGCTAGATCAAGGTGTGTGCGATATACGGCATGCGGTTCACTCGGCCTTTTTGCGAGTGTGTGACCTCTGTGGCAATCGTTCGCTCCCCACTAGCCTCTTCTTGTACCGTGACAACCGTCCACCGCCTCTTCGCCTTTCCCTGTCGATTTGGAACTATTGTCGCACGCTCTTCCTCCCTCCATTTGCCTTCACCCTTCCTTCTTCCCTTGTTCGATCGTCTTCTCCATGGAGGGAACAGGCCGGAAACGACCCCGTTATTCTTGCCCCGATCTGAAAGATGACGTGGTGGAGGAATTCATAGATCGGTGCGACGTCATCACCTCGGCTAGCATGGCAGGTTCGTACAAGACCATTCTCGCGTCAACAAATAGGATCATTAACAAGAACCCAAGGGTTCCGAAGCAGTTTAATCTCCCCTATCTTCTTCGCCACCCTGCTCGTCATTGCGAGGATGACGGAAGCCTTGCCTTGTGCAAGTTGATGCCGCTTGATAATGATACGTGTGATGTTAAGATGCCATCACTTAAGGGTAAGGCCTGGGCAGGCGCAAATGGAGATTGGGTTGTTTATATTGGGAACAACTGCGAGTGGGAACTTGTGAATGTGTGTACTCGTCACCGGGTTCCACTTCCAAAAATCTCAGACTGCCATGAGGTTTAGCACACAGATAGTCTATGTACGTTCAGATGCGATCATCATGACATTTGTCTACGGAAGATAGTAATTTCTCGAGTTCCCAACCACTCTTGGGAATACAAGAACTATGATGTTGTTGCTATCTTCGACAAGCTTGTCGACGTCTCTGCTTCCACGGATGGATGGATATTGCTCACAAATCAATTTCTGTACACGAATGAGTACTGTGATGCAATTCAATACGAGCGTCTTGTGTTGGTTGCCACCACTCGTGGCACTATTTTTCCATGGAATCCTTATTGTTTCGGTATGTTTGTCTTCCACCGTAATTAGAATTCTTTCATCCACATGCATGCTAGTTAGTATCACTGTACTAATTAACCTTCTTGTGTTTCCAAGGTCCTGTGAACATTCCACCACCTATACTTGAAAAAATTTATAACCAAGGGGGAGATGACGATGGTGATGATCACGAGCATGAGGACGAGCAGGACCCATATACTCAGTGGCGCTTGGCAACTTATTCCGATGGATCACCTCTTCTTGTATGTATATAGGGCACTGCTGATGTTACTAAAGAAGCAGGTGTTGTCTCCCATGGTCGCATCGGACCTATTCCAACATCCATTGCAGGGTATTCCGGATGGATACTAGTGTACTAGCGCCAACACCTCCTTCTCCCTAGTTCAGTATTGATAGTCTTGGAGAAAACTCGCTCTTCCTTGGACAAAACTATCCAATGATGGTGAAAGGCGTTCCAGCTGCTGTTGACACAATGTTTCTACCATTTATGAGAAGCAACTATATCTATACCTTGGACATTGCTATGGTTCCCTACCCTGGCTATCACAATATGCGTCCTGATATAGGCCCTTTCAGCCTGGATGATCAGTCCTGCGTTGATCTCGAGATTGACAATAGCCGACCCTTCCCAGAAAATCAGTTATGCTTCAAATCAAGCGTTTCCAACGCTGAGGATTGGTTGAGCTGAAGTTCATTTCATTTCTTTGTTATTTGTTGTGTGAGAAAAACTTTACTTTACTAGAATGTTTTGTTGGAAATAATCTATAATCCAACATGTATCCTCGTTATTGTTGCGTGTTGATGACTTGTTGTATGTAATGAATGGTACATTTGCATATGCATCCCATCAACTCACGCATGCTCGCACGTCACGTCAGTCGCGTGGCGGCACGTATATTATTTTTCTATTTGGATGACAAAAAAGTACAATGCCACTTTGTATTGGTGTCCATATGAACAGTGCTAGTGATTTTAGTTGCAAAAATTATATAGTGCTAGTGATTTTTAGCTGCATATTTTGACAAATCGCAGCGTTACAAGGTTGACAAATGGCAATGTTACTAGATAAACAAATGTCAATCTTTCCAGTTTGACAAATGGCAACATACCCAAAATGGCAGATATGCAAATCTTACCCAATTGTTTGTACGTGGTTGCACACGGGTCATGCAAAACAACCGTTTGCGTTGTAGGGGGTGCAGAAATCCTGCTCGGCACATTTTCCCTTGGCTTCCTGGGAAAGCTGTCGGTTTGCATCCGGGTGTTCTAACTAAAAAGTTTGCAATGAGTGTTTTATATTTGAAAACCATTGACATTTTTTCAAAAGAAAATCGTTTGATAAGTCTGTACATTAAGAGAGAGAAACACAAGTTCGTTCAAACCATATCTTTCATTCAGTCACACTGCGAATTTATATTCATATGATCGAGAATTCGAGATACAGTATTAAACCCCAAAAAAACTATTTCTGACGGCGGTGGAGGCGGCGTGCCACGCCGTCATTGTCATTGTCGTCCTCTGGGACGCCGTTGTTGAAGTCTTCAAGGCAGCACAAAATGTTCTTCACTTGTAAATCAAACATCATGTCATCGCACGATCGACGGGCAAGGCGCGGGAGGACGGCAACAGGCGCCGCTGAGAGGTAGCTGTCGACGGCAGCGTCCCATGCCGCTGAGGGGGGCGCGTGCACGGCCACGGGCACGGGCACGGCGGCTGCAGCCAAACGCACGGGGGCCTGCGCCAGAGTGGGTGGAGGGCGGGCACGGGCACGGGTGCTGGCGCTGGCATGTACACGAGCTCGCATGGGTTCGCGGAGACCTCGCTTACGCCCGCGGCTTCCAGCTCTGCGATAGTGCTCGGCGACCAGCCCGTCAATGCTACGTGGATGGTCGCTGGCGCGGGCGCGGGGATGGGAGCTGGGATGGGAGTGGGGGCAGCAACCGCCGCACCCAAGGGCACATATTTGATTTTTCAACCAATTTATATGCACTGGAGCATGTGCATGTAGTTCAAATTATAATGATGCACATAAATGCATTGAAAACTTAGTTAATGCATACAAATGTCCAAACGAACCCCGAAAATTCCCAAAAATTGACACAATACTCCTGTTGTTCTATCTTGACACGAGATTTTTTTAAAGCAATAAGAGGCAATGGATATCGTTTCGTCCCCAAAGGTGGGACGTTCCCTACCGAAAACCATCATGCTTGTTGTGAGAAGCTCTAGTTTGTGAGAAGCATATACCCGAACCTGCCCCGAATGGGACATTTTTTTACCACGGCATGTTGATGCCGCTCCATGATAGCATGCCAAGTTTCATGAATTTCAGACGAGTTTTGGATTTACCAGAATTTCAAAACCAGGCATCTCAACATTTTGCCGGCAATCAACAGTGCCCTTGTGTTTGAATTTCATTCCCGTCTCTTGCATGGGACCTAAGCATGCACCCAAGGACACAGATTAGATTTTTCAACCAACTTTAGTGCACTGGAGCATATGCTTGTAGTTCAAATTTGAATTATGCACATAAAATGCCTAGAAAACCTTGTTAATGTATAAAAAGGCCAAACGAACCCCGAAAAATTCATTCCCATTTATTGCATGGGACCTAAGCATGCACTGAAGGACACATATTTGATTTTTCAACCAATTTGTATGCACCGGAGCATGTGCATGTAGTTTAATTTTGAATTATGCACATGAAATGGCTAGAAAACTAGTTTAATGTATAAAATGTCCAAACGAACCCTGAATAATTCTAATTCTTTTACGACACACATATAGTTGCATGTTCACTGCAGATAAATGGTGTAGCAATTCAAACAGCGTCCATTGTCGCTGTGAACCCGTTATGTAATTCGAATCAAGTAGATCCCACACAGTTTATTATCACCAACTGTGTGAGATGTAGTACAAAATATCTTGGAGCACCGTCGGTGTATAGTACGTGAGAAGGTGCGTCGGCTACAGTCCACAGCCGGCGTGTCAAGCACACTAGCTCACTCTCCAAAAACTCCCGCCTCTGCATCCCTCGCAATCTCGAAAATATCTACCGCCTGGAAGGTTTTAACGTTTGATAACACACAATTAGTATGTGCGGACCGTGTGCGATGTTTGTTACTCCCGCTCTGCTTCAGTCCCTTGATTCAAATTTTCAGTAGCTGGCATTTCACTCCCGCCTCTGCATCCCTCGCAATCTCAAAAAATATCTGCTCGCCCTTGATCCAAATTTTCAGTAGCCCCGCCTTGTTACTCCCGCCTAGTAAAATTTCCAGTTGCCGCAGTATTTCCTCTAACTCAACCTTGCCCCCCCTCCAAACATACCCCAAAACCTCCGCTCACACAGACATACACAACCCTTGAAACCATTGGTAGGTCGCCGCCATCGCCGGCGCCTCCATCCTGAACCTCTGCCTGTGTGCCGGGGAGCTCGAGGAGCCAATGGACAAAAGGAGGTTTACCACGGCCTTTCCGGCCGACGCCGGCGAGGTGGCCGCCGAGGTGTCCCCGTCATCCTCCACGGGCCCGATCCGCCATCACTGGTCCCCCGATCCGCCCGCCGCCGCACCCCTACGCTGGTTCGAGGACTTCCTCGTCCTCCCTCGGACCCGGGAGCCGACGAAGTCCTACCTCGGGGTCCGGAAGCGGCGGTGGGGGACGTGGGGTCGCCGAGATTACAGATCGAGAGACCCACACCCGTCGGTGGCTCGGTAACTTCCACACGCCCAAGCTCGCGGCCATGGAGTACGACCGCTGGCAGGTCCGCTACCACTGCGCGGTGGCTAGGCTCAATTTCCCCTTCGGCACACGCCCGGTCCACCTCGTTCCACCGAAGCCAGGGTGGTGAGCTCGGCTATGGCGCGGGAGGACTGCGAGGCGTGGGAGCGCCTCGAGGACGAGGCCTACATGCAAGAGCTCTGCCGCCAGCACCCAGAGCTCGTGGAGGTGGAGCGGGCGATCTTTGCCGGCGTGAAGGGCGGTGAGGTTATCGCACTCTCCTCCGATGACGAGGTCGAAGGCGGCGAGGATGGCGACATGGAGGGCGACGAGATTATCACGCTCTCCTCTGATGACGAGGTCAAAGGCGGCGGCGAGGGCGGCGCGGAGGGCGTCGAGGTGGGCCCCGAGGACGAGGTGATCGACGTCGACAAGTGGAGGAGTGCCTTCCCCAACGACCCCGACGACGGTACTGGCCTGGACCCGGCTCGCGGCACACCGTACATGATGAGGAAGGATTGGCTTGACCTCTAGTTCGACCGAAATTAATTTAGCTTAGTTTAAATTTATGTTTTATGTTCAGTTATGCAAAACTATCTATATTTATGTTTGAATGCATGCTACTTTCGGTTGAACCTGCTTTGAACTTGATCAAATTGAAGTTTACAACCTGAAGTTTAGGGGATCGACTAGGAAAGGCCAAAAATTGCTGGAGTATATATCCACTAAGGGTTTTAGTCATTTAACTTTTTAAGGATCGCCTAGAGATGTCCTTATGACTTGTTTATTTCAGTTCTTCAAAATGTGATGCTCTATATGTGCAAATTTGTCGTGCAATTCAATCTCATCAATAACAGTTTCAGCAATACGACTATGAATTACGATATTTGGTTGCTATTAAGGATATTGCAGTTAACATGCCTTTTCGTTTTTCAATTGTTGTTTAGCAACATGCATTGTACTGAATGACTAAATATGCAATCCCAGGCTACATAGCAACAAGGAAGAGTCTTACCTTAATGTTCTGATGATGTCTAGGGAGTCTATATATACATGTAATAAGATCTGATATAATGGGATGGATGGAGTGTTGTACTACATCATTTTTCAATTGTTGTTTAGCTTCTAATATTAACTTGGTGCTTTTCGGTACATATATTATTGCCAAAGATCCACACTTCGACCCTTTCTGTGTATGGGGCAATGAGATATTCACGAACCAGCATCAAGTGAGGAAATTGATAAAGATTGTTATTAAGATTGGTCAAAAGATGTCAATCAAACTACTTGTTTACACTTTATGCAAGACAACAGTGAACGGCAAGATGGTAAGTAAGAACCATGTAGCCTTCTTTTTACTGCCCATTAATGAGTTGTGTTAGATGACAATATCTGAATTTTTAAGTAAGAGCCCTGTAGCCTTCTTTTTACTGCCAGTAATGACTTGTGTTAGATGACAATATATGAATCTTTTTTTTGCAGTGGATCCTGAAGCAGTTTACTCAAAATTTCCTCTCAAACTACATGATTGGCGGCCGGCCATCACAAGGGATTGTACTAGATCATGCATGCCTTCTGCATCCAGGAGAGCACAGTAGGGCCATTCTGCTTCACCTTGTTCAGCAACTGGAATGCCTGTCGCCCATTTCTTTACCATCTGTAATAGTACAAGTATAGAACCCTGGTACATCATTCTTTATTTGGTGCTTATGTAATTCTTAAACATATGTACCCGTGAATCGAATAATGCATTGGTTGTTTGAACCTGATGGTTGATGGATATGAATAAAGTTATAGCCTACTTTCAAGTTTAAATTAGGTACAATTTTAAATAGCAGCAATTAAATTAGGGCGAAATTACGTTGTGCATGTCATTACGGCACACACGGTTGGTAAAACATAAACGTTTGCGATATACACCATAATCCGAGATGGTTCACAGAGAGTAAACGTGTGCAAGCATGCACAGAGTTGCCGTTTGTAAAGCGTGTGTGATATTAGACACTATCACATACGGTGCGGGAAAATTAAATGTGTGTGATTGTCTACCCATCGTACATGGTTTATAATCATGAATTGTTTGTGATGTGCCAGGCATCGTAAAACTCCCGTGCCCGGAATCTGCCTGGAAAACTGCAATGCCTAGAATCTGCCTAGATTTAGGTAAAACCACAAAACTCCGACTGCGATGACAATGTGAGCACAAACGTGTAGCAAGGATGAAGCGTTTGGGATATTCGAGATATCGGAAACAGTTATATAGGGACAACTGTATGCATCGAGGCTCCCTATCCCCGATGGTTTCTGGGTCATGTGGGAAGGACACCCCTATCTCCCACACTCACTTGGCGACGGTTCCAAATGCCGTCGCGGAAAGGGGTTAAAAACCGTTTGCATAGCACCGACGCGTACTAGTGACACTTATAGGAATAGCCCAATAGATCAATCAGAAAGAATAACCTTGAGGTGGTTCCGTACCCTACAATAATCTCTTTGTTTGTTCTCCGCTATTAGTGACTTTGGAGTGACTCTTTGTTGCATGTTGAGGGATTGTTACATTATCTAATTATGTTATCATTGTCGAGAGAACTTGCACTAGTGAAAGCATGGACCCTAGGCCTTATTTCCGAGCATTGCAATACCGTTTGTGCTCACTTTTATCATTAGTTACCTTGTTGTTTTTATATTTTTAGATTACAAAAAACTATATCTACCATCCATATTACACTTGTATCACCATCTCTTTGTCGAACTAGTGCACCTATACAATTTACCATTGTATTGGGTGTGTTGGGGACACATGAGACTCTTTGTTATTTGGTTGCAGGGTTGCTTGATAGAGACCATCTTCATCCTATGCCTCCCACGGATTGATAAAACTTAGGTCATCCACTTGAGGGAAAATTACTACTGTCCTACAAAACTCTGCGCTTGGAGGCCTAACACGAGTCTACAAGAAGAAGGTTGTGTAGTAGACATCAAGCTCTTTTCTGGCGCCGTTGCCGGGGAGGTGAGTGCTTGAAGGTATATCTTTAGATCTTGCAATCGAATCTTTTAGTTTCTTGTTTTATCACTAGTTTGGTTTATAAAAAGAAAACTACAAAAAATGGAATTGAGGTTACCTCATATGCTTCATCTTTATAATGTCTTTCGTGAAATTGATGGAAAGGAAAATTGTGCCAAAGTGTTAGAAGAAGAAGAAGTCAATAAAATGTTTGGCACTAAATTTTTGAATGATGAGCATGATTGCAATGTTGTTAATATGAATTCTTTGAATATCCATGATGCTAATGATATGCAAAGCCATAAGTTTGGGGATGATATGTTTCATGAAGATGGTACTTTTTGTCCCCCAAGTTTTGATGAGCAAATTTATTATGATGAAAGCATGCCTCCTTATGATGATTATTGTGATGACACCTATGCTATAAAGAATACTAATAACCATGAAACTTGTCATCATGATTTTAATCAAGTGTCTCATGATAGTTATTTTGTTGAATTTGCCCCCACTATTACGAATGAGGATAAATTTGCCTATGTGGAGAGTAATAAAAATTCTATGCTTATGCATCGTGAAAAGAGTGCTTTATGTGATAGCTATATTGTTGAATTCATTCATGATGCCCCTGAAAATTTTTATGAGAGAGGAACATGTGCTTCTACCTATTGCAATAACATCAAATTTCCTCTCTCTATGTGTTGAAAGTTTTGAAGTCATGCTTGTTTTTCCTTCCTATGCTAGTTGATTCATGCTTCCATAAATTGTTTGCTCACAAAATCCCTATGCATAGGAAGTGGGTTAGACTTAAATGTGCTTGCAATGTGATTCATGATTCCCTCTTTTTTGTTTCAATTATTATCTTTATGTGAGCATCATTGAAGTCTTCATGCCTAGCTGAAAAGTGGTTAAAGAAAAGCGCTTGTTGGGAGACAACCCAATACATTTACATACTATTTTTGGGTGTTCACATGATTAAGCCACTGTAGTAATCATGTTTTATAGCTTCTGTTTCAATAAAGTGTCAAGTAAAGCCTTTGGGATAGTGTGGTTGATAGTTGACTTGATTCTGTGCAAAATAGAAAGTTTTGCGTCCACTGCAGAAAATTCAATAAATCACTATAGCGTGATAATTAGCTGAAGTTTTTACACAAGATTGGTATAAAAATTCCCTACATTTTCCTAATTTCTAAGAATTTTTAGAGTTCCATAAGTTTGCGAAGTTTTCAGATTACTACAGACTGTTCTATTTTTGACAGATTACTACAGACTGTACTGTTTTGACAGATTTTGATGAATCCATGAGTAGTATCGGAGGGTATGAACCATGGAGAAGTTTGAATACAGTAGATATAACACCAATATGAATTTATAAATGAGTTCACAACACACTACTACAAAAAGGGCTGCTAATGGCGCACCAGTTTTGCCCATTAATGGCGCACTACCAGTGCGCCATTACTAGCACGCCATTAGTAGTTGGATAGTAATGGCGCACCACCACTGGTGCGCCATTAGTATCTGGCATACTAATGGCGCACTACGTAGAAGTGCGCCATTAGTATTTTTTTTCAAAAAAAAAATCAAATTTTATTTTTTAATTTTTTTTCTTAATCTCAGATCATTATGGCTTAATCTGGGGTCAATTTGCTTAATCTCAAGTCAAATTGCACTCTGTGGTCAAACTTCCCATAAGGTCACCCATCCTCACACTACTCCAGCCCGAGAACGCTTAACTTCGTAGTTCTATCCAACCCCAGCACCAGCTCACTTCACACGCACTTGTTGATATATTTATCATATCAATCCTATTAACCCTTCTTGATGTCTAGGAGTTTGTTAATGTTTATGAGTATGATGAAATTTTGAAAATATATTTCAAACTTGCCGGTCATATTACGTATCATATTTTGGAAAAAAAATTATAAATTTTTTTTTTCAAAAATTTTATATTTTTTTTCTGTTAGGTTTTTGGGGATTTTGAAAATGTTTAACGGGGTCCCCCCCAGTTAAATTCGGATGTAACTTTTCGAGTAGATGATTTTTCATATAAAAAACTTTTTAATCCGAGTTCGTATGCAAAAGTTATACCCGTTTTACTAAATTCCAGAGATATTTTGCAAATAAAGTCAAAATTCATATTTGTAAATTTTCCCAACAAGTAGACCACATATCACATGGAAAACTTATTTTCTTTTATTTTTTTGACATTTACATCATTTTTTTTTATTTTTTTAACTGAAAAAGGCGGTCCAC
>LR738715.1:613715152-613771167 GCA_902687465.1 Secale cereale | reverse complement strand
ATGAAAAAAAATACTAATGGCGCACCGCGGGAGTGGTGCGCCATTAGTAAGTTGAACTACTAATGGCGCACCACTCCCACGGTGCGCCATTAGTATTTTTTGAAAATAAAATAAAAAAAATAAAAACAAAATATGAAAAAAAATACTAATGGCACACCGTGGGAGTGGCGCGCCATTAGTAAGTTGAACTACTAATGGCGCACCACTCCCACGATGCGCCATTAGTATTTTTTGAAAATAAAATTTTAAAAAAATAAAAACAAAATTTGAAAAAAAATACTAATGGCGCACCGTGGATGTGGTGCGCCATTAGTAGTTGAACTACTAATGGCGCACTATCCACTGGTGCGCCATTAGTAGTTTTGAGAAAAATATGAAAAAAAAATTTGTTACTAATGGCGCACCACGTCAACGGTGCGCCATTAGTATTTGGATACTAATGGCGCACCAGCACATGGTGCGCCATTAGTATATACTAATGGCGCACCACATGTCTGGTGCGCCATTAGTGTCAATTCCATATATGGCCCTTTTCCTAGTAGTGACAGTACCTAAGTGGTGATTATCTTTCTTATACTGACGGAGCTCATATGATTTTTGTGGAGTTTACTGTTGTGAAGTTTTCAAGTTTTGGGTAAAGATTTGATGGACTATAGAATAAGGAGCGGCAAGAGCCTAAGCTTGGGGATTCACAAGGCATCCCAAGGTAATATTCAAGGACAACCAAGCATCTAAGCTCGAGGATGCCCCGGATGGCGTCCCCTCTTTCGTCTTCGTCTATCTGTAAATTCACTTGAGGCTATATTTTTATTCACCACATGATATGTGTTTTTCTTGGAGCGTCGGTTTCTTTTGTTTAGATTTTCTTGCAGTTATTTAGAATAAGTTTTATTATCTTTTGTTTCAATAAAAAAGACAAGTATAGCCTTTACCATGCTTATTTTGCAAGTATACATGTTGCTATTTGAAAACAGAAAGTTTTCTATAATTGTCTGAATTCTTATGGATAGTCGAAACGTGATAAATTCTTTAAATTTTTACAAAGTTAGCATGAATAAGTTCTATGTAATGTGGTAATTTTTCAGAATTCTTAGAGTTAGGGAAGTATGAGAACAATTTCACTCTTTACAGCATGTCCTGTTTAGACAGATCGTTGTTACATTTGCATTGTTTGCATGTTTAATGATTCAATTTGAGGATAAGAGTATTAAATATGCAGAGGCAATTAGTATGCAATGTCAAATTATAATTTTAGTGATTTGCTACGATATAGAATGTTGTTTTTGAGTTGATTTATACTAACTTATCTCACGAGTTCTTGTTGATTTTTGTGTGGATGAAGTTTTTGAGATTTAGGGAAAGCGCGACATGAGAGGAATTAAGGAGACACAAAAGCTCAAGCTTGGGGATTCCCAAGGCATCCCAAGATAATATTTCAAGAAGTCTCAAGCATCTAAGCTTGGGAATGCCCCGGTAGGCATCCCACCTTTCTTCATCAACAATTATCGGTTAGTATCGGTTGAGCCTAAGTCTTTGCTTCTTCACATGATATGTGATGTACTTGCAATGTCATTTTATTTTGTTTTGCTTGTTGTTTGAATAAAGTACTTAAGATCTGAAATTCTTAAATGAGAGAGGGTCTTCTCATAGCTAGTTAATTTTTTGACTACTCATTGATCTTCACTTATATCTTTTTGGAGTAGTTTGTCAGTTGCTCTAGCGCTTCACTTACACCTTTTTAGAGCACGTCGGTGGTTTTATTTTATAGAAATCAATGAACTCTCATGCTTCACTTATATTATTTTTAGAGTCCTTAAGAACAGCATGGTAATTTGCTTGGGTTATGAATTTAGTCCTAATATGGTAGGCATCCAAAGGAGATATAATAAAAACTTTCATATATAGAACATTGAATACTATGTGAAGTTTGACTCCTTGTAATTGTTTTCAGATGTTAAGATGGTAATATTAGAGTCATGCTAGTGGTAGTTTGTGAGGTTAAAGTAATAATTGTGTTAAGGTTTGTGATTCCCGTAGCATCCACGTATGGTCTCCTAACTATCTAACCGAATTGGAGCACTTTGTAATTTGAGTGTTTGTCTTTGCGTGAAGGTCGGGGGCGCGCGATGGTTAAATCCTACCAACCTCCCCTGTGACGCCCCCGATTTGACCGTACACTAATCATGCACGCAAATGTGTACGACCAAGATCAGGGACTCACTAGAAGATATCACAACACAACTCTAGATACAAATTAAAATAATACAAGCTTTATATTACAAGCCCAGGGGCCTCGAGGGCTCGAATACATAAGCTCAATTACACAAGAGTCAGTGAAAGCAATAATATCTGAGTATAGACATAAGTTAAACAAGTTTGCCTTAAGAAGGCTAGCACAAATGTAGCAACGATCGAAAAGGCAAGGCCTCCTGCCTGGGACCTCCTAACTACTCCTCGAAGCCGAACTCCACGTAGAACATCCTCGGGACACTCCGGCTCCTGGACTCCATCATCTGGTTGCATCATCCGAGAAGAATGGACAAAAGGGGAAACGGGGGAGCAAATCAACTGTGAGTACTCATCCAAAGTACTCGCAAGCAAGGATCTACACCACATATGCATTGGTATCAATGAAATGGGTAGTATCTGTGGACTGAACTGCAAAATGCCAGAACACGAGGGGGGTAGCTAGGCCTATCAAAGACTACGCTTCAGGCACCTCCATCTTGAGGCATGTATAAGTGAGTAGCTAGAATAGTAACAAGTATCATAGCATAGCATAAACCTACCCGGCGATCCTCTCCTAGTCATCCTGAGGAAAAGAAATCACCATGTTGTATCTGGCACTTGAAAGGGATTGTTTTATTAACTATCCGGTTCTAGTTGTCATGAGGTCGGAATACAACTCCGGGTCGTCCTGTTACCGTGGACACGGATATTCGAATAGATTACTTCCCTGATGGGGTGCACCACATAATCGGACACGCTTGATCCCTCTGGCCGGACACACTTTCCTGGGTCATGCAAGGCCTCAGAAGATCAACATGTGACCGCCCTACCTAGGCCCGACAAAGAGGTCAGCACGCCGGTCTAAATCATATGCGCGCAGGGGTCATGGGCCATTGCCCTTTGCACTCATGCACATTGCAAACGTGGCCCGTGAGCGGACCTAACCCCCTTATACAAGTGCAGGCGTTCCAATCCAACCCGGGGCGCGCCACTAAGTCGCTGGCGTCCGGAAGGCTTTGACTGATACCAGAACGCCGGTTACCCATATCTTGTCCCGCATGGCAGTTAGTGCGTATGAGGCCAACGACCCAACTCAGATCAAATATCCAAACTTGTTAAGCGAGTTATTATGAAATAACCGCGGACAACGACCAGGGCCAGGCCCACCTGTCTCCTAGGTGGTCACAACCTGCCCTGCCGCTCCGCCACAAAGAATCAAGTGGGGGCCGTTGGGAACCCAGACCCATCGCTACCTGGATGGAACCACCTGTCCCTCCAACCTCCACTCCGTGAATCAACTACGGGTACTCTACGAGCCGACCCGACTTTAGCCATCATGGTTCTGTGGTAAGTCAAAGTAACCGTGTGTCCAAAACCAGCAAGGGGGTAACCCGAGGAATCACTCTCAATGGATTCCCACTCGATGTAACCGTCAAGGTGGACTCGGAGGAACCACCCTCGATGGTCCACACTTGAGGGGTTGCACGACAGAGTCGTTATTGGGAATGGTGAAGGAGGAATCACCCTCGATAACCATGATCGAATAGCTACACTACAGGGTTAACATCAGAAGTGGCGACGAGGTATCACCCTCGGCACTCGATAGTAACTCTGCAGAGTCATAAAACTAAGGGGGTGATGTGCGGTATCGGGCCTGGACATCGATCACGTTGATCGAGTCATTGAACATAAAGCGGGGCAACTGGTACAAGGTGGGGGTCACTGATGGATCACTATCCAACCTATACTAAGCAGATTAGCATAGCAGATAAAGGTATCAACAGTTATAGCAACAATCACAGGCTATGCAGCAGAATAGGGGCTATCTAAACAACAAGAGTAGCAAACCTAATGCAAGAATAAGAGAGAAGAGAATGGGTGATATCTTGTGATCAAGGGGGGGTTGGCTTGCCTGGAAGCTCGACAGAGAAGGACGGGACATCGACACTATAGTCGTACTTGGGGTCGCCGGCCGTCTCAGTGTCTATCAGAAGGAAGAGGGGGAAGAAACAATAAATACAAAGCAGACAAATGCAACACAATGCATGATACGGTAATATGTCGTGCGAGGTGTGGTCTAACGTATGTCTACTCGATATAGGGGAAGGGGGAATTCAACCGGGAATGTTATCCCGGTTCCAGACCTATGTGAGACACATGACCGGAGGGGGAATGTTCCATGTTCAAATAGTTAGAGGCATCTGATAGGTATGTGGGTAGCGTATTTGGATTCGTCTCATTTTTCTGGTCATTTTTCATATATAAATTATTTTCATCTGAGTTACGATTTAATTTATATGATTTTCAAAGTTTTTAAAGAATTTCCATAATTAATTTAATGTTTAAATTTGAATTATCCCGAATAGTGATTAGTGACGTCATGATGACAACACCATGACGTCAGCAGGTCAACTGACCTGTTGACTGGTCAGACCTGACAGGTGGAACCCACTTGTCATAGGCTAGACTAATTAATAGAATATTGGATTAACTAATTAACCTAATTATCTAGTGGGACCCACTTTGAGTGTCTAACTAATTAAGCATTTTTAACTAACATTTTAATTAACTTTCTAGTTAACAATTTTAGTTATTTTATAACATTTTAAACTGTGGGGGCCGCATGTCAGCGACACGGGCATGCCACGTTAGTGGTTGACCTGGTCAACTGGGCCCAGTGGGTCCCAGTGGCACTGGCAAAAAGGCGGGCCCCGCAGCGCGAGGTGGTAGCCACGTAGGACGCCGGCCACCGGAGCTTTCTGGCGAGTCCGAACAACGACAGCAATTCCCGCAAGCTCGTGTTTCTCGTACGGTGGGCCAAATCGAAAATCCTTTGGCTCTAACGAACATGCACACGAGGTCGCGTCCGATGGTGGGGTTCACAGCGGCTGGGGAGGCCGGAACGGTCGTCGGTGATGACGTCGGGCGGCAGGGCTCTCGGGCGCTGCTCGGGTTCGGCGCTACGGCGTGCTAGCGGTCAAATGAAGCACACGGGGAGGCTCTATGTGATGCGGCGAGCAAGTTGGGCAACAGTGCGCGACCATTTGGTCGCCGGAACGACGCCAGTGACGTGCTCCGCAATGGCGTGTTGGGGCAAGAGGGAGGCGGTCTATGGTACGGAGAGAGAGCGGGGGAAGGGGGAATCGACGCTGCGGCTTACAACGGTCTTGTAGAGTTGCAACTATGGGCTCGGGGTGGGCTCGAGGCAACGAATCGGGGTGGCGAACGACGGTGTCCGAGAGGCGGAGGTGAGCTCGATGCGTCGGTGTGGAGGCGCCCGCCTCGAATGGATGGTTCCGGCCGATGGAGACGAGTGAGGCGGACCTCGTGGACCTGTCGGTTGGGCGCGGGGAGGCCGGTGGTCACGCCTATGGCGACGGCATGGCGATGACAGCGACGGTGAGCGTGTCCGGATCGGGATGAGGGAGCACGAGGGATGGGAAAAGGCAACTAGGGTTCGACAGCGGCGTCGGGAACGCACCCTTACCCACGAGGGTTGTGGGATGGCTGCCCCGTGGCCATCGGCGGCCATGGTGGCCTGGATGGCCGCCACGCCTTCCCCGCCTCTCTTGTCGAGAGGTGGAAGGAAAGGCCATGGGTGTTGAGCCGGGCTACACTATTACACGACTGGGCCAAGTGCACAGTACTACATTTAGTCTTAAACCTTTTCCCTTTTCTTTTGTTTGTTTATTTCCTTTTTTTGTTTTTCGTTTGTTCCTATTTATTTTAGCTTTAACAAAATACCAAAGTGGTCCCTAAATTGATGTTACAAATTAGGTCATAGCCACAAAAAGTTTTATACCAAAATAAAAATAGTTCAGTATTTTATAATAATAAAAAGGAATTTAATTAATGGTTTTAGCTACTTCTTTATTTAGTTTAGGCCATTTAAACTCTTCACAAAAATGTTGGGTCACCACCATAATTTGCTATGAAATATTTGCCACACTTTGAACATTTTAGTTTTCATGTTTGAGAAATTTGAATCTTGGACTTTAATTTGAATTTGAATTTGAATCATGATTTGGATCAAGTGAGGATTAGTAACAGTAATTTGATGACATGGCACCATTAACGGGGGATTACTGTAGCTTGATTACCCAGGCGTCACAATTCTCCTCCACTACAAGAAATCTCGTCCCGAGATTTAGGAGGTGGAGTAAGGGGAAAGATCTGGTTAGGAAATTCTAACGAATCTTCTCGGTCTTGGTTGCTCTTCTCGAAGAGGTCAATCTATTATGTTAATGTCTTCAGTCCTCTGCTTCAGGTCATCATGATGAAGTCATCATCCTTTCTTCGGGGTCTCCATCGTAATTACGAAAGAATAATAGGTGGGTATTCCGGGAGAACGGGCCTCTACAAGGTTGACTATCTGGTCAATAACATTGGGGAAGGTGGCGGAAGTAACTCTCGAATTGAAACTTAAGAAAATAACAAGAGCAAAGTAGGGAGGCATCATGGGAAGTTTCGAGTGGGTAGGCAATCGTTCGATGCCTGAAACAGGGCGTGAAAGGGGTTCAAAGCAATGTGAATAAGTATTGTGTCTGATACCAGAATTGATGATCTCTCGGAAGGTGGCTCGTGAAGTACATATGAGGCCATGCACAAGGGATAGCTTTGGGAACAAGGGGGTGTACAAGATAGTCATGTTTTGATCCTGGGGAACTCTGGGTTATGGGCCCACCATGTGGGTTAAAAGTAGAAGGAGCGATGACATCTTGCACGGTCATGATAGCAAGGCATGTCAGAGGGTAGCCTATCGGTTATGTCGACGACAACGTTGGTGCCAAGGCGAGGGACGAAGAGAACTATTCTCCTGCTCATTGAACGAGGCGGACCAATAGGCAAAGTTCTCGTCCATCTATGGTTACCGGAATGTTATCAACAATAGTAACAGGGTCTTACTGACATAGTTGTACACCAAGGTGTTTACATAAGCAGAAAATTACTACTGCTTAGATTATATGTAGATCAAAAAAAGGTTAAACAAACGAATGGAAAGGAAAATGTGTTTAAACACAATGAATAGGAGTATATCATTTCCAAGATTAAGCAAGGCATGATATATGTGTCAGGAGATCAAAGTCATGACCATATAGATAAAAGGGGTAAGAAGAAATATGATATGTACCCACACAATGATGTTGGATACTTGATCAAGAAACATTTAGCATTGCGCTTACAATGTTCTTGTTGATATTTGAGTACCACAGTCATGCTTAAGGATAGCATTGACATGGTCATTATGTAAAGGTCAGACTTTGGATACTCAAGGGATCCATCGGAAGCAACTCAAAATAAATCATACAATTTCAGCAAGGAAACGATGAGGATGTGGTTGACGGGCTCAGCGATAATTCAACGAGATATCCATAAACATGGATTTACACAGTTAAGTGCACAAGGTGATAGCATTGGACACACCAAAGCATATAATGATGTATGTTCGTGGAGAACATCCACAATTAAGCACGGAACACAATGCACCTAGAAATATGGACCAAGTAGCACAATCGATGTTAGAATGGAGATTCAATAACAAGAAGGTTTGGAATGAAACTATCGACCATTCACATCAAAGCAATATGGTTGCCAGAAGTTTTGGAATTCACACATCACATTTCAAAGGTCGGTATTCCAGTTAGAAACAACATGGGGACCAAGATATGAACGGGGATGGCGAGAAGTATTACTATATCAAGATTTAATAGGTGGAGCAATTCTCATGACACCCTTGACATAATAGATGGTAATACTCAACTGTAGGACATAACATGAGTTGGATAGCAGGAAACTCAAGGTACAACACAAAACATGAACACATTTGTGTTGGAGGGAAGGCAATAAAGTTGTCGATGATAACACAATTCATCGAGGGGCAAGAATGGTATTTCTCATCACGAATTCGATAGATATCCCAAAAGAGTCAAAATGTTGATGATGATCATGACAAATTTTGTCGAGAGGCTTCATAAAGAACCAATCAAACAACGACTGCAACAAGCAAAAGGAATGGTGAAGCCAAAGGTTAGTATATCCATAGATAAGATGCAATGTCAAAATCAGAGTTATCTCTCAAGATAATTAATATGATGTTGAAAGCTTGATGTAAGCTTAGCTCATTGCCGAAATATTTGCTCCGGGAAGAAGGACCAGGCAACACACTTAACATCGGCACGGTAATGATATAACCGAGCAGGCTAGGAATGACATGATCGTGTTTAAATTCCCAGTAACAATTACCATGAGTAGTGAGCCACAAAATGGACTCGAGTCACTTGTCGGAGTTCTCGAGTGATGAGCAACTCAAACTCGGGGAACAACTGAAATTTGTGACAATTAATACTTGATGAAGAACTCATAAGGAGTAATGTAGTTCTGTAATACATTCGAAATACCAAGGGGGTAATACTCGACGGTAGATCAAAATAGAGGTTGGACTGGGGTATTGCTCTGCAGAAGACGAATGCTTAAACCTACACGAGAAATGGTATTTAAAGGAGAACATGGTCGGAACCACGATTGCAAAAGACCAGATCCCAGATATAAGATGAACTTATGCCAAGGGAATAATTAATTTAAGAGTAGCCTCCATGATAAGATCTACATCGTCTCCATGGGCATGAACACAAAGTTCAAGGTCGACTCTCACTTCTCCAATGCATAACCTTTCATTCACTTTCTCGCATTCGATGAAGTTGTTGTGTTGAAATTTTATCAGGCAAAATACCATAAGAGTATGACTCATGAAAACTTTCGAGTTCACACATATTAAGGAAGGCATAGGTTCAACCCATCAGGGCCTCGTGGTAACATATAACACAAACTTCGGGAGTAATTTATACAAGCTCGAAAGCAGAGCATGATTGAGAAGGTAGAGGATACAATTTACCAAGGCATTATGTAAGCAAGAGAAGACTCACAAACTTATAGAATATGAAGGAAAATGTTGGATAACAATTCAAAGAGGGCTCGAACAGTCCAAAATGGAGCTGATGTGAGCATCGGCACACAACCAGAGGACGAAACAATGCAAATGTATTGGATCATAGAAACAAATGACTAATTCAAAGCTCAAATGTGAAGGAATTATGATTTCCAATACAAGGGATCAGAAGCAAATGCTGTGATAATGGATGGATAAGTTGAATAGACTTATTGGCATAATCGATGACAATATGATTGGTCGAGAACGAGCTCATGTTCAAAATGACGTCTGAGCCGGAAGGATGAATTCTAGGATCGAGGATTTCGAGCATTCGCAACATGTTGATCAACGGACTCAAGATGATAAGGGCAAAGGATGTCATTAAGATTACTAGACTTATGGGATTAACCATAATGCAAGCAAGCAAGAATTTTGAGATCAATAGGCTGCTCAAGATTTTCAGAAAGGTCGAATGATATTTCAGAGACTTGTGAAACACATGAATGGGGATGAGCGGATACTCAGTAAATGTGAGTAATTATCCATAAGGGTATTCATGTGGCAATGAACTACAAAGCAGTGGCACAATCGATATATAGAATATAGGAAGATGTTTCGGGGTACCTTGTAATAACAAGAGCAACGGAGAATTGATTGTATGAATGACAAGTGTAAGTCGTTATCCATATGGATATAACAATGGTAAGGAATTGCAAATACGGAAGCCAGAAGAATCTTGGAGAAACATCGAATGTTATCTCCAGAATCTTCTGATGAAGCAGGCGACCATCTTGACTGAAGGGGCTCTCCAGGAGAAAGTATTTTCGAGAACCTAAAGTTAGATTTTTGCAAAATCATTTAACCCGAATAAAAGAGAGATCGGAGTCGCTAAGTAAAGACGAGGAATAAAGATCCCAATACCACCCAATGGCGACGTGGGCCCGTAAGCCACACGGCCATGTTAGTAACAACTTTGCAATGACTAGACTTGACTTTGGCCAAGGAGTTGGAAACAGGGATTCCTACATGCAGTTGGCTCTGATACCAACTTGTGACGCCCCCGATTTGACCGTACACTAATTATGCACGCAAATGTGTACGACCAAGATCAGGGACTCACTAGAAGATATCACAACACAACTCTAGACACAAATTAAAATAGTACAAGCTTTATATTACAAGCCAAGGGCCTCGAGGGCTCGAATACATAAGATTGATTACACAAGAGTCAGCGGAAGCAATAATATCTGAGTACAGACATAAGTTAAACAAGTTTTCCTTAAGAAGGCTAGCATAAATGTAGCAACGATCGAAAAGGCAAGGTCTCCTACCTGGGACCTCCTAACTACTCCTCGAAGCCGAACTCCAGGTAGAACATCATCGAGACCCTCCCGCTCCTGGACCCCATCATATGGTTGCATCATCCGAGAAGAATGGACAAAAGGGGAAAAGGGGGAGCAAAGCAACCGTGGGTACTCATCCAAAGTACTTGCAAGCAAGGATCTACACTACATATGCATTGGTATCAATGAAATGGGTAGTATCTGTGGACTGAACTGCAGAATGCCAGAATAAGAGGGCGATAGCTAGGCCTATCGAAGACTACGCTTCAGGCACCTCCATCTTGAGGCATGTAGAAGTGAGTAGCTGGAATAGTAACAAGTATCATAGCATAGCATAAACCTACCCAGTGATCCTCTCCTAGTCATCCTGAGGAAAAGCGATCACCGGGTTGTATTTGGCACTTGAAAGGGTGTGTTTATTAAGTATCCGGTTCTAGTTGACATGAGGTCGGAATACAACTCCGGGTCGTCCTGTTACCGTGGACACGATTATTCGAATAGATTACTTCCCTGCAGGGGTGCACCACATAACCCGACACGCTCGATCCTTCTGGCCGGACACACTTTCCTGGGTCATGCCTGGCCTCGGAAGATCAACACGTCGCAGCCTTACCTAGGCCTGACAGAGAGGTCAGCACGCCGGTCTAAATCCTATGCACGCAGGGGTCATGGGCCATTGCCCTTTGCACTCCTGCATGTTGCGAACGCGGTCGGTGAGTAGACCTAGCCCCCTTATACAAGTGCATGTGTTCCAGTCCAACCCGGCGTGCGCCGCTAAGTCACTAACGTCCGAAAGTCTTTGGCTGATACCACGACGCTAGTTGCCCATATCTTGTCCTGCATGGCAGTTAGTGCGTATAAGGCCAACGACCCAACTCAGATCAAATATCCAAACTCGTTAAGCGTATTATTATGAAATAACCGCGGACAACGACCAGGGCCAGGCCCACCTGTCTCCTAGGTGGTCACAACCTGCCATGCCGCTCCGCCACCAAGAATCAAGTGGGGGCCGTTGGGAACCCAGGCCCATCGCTACCTGGATGGAACCACCTGTCCCTCCAGCCTCCACTCCGTGAATCAACTACGTGTACTCTACGAGCCGACCCGACTAGACCATCATGGTTCTTTGGTAAGTCAAAGTAACCATGTGTCCAAAAACAACATGGGGGTAACCCGAGGAATCACCCTCAATGGATTCCCACTCGATGTAACCGTCAAGGTGGACTCGGAGGAACCACCCTCGATGGTCCACACATGAGGGGTTGCACGACAGAGTCATTATCGGGAATGGTGAAGGAGGAATCACCCTCGATAACCACGACCGAATAGCTACACTATAGGGTTAACATCAGAAGTGCTGACGAGGTATCACCCTCGGCACTTGATAGTAACTCTGTAGAGTTGTACAACTAAGGGGGTGATGTGCGGTGTTGGGCCTAGACGTCGATCACATTGATCGAGTCATTGAACATAAAGCGGGGCAACTAGTACAAGGTGGGGGTCACTGATGGATCACTATCCAACCTATACAAAGCAGATTAGTATAGCTGATAAAGGTATCAACAATTATAGCAATAATGACAGGCTATGCAGCAGAATAGGGGTATCAAAACAACAATAGTAGCAAACCTAATGCAAGAATAAGAGAGAAGAGAATGGGTGATATCTAGTGATCAAGCGGGGGGTTGGCTTGCCTGGAAGCTCGAAAGAGAAGGACGGGTCGTTAACAGTGTAGTCGTACTATGGGTCGCTGGCTATCTCAGTGTCTATCGGAAGGAAGAGGGGGAAGAAATAATAAATACAAAGCAGACAAATGCAACACAATGCATGATACGGTAATATGTTGTGCCAGGTGTGGTCTAACGTATGTCTACTCGATATAGGGGAAGGGAGAATTCAATCGGGAATATTATCCCGGTTCCAGACCTATGTGAGACAGATGACCGGAGGGGGAATGTTCCACGTTCAAATAGTCAGAGGCATCCGATATGTATGTGGGTAACGTATTTGGATTCATCTCTTTTTTCTGGTCATTTTCAATATATAAATTATTTTCATCCGAGTTACGGTTTAATTTATATGATTTTTCAAAGTTTTTAAAGAATTTCTATAATTAATTTAATGTTTCCATTCGAATTATACCGAATAGTAATTGGTGACGTCATCATGACAACACCATCGCGTCAGCAGGTCAACTGACCTGTTGACTGGTCAGACCTGACAGGTGGAACCCACCTGTCATAGGCTAGACAAGTTAACAGAATATTAGATTAACTAATTAACCTAATTATCTAGTGGGACCCACTTTCAGTGTCTAACTAATTAATCATTTTTAACTAATAGTTTAATTAACTTTCTAATCAATAATTTTATTTATTTTATAACATTTTAAACTATGGGGCCCGCATGTCAGCGACACGGGCATGCCACGTCAGTGGTTGACCTGGTCAACTGGGCCTAGTGGGTCCCAGTGGCAGTGGCACAAAGGCGGGCCCCGTAGCGCCAGGTGGTTGTGACGCCCGAAGACCGACGCTCCAGAAGATTCAAGATGTTCCGGGTTTTCCCGTGTGTTTCATTTGTGCTTGCTTTATTTATTTTGCATTGCATCATCTCATCATGCCATCAAGTCTTTTAATTTTAAAAACTCAACTAAATAAACCGTATGGATCCTCGATCCATTTAAATTGAGGGATACTCACTATGGTGACTTCTCTTTATAACATATAAAAGCCTCTCAATATTATTAGGGAGCTATATTAAATTATTCCATTTGTTTGGAATTCACCATAACACACTTGCATATATTCCCCATGCCTTTTCTACTTCAAGTTTGACCTCCAAACCTTGTCTATAATTCTTATCCATTTTATCGAGGCTCCTCCAAAAATTCGAACATTTTTGGACACTTCAAAAACCGAGTCCTAGCTCAAACCCATTTGAATAAAATTCAAATGAGTTTGAATTTTCATCGTTCACTCTTGCCTCCTTCTATTTCTTTTCGTGGACCATGCGCATTTTTGCGAGTCCCGAGAAATTACCCTCAAGCTAAAGTCTTTCCCTAAGTGCCCTTTTCTTTTCCTCTCTCTTTTATTCTCTGTTATGTTTTTAGTTGAGAGAGAGAGGCAGAAGAGGCCCAGCCACCGGCCTCCCTAAGGCCTCCTGCGGCCTCCTTTTGGCCCAAGGCCCAGTCGCGCCGTTAACCTAGGCCAGCCCGAGCCCGATCCCTACCATCTCGCTCTCCCCCGATCGATCCCTTCGTCCCTCCCGAGCACCGCTAGTCGCCCCATCTCCTCCCGATCTCCCACGCTCCCTCTCCTCAATCCCGTCTTCCCTGCGCCTTCCCGAGCGCCTTGACCGCCGCCCGCTCCCTGCAGCTACCGCCACTCACGCCAAGAGTAAGAGAGAGGAGCGGCCTCCGCGCCCGACCTCCTCCTCGCTGCTCCGGCCGGCAAGTCCAGCCGCCGGTGCCTCCGCGCCCGACTCCACCTGCCGAGCACCAGCCTTCCCTGCGCTGTCTCCATCCTCGACCGCTGTCACCTCATCGCTGCTGCCCCGCCGCCGGCCGATCTGGCCCCGATCACCGCCCCTCACCTCTCCTTCCCCTGCGCCGGTGCCTCAAGCTCACTCCCGGTTGGAGTCCCGCCGCCACCTTCGGCGACCATCAGGAGGCCAACGCTGCCATGCTTCGCGAGACCTTCATGTTCCGTCGCCGTGGACTGAAGCCGTCGCGCTCCTGCCTCGTCTGCCTCGTGTCCTTTTGGTTTCGGACGACGCCGAGTTCCGCTCCAGCAAATTGTCGGGCGCCACCTTCTCGAACATCTTCTCACAGGGCCTTGCTGCCTCCTGCCGTGGCTCCGCCTCCCCTGCTGCTGCCGCTGCTCTGCCTTGCTTCACGAGGCCTGCGTGCGGCTTCACTTTCTGGTGTTGCCAAGACCACAGCTAAAAGACCCGCACCCGGATCGCCAAGTCTGTGACCGTGTTTTCGCCAAGTTTCGTCAAGCTGAACATGTACGACTACCGCCGATACCACGAGGACACCGAGTACAACTACACAGGGTGATGCGTCAAGTTCCACGACTGTCTACACGTCAAGTACCTCTACTGCCGTCTTCGAAATCGCCAAGACGCCAAGTACCTCGACAACCGATGCCGAACGACTACCGCCGCGTGACATGAACATCTACAGAATTGTACCACTACCGGCGCCGAAGACCCGTGCAACGGGAGCATCAAGTTCCACTATGTTCCGTGTACCACTACCACCACGAGTACCACTACTACCGTCGCAAGAACGACTACTTCCATTACTTCCCTCGTCGCACTCGAACCGTCCCGAAACGCACGTTCCGAAGGTATACCCCCGAGATGATGCCCGTGGACGGACGATGTGTGTTGTATGAGATGTTCCACTTGTTTGCACCGTGCCCGAGTCGTCGCTTGTCTTGCCACTCGTTTCGTTGCCACCGTCTCGTGGGAACCCGGAAACCGGGAGCACCCCATCATCTTGCATGACATGCTCACGTCGACCCTTTCTTTTGCATCGGTGTCTCAACGAGTTACCGGTACGGAAATGTTGTTGCGGCATCATTTTCGGTTATCGCCACCGTGGCCCTTTCTTTCCATCACGGTGACAAATGCTTCATATCTCTTATGTCAACCTTTAACTAAAATTGCATAAAACTTGATCATGGCATCCACATCATGATAACAACCTTTAAATGTTAAATTGTTGTTGCTAAATAATTGCTAAATATGCACATGGGGAGTTTCCGGAATTGTTGTTGTTATTTCCGGCCTCATTTAAAATGTCTGGATAGTGTAGTTTGTTTAAGCTTCACCTCTTTCCATGTTTAATAAAAACATTTAACCTTGTCTTGTAAATAAACGGGAGTCAACTAAATAAATATAATGTGGTGTTTCGTCAATATGCAACTCGTTGCATATTGAGCTCCACTTAACTTGTAGTATTTATTTGTGCACTTTGCCATGCCATGTTGAATTAAACCGGACATGCATCATATTTGTTTGTGCATCATGACATGGTTATGATATGTGTGTTTACCGTGTTGTTTGCTTCTTTCCGGTTTGCTTCTATCTTTAGCTTCGGTTCCATTCCGGAGTGGTGAGGATTTGTTCGACTACTGCATGGACTTGTTCTTCTTCCTTGCAGAATCCCAGGCAAGATGACCATTCCCCGATATCACCTCTATCTTTGCCTATGCTAGATGTCTCGCCCTTTAGATATTGCCTCGATGCCTATGTCTGTTTGTCAGCCTCCTATTGTTGCCATGAAACCTCTAACCTTTGACACCTTCCCAGCAAACCGTTGTTTGGCTATGTTACCCGCTTGCTCAGCCCCTCTTATAGCGTTGTTAGTTGCAGGTAAAGATGAAGATTGCTCCATGTTGGAACTTATTGTTGGGATATCACAATATCTCTTAAAGATATTATCACACCTATATACTTGGCAATGGGTGGAAGGCTTGGCCTTTTGCTCGGTGTTTTGTTCCACTCATGCCACCTTAGGACCCGATAAACCGGTGTTATGTTCCTGGATTTTGCGTTCCTAACACGATTGGGGTTTATGGGCCCCCCTTGATAATTCGCACTGCTTAAAGCTTTTCCAGCGAGGCCCAACTTTGGTACTACATTTGCCTAACAACTAAAACTTGTCGAGGGAGTAATTAACCCGAGGATTATTAATCAACCCCGGGCCAGTGCTCATTTTGAGTGTTGGTCCAACTTAGAGCAGCTTGCGGCACCGCCCCTTGGCAACTTGGGGTATTTTGGATGCTGTAACCATAGCTCATCCGGTCGTGGCCTTAGACGAGATACGTGCGGCTACTATTAGGGTGTCGGCACGCCGGGAGGTCTTGCTGGATTAGTTTTACCTTTGTCGAAATATCTTGAGCACGGGATTCCGAGAATACTCGGGTCTTCCCACTTTGGAGTTGCGACTCCGCATATCATGAGCTTCTGATGGGCTAAGTTGGGACACCCCTACAGGGTTTTGATCTTTCGAAAGCCGTGCCCGCGGTTATGTGGCAGATGGGAATTTGTTAATATCCGGCTGTAGAAAACTTGACACCATGTTCAGAATACACTACCAGCGTGAGTAACCGTGACGGTCATTTTCCGAAGGGGTTCGGGAAGTGAACACGGTGGGGTAATGTTTGACGTGCTTAGATAGGATCACTTCGTGATCACTTTGACGATCGTTGGCTCTTCTCTTCTCGCTCTAAAAACGTAAGCTAGTGCTAGTGCAGCTGCAACCTTGTTCTTGAGCCTTGTTTCACATCCAAGGCTTAGATAGTTTTGCTACCCGGGAACGGGATTGCTGAGTCCTCCGTGGCTCACAGATTCTACACAACACCAGATGCAAGTACCATGGTAAACTACACAGGTGATGGCACAAAGCTGTACTGGGAGTTCGATGAAGAACTGTAACATCCCAAATTTTCAATTTGGAATGTTATACATATATCATATTGCATTTCATGCTTTTTGCATTTTTGGTTGTGGCGTTTCTCGACATTCTAAGCAACTCAAGGACCTACGGAGAGAGTTGGGAATTTTACCGTTTTCGTATTTGAGTTCGCTCGAATACCGGTATGAGGATAGTGTGATTCTAATTATTTTTCTCTCCTAAAAATATTTCTAAATACAAAATATGAGCGGAGATAATATGACTTCTCCAAAATAACAGAAATATTGGAGGAAAATGTTAAAATCACTTTTGGTATTTTTCTGGATTTATTTGCTATTTTGTTTGCATAGGAAAATGCGTGTTTTTTAAAATTGCATTTAGATCCGGGAAAAATGTTCACTTTGTCCTAAATATTATTAGAGGACAGTGAAAATTTATTTCGGGATTTTTGGAGTCAATTTAGTATTTGTTTCGTTAGTTTTTCTGCGCCAGGACTCTATTTAAAAAAACGCGTAACCGACTTGGAGTCGTAGAGGCCCAGGACACTGGGCTTTATAAGCTAGCGCCCCGGCCCAAACCGCCGCGAGCCCCGCGCCTCCCTGCCCTAGCCACCCCGCGCCGCCAACCCCGCGCCTCCCTGCCCTAGCCACCCCGCGCCGCCAGCCCCGCGCCTCCCTGCCCTAGCCACCCCGCGCCGCCAGCCCCGCGCCTCCCTGCCCTAGCCGCCCCGCGCTGCCAACGCCTTAGCCGCCGCCGCCGCCGCACTCGCCACCGCACTTGCCGCCGCCCGCCGCCGCCCCTCCGCCTTGCTCGCCGGACCGCCGCCGCCGCCGGAGCGCCGGATCCCGCCGGAGTTCGTCGAGGTAGTTACGTTTTTTTTAGATAGAACCGATCGGTTTAGTAAAACCGTAGATTCGTTTTTTTAGTTAGATCTGTTCAGTTTTTCCGTCGGTTTAGTTATTTAGCGGACGTTCGTCCGTACGTTCGTTTTAACGGACGGTTTTCGTCAGTTAGCCGCAGACAGCGAACGTTCGTTCGTTAGCCTGTTCGTCCTTTTTCTTTTTTTGGGGTATTTATCCGCGATTATTCCGATCGTGATTTCTGCCCTGATCTTGTTTTTCGTTTTTCTTTTCGCTCGAGAGTCGGAATCAGGTGATTCAAAATCCCAGATCTTTGTCTTGACGCCCTCTTTACGTTTAACCAACTTGAACAAAGTTTTGGCTACTGTAAAATTTGACTTTAGGCCAAATAGCAAACCGGAGCTCGTTTCTTTCGCAGTTTGAGTTTCGTTGCTTCTTTCGAGTTGATTCTTTTTGCAAACCGGAGTTCTTAAGTTGAACTTTCTAGTTAGATCTCTTATTTGAGTCTTACCCGTGCATTAGTTAAGTACTTATTGTGTGCTTGTTTGTTTGCGATAGAGTACCCGGAGTGCGCCGCTTGCTACTTTGAGTCTCTAGGTTTTGCGGATCATCAGCAAGGCAAGTAACACTTTGATCATACTTTCCTATTACCCAGTTTTCATTGCATTAGTCCAACCCTCACACATTGCATGAGTAGGATCAATTAACCAGTGGGATTGGGAAGTAGATTGAGGTAGTACTTATTACCTGCATTACATTCAAACCTTTGGGAGTTACTTCTACGTTTGCTGTTAGGACATGCTATGCTCGTAGACGTGGTTTGGGTTTGAGTGAAATCAATGACAGATGTGAGTTTGCTAATTAATGGTTCAACTTAAGGTGGCAACATTAATACACATCTGGGTGGATTGAGGCATCTGGGTATTCCAGTGATTGCCTGTTTTTCTTTTGGACCGCCACCCAGGCTCAAAGGGATCATGAGATTTTTCATACTAGAAACTTCCGTGTGCAGCCACATGCCAATATGGGCTGTGGCATAGTTGAGTAAGTTGTGGGAAACCTTTCCATGATGGGCTAGCAGATGTAGTGGGTTTTGTAGGTGTACCGGCCTATCTATCTGGTTAAGGGGACCTCTTCGGAAAGACTGTGTCTCGGTCATCCGTTTCTCAAACACCATGCAGTGCGAGAAACCAAACGGAGGCGATCGAGTCTTGTGGGGAAAAGTGCACAAACCTCTGCAGAGTTTACAAACTGATCATGATTAGCCGTGTCCCCGGTTATGGACGTCTTGAGTATCTAGTACTTGGATTATCATGTGAATCTCATCATGTTACTTTAATTAATTTTGTTGGGTTAAATGATTATTTTAATTGGGGTTGAGAGGATGTCTATCTTCTCAACGATGTTTCAACTACCATGATAGTTAATTAAAATATATTCCTTTGAAGTAGGGAAAAATTGGCTTTACGCAAAAACTGTAACCATAGAGCCTTCCACCAGCCATATTGCAGATAGTATAGCTTTACTTTCATTGCTCTCTTGTGTTACCTTGCCAGCATATTCCATGTGCTGACCCGTTTTTGGGCTGCAACGTTTCATGTTGCAGACTTTTCAGACGACGAGTAAGGTGCCTTTTTAGGTCGTGGTTCTATACTCAGTGATGCCGTTGGAGTTGATGGACTCACTTATCTTCCAAGCCTTCCGATGTTATCGTGTTAGACGGCCTTCAGCCATATTTATTGTAATAAGATCATCGTTGGACTATCGATGTAATAAGTGTGTGATTGCTACTCTGTTATAAATCCTTCAAGTAGTGTGCGTGTCAGCATTACTAATACAGGGATGACACTGATGCACAGAGATCAGACTGTTTGAGGTCTGGTCGCTACAAGATGGTATCAGAGCACACGCTGACTATAGGACACGACCACTAAGACAAGCCCTAGAGCACTACTCACTCTTCTCTTTTCTGACTCCTCATCTTTTCTACTCTTTAGGATGGTGGAAGCAAAGCACAAGTTCATGCAACCGGATGATGATACACCATTTGGACGACACCTGAAGGAAGTCACCAGATATCTAAACATTGGACTACCAGGTTTCACTGGAACCTACAATGCCACTCTACCTGAGGAGGAGCGTTGGTTGATTCAAGCCCAAGTTCCAGGAAGGACGTTCGCACCCGTCACCTCACTCATAGCATTTTCTTTTAATGCGCCTACATGGAGCCTAGGTAAGAGCATGGCAGCCCACATTGCTATGGGAAGGATTGGAGAAGTCTACAAGCAGGAGCTAAAGGACACCATCTACCAGATTTGTGGACGCCGAGATGAGAATTGGGATATGATTAGCACCCGGAAGGATAGATCCATTGCAGCCTTCATTCAGGAGTTGAACCACCACATTCGTTGCCAGGAGCACCAGATGTGTGCAGGGATGATGGATTTGAAGAAAGCCCTAAATAGGAATTTGGAGCTAGAAGAAGAACTCAAGTCTACACGCGACGGATACGAGGGGGAGATGCTAATACTTGTGGAGAAGAATGATGATTTGACACGGAAGTTAGGGATAATCATGGGAGAAGAAGACGAGGAAGAAGAACCCAAGGAGACTCCACCGGAAGACTACATCATTATAGATGACACAGATCCGGAAGCTGAGGATAGCAAGGACGAAGACTATGAAGATGAAGCTGGGGCAGATATCATGGAATCCTCTGCCGATCAATATTTCTAGATGACAACCCTATGACTAGTAGTTTCCTTCCATATATTAGCTTTAGAGCACTTTTGTAACGATCGTTAGATTTGTAAGATCTTGCTTGAAATTGATTGGTGTGATATGATTGTGTGTTTGCCTCATGTGCATATGGGTAGTGATTTTCCCTTAGACCTCTTTTCTATTCTAATCTCTTCCCTCTACACCCATCAAATGCTTCCAAGACGTGAATTTGAGTTTCCCCCTGAGCTCACCCAGTTGATCCAGCAGTAGAACACCCTGATGCAACTTCTTGTCCAGAACACTCAGAACAACCAGAACAACAACAACAACCCTCCACCACCACCACCCGTGGACAACCTGACATGTTTCTTAAGGTTGCAACCACCAGTGTTTGCTAGCAGCATCAAACCAATAGTGGCTGATGACTGGCTACACAAGATTGGAATGGATTTGACCACCGCCAATTGCTCGGATGCTGAGAAGGTGCGATTTGCCACACACCAGTTGTCTGGACCAGCCGCAGCATGGTGGGAGAATTACACAGCCACTTATCCCGTAGCCAATGTGACTTGGGATCAGTTTCAACAAGCTTTTCGTACCGCCCATTGATGGGCCTCGAACCCCTCGTTGGTTACCCCAAGTGGAAGGTGTAAGATGCAGTAAGTAGAAGTGTTTTCCCTTAGCAAAGATGCCAAGGATCGAATCCCCAGAGACTCCTAGGTTCAACAAGTAGGTGTCAACTGCTACGGCGCAAGATTAGTAGCAATCAACGTGGACCTGCACATAGATACAAATAACTTTGCTCCCAACGAGTACAGAGAGGTTGTCAATCCCTCCGGCCTTGTAGTTCACAAAGGATTAAAAGCAATGATAGTAGTGATAGATAGTGTTTTGCAATAGTAAATAATAACGAAAAGTAAATAGCGGATGTGATCAATGATGGTAATATCGACCGGAGTCTCATGATGTTCACTAGTAATGTCTCTCTCCCAAAAGTCGATAAAACAGCTATGTGAGGTAAACAAATTACAGCTGGGCAATTGACAGGACCACGAACGCAAACCAATGCTGACTACATTGCAAGAAAGGTTGAGGTTCAAAGCATGGGCGGTACGCCAAAGTAAGTAGACCGAAATCCATCAATATCTACTACTAATCATCCACCTTGAGATATCTATCCAGAACATCTCGCTGGTATTAAGTTGCGAGTCCCAACCATAGTGTAAACTCAATGCAACAGACAACTGCATTAAAAGAACTTTGTGTAAAGTAAACAATCCTTGCACCCGCGGGCACAAGCACCATTGTTTTCCCCCTTGTGGCAACAGCACATCCCCTAGACTCATGTTTCTGTCACTCAAGCTAGTCATCGAGGGGCATGAACCCACAATCGAGCATAACGTTCCCTCTTGGAGTCACTACCTACTACTCGGCCAAAGCAGTAAATAACAACGGAGAACATGCAAGAATTACTTATGAACAAAAATATAAAAGAGGTGAATCAAATATATTACTCAAGATCAATCTGAACATAATCTCATAATCCATCGGATCCCAGCAAACTCAACATAGCAACAGCATAAGGATTACATAGGTGCCTCGATCATGTAGGGCAGCTCACGAGGACTAATTAGTGAAGCACAAGAACGGGAGGAGAACTTCACATAGCTACTGGTCATGGACTCATGGTCCAAGGGAGACTACTCACGAGTCATCCGGGAGGCGTCCATGGTGGTGGAGAAGCTCCCGGTGGTGATCCTCCCCTCCGGCAGGGTGCCGGGAAGAGTTCTCCTGGTGCTCCCGATCTTGGAAGCGGCGGCGGCGGCGGAACAGAGATGGGATCGCGAAAAGAGTTCCTGTTCTGAGGGTTTCGGAGGACCCTTTAAATATGTGCCAAAGGAGGGCATCGGGGGAGCTTCGGGGTGCCCAGGCGCCCCCCCGGCGCGGCCCGGGGGGGTGGGCGCCGCCAGGGCGCCTGGCCCTGGTGCCCCCCCCCCCCCGGCTGTCCTTCGGACGCAAGGTTGTTCCCGAAACGCTGATTTTTTATATAATTTTTCTGGATTTTTCTGGGCAGTTCTCGTAACGTGAAAACCTGAAATACAAAAACAGCCGAAATCAGAAACTGGCACTGGGGTGCAGTGGATTAGTAAGTTAGTCCAAATATGATCAAAAGTGTATGGAAGTGTATGAATATCATAGCAATATCACCCAAAAGTGGCATGGAGCAAGCAGAAATTATAGATACGTTTTGGACGTATCAACATCCCCAAGCTTAATTCCTGCTCGTCCTCGAGTAGGTAAATGATAACAAGAATAATTTCTGTGGTGACATGCTATTAACCATATAGGACTTTTTCATAGTCATATGACAAAAGCTTACTGAGACAATGATTCTATAGTAATTAAGTTGCCTCATGAGAAAATCACAAATGACTGAAAGTTTTACAATATGAAACTGAAACATCAAATAGATTTGCAATGAACATGATGTGCAGATATGATAAAGTGATATCTAGCTTGCCCCCTTTAGTGATGCAAAACATAAATGCAGGGGCATCTTCAAGGTTTAAGTGATGACTAGATACAATCATTTCAGAATAAACGATATCACAATCATGCAAAAGACAATGCTACTTTGGGACAATGCACATTACACTCAGAATGACAATCATGCTCTCAGTAGTTGGTGCTTTAACATAAAGGTAAAAGAAAGGTTAAGTGCTAGAGCTTTTTATTTTGAAAACATGGAAGCAATTGTGTCAACGGTAGTAGTACTTCATATGTGTCATGCATAAGACATCCTATAAGTTGCAAGCCTCATGCATCGTATACTAATAGTGCTCGCTCCTTGTCCTAATTAGCTCGGATTCCCATGGGTTATCATTGCATTACATATGTTTCAACCAAGTGTCACAAAGCGGTACCTCTATGCCACCTGTACAAAGGTCCAAGGAGATAAATCGCATTTGATTTCTCGTTTTTGATAGATCTCAACTGGAGGACATCCATACCGGGACAACATAGAAAATAGATGATGGACTCCTCTTTAATGCATAAGCATATTCTCATAAGAGATTGAGGATTAATGTCCAAGCTAAAACTTCCACCATGATACATGGCTTTGGTTGGCAGCCCAATGTTCTTCTCTAACAATATGCATATTCATTCAACCCACGGCAAATCACCCTTACTTCAGACAAGACGAACATGCATAGCAACTCACATGATATTCAACAAAAGTGTGACAGTTGATGGCGTCCCCAGAAACATGGTTACCGCTCAGCAAGCAACTTATAAGAAATAAGATACATAAGCAACATATTCTTTACCACAATAGTTTTTAAGCTACTTTCCCATGAGCTATATATTGCAAAGTTAGTTTGCTTAGTACAGGTGGAGGTTAGCAAAAAGACTGGGAGCGACCAACTAAGAGAGCAATGACGGTCATAATCATGCAAAGCGACAAAGCAATATTGAATCAGGCATGGAAGTTATATCGCTACTCAGAAATAAAAGATCATCAAGGCTTGACAAACTTTCTTTACAGCCTTAAATATGCGTGAGCATACGCCAAGTCAATCAAAATAAATTCTCGAAGGAAGATATTACTAAACCATACCACATCATAGGCAAAAAAATCATGTTGGTACTCCAATAACACATTGGGAACCCCCCAGCTATTTGAGATTAACCATAAGAAAACCTGAACTACTAAGCACCATTATGCAAGTAGCATCTTTATCATAGACACATTAACCCATGCAACGGAAGCAAACTCTCTTAATAAGGTGAGCATGATAATTAAAGAGAGTTCAAGCAACCAACTAAACAAAAGCTCTTTGAAAAGATAAGCATGAATACTAAGAGCAGAGCATGATAGTAGCTATTAAAAGACAAAGAACACACACAGCATAGATAGACATGAAAATTCTATGTTATGTTCTAGGTAGAGGTGGAGCATGTTTCTCTCCCACATAAAGGAATGCTGGGTTCCGAATCGTTATGAAAAACTAAAAAGAAAACTAAAAGCAAGACGCTCCAAGCATAGCACATAACACATGAAGTGATAAAAATATAGCGGAACGAAAGACGGACTGATAATGTTGATGGAGAAGGGGATGCACGGGGGCATCCCCAAGCTTAGACGCTTGAGTCTCCTTGAATATTTCTTGGGGGTGCACGGGGGCATCCCCAAGCTTGAGCGCTTGACACTCCTGAATCTTTTTATCATCTTCCCTCGCACACTTGAAAACTCCCTTCATACATAACTCATCATAATCTGATTAGCGAGGTTAGTACCCTTACTAAAATAATTATACCTTGCTGGAAATAAAGATATTCTTGAAGTTCTACTGTTTCTCAAGATTGCAAAAAGGTTTTTGCAAAGAAAAAGCAAGTTCTTGATTTGCAAAGTGAAGGAAAGGCAAAACAGGACAGAATCTATGAAAAACAGAACAGTAGGTAGTAATTGATCTGTTCGGGATACTTCTGCAACTCAAATCAAAAAACTTAGAACATACGCACGAAAGACAATTATATAGAGAACTCTTTCGAAAAAATTCAGACCAAAAAGATGATCTGGTGATTTTATACGAATTTTTCTATCCAAGGACAGAATCTGTTTCCTGGACATCACCTCACAACTTTTGAACTTTCTAGCAATCAGAGGCTATACTTGGCACAAATATGAAAAGTAAAGATACAATGATGATGCTACAGCAGTAAACAAAATCAAGACACAACAAAATAAAAAATTTATTCATGTGGGCTGCCTCCCAAAAGCGCTTTCTTTTATGCCTTTAAGCTAGGCATAATGCATAGATCAAGTTTTATCAAGAGTAAAAGAATAGCTAGCCCGTACAACGGACTCAAAAGGTAACTTGATCTTCTTTCGAGGGAAGTGTTCCATCCCTTTCTTGAGAGGAAACTAAAATTTTATATTACCCTCTTTCATGTCAATGATAGCACCAACGGTGCGCAAAAAGGGACGTCCCAAAATAATTGGGCAAGAAGGATCACATTCAATATCCATAATAGTAAAATCAACGGGCACATAATTATCATTGACAACAATAAGAACATCGTCGATCCTCCCCAAAGGTTTCTTTATGGAAGAATCAACGAGACGAACACCAAAAGAACAAGAATCAAAAGGTTTCAATTTAAGCATATCATATATTCTTTTGGGCATAACAGAGGTACTAGCACCAACATCACATAATGCATAACAAGAGAAGTCATTCAAATTAATTTTTATCATAGGATCCCAACCATCTTCTAGCTTTCTAGGTATGGAAGCTTCTACTCTAAGTTTCTCCTCCCTAGCTTTGATGAGAGCATTAGTGATATGCTCCGTGAAGGCAAGGTTAAGCGTGCTAGTGCGGGGATCTCTAGACATCTTGTGAAGGAAATCAATAACTTCGGTAAGAGTGCAATTATCAAAATCAAGGTCACGAGCATCAAGTAAAGTGGTAGTGGTGTCCTTTAGGTCCACTTGTTTGGTAGTTTCTATAGTCATAGCATCACCATTAATAGGTCCATTGGGACCAGGAGTACATTGGGTGCTAAGAGTTTGAACATCCTCAACAACTTGGATAGTAGCAACAGTGTGGTGGGTAGGAAGGCTCTTAATTCTCTCTTCTTCCTCCCTCTCTCTAGCCCATCTTTCTTTAAGTTTAGCCATCATCCTAATGTTTTCATTAATTTGCACTTGAATAGCATTTATAGGAGTGACTTCCCTCTCCTCAAGAGGAGAAGTTTTAATTTTTAGCAATTTTACCTCATTGGCTAAGTGGTCTACCTTAAAAGAAAGATCATCTAGTTTATGTAGTTTCTCTTCTACACTCTTATTAAAGGCTTTTTGGGTAGTGATGAAATCTCTAAGCATGGTCTCTAGTTCAGTAGTGGAGTTCTTGGTACTAGGATAAGCATTGTTGTTCCCATAAGAATTAGAGGGGAACGGTCTAGGATTGTTACCAAAATTACTCCTATAAGCATTGTTGTTAAAATTGTTTCTAGAGATAAAGTTCACATCTACTTGTTCTTGAGCAATCAAAGAATTTAAAGGAACATCACGAGGATCAACAGTAGATTGCTTCGAAAGTAGAGACATGATCAAGTCAACTTTTTCGTTAAGGGAGGAAATCTCCTCGACAGAGTTTACCTTCCTACCTGTTGGAGCGCGTTCGGTGTGCCATTGGGAATAGTTGGTAATCATATCATCGAGAAGCTTCGTGGCAGCACCAAGTGTAGTTGACATAAAAGTTCCTCCCGCGGCCAAATCTAACAAGTTCCGCGAGGTAAAGTTCAAGCCTGCATAAAAAGTTTGGATAACCATCCAAGTAGTCAAACCGTGAGTAGGGCAGTTCTTGATAAGAGATTTCATACGTTCCCAAGCTTGGGCAACGTGTTCATTATCCAATTGTTTAAAATTCATTATGTTACTTCTAAGTTGGATAATTTTAGCAGGTGGATAGTATTTTCCAATAAAAGCATCTTTGCACTTGTCCCATGAATTTATGCTATTTCTAGGCAAAGACTGAAACCAAATTTTAGCTCCTCCTCTCAAGGAGAAAGGAAAAAGCTTAAGCTTAACAATATTACCATCTATTTCTTGGTACTTTTGCATGTCACAAAGTTCAACAAAGTTGTTTAAGTGTAAAGCAGCATCATCTCCAGCACCGGAGAATTGATCTTTCATAACTAAGTTCAGTAAAGCAGGTTTAATTTCATATGAAGGTGCTGAAGTGGCAGGTGTAGTGATTGGTGTGCTGATAAAGTCATCGTTGTTGTGACTAGTGAAGTCACACAACTTGGTGTTCTCGGTGGATCCCATAGTAGCAAGCAAGCAAGATAACTATTTTTGTGATTTTCGATAAAAAGGTACTAAAGCAAAAACTAAAAGGTAAACTAACAAGACTAAAAAGCAAAGGTAAAAGATAGCATGCAACTCCCCTATCCTGAAGAGTGGAGTCCCCGGCAACGGCGCCAGAAAATACTCCTTGATGGGCCTCGAACCCCTCGTTGGTTACCCCAAGTGGAAGGTGTAAGATGCAGTAAGTAGAAGTGTTTTCCCTTAGCAAAGATGCCAAGGATCGAATCCCCAGAGACTCCTAGGTTCAACAAGTAGGTGTCAACTGCTACGGCGCCAGATTAGTAGCAATCAACGTGGACCTGCACATAGATACAAATAACTTTGCTCCCAACGAGTACAGAGAGGTTGTCAATCCCTCCGGCCTTGTAGTTCACAAAGGATTAAAAGCAATGATAGTAGTGATAGATAGTGTTTTGCAATAGTAAATAATAACGAAAAGTAAATAGCGGATGTGATCAATGATGATAATATCGACCGGAGTCTCATGATGTTCACTAGTGATGTCTCTCTCCATAAAGTCGATAAAACAGCTATGTGAGGTAAACAAATTACAGCTGGGCAATTGACAGGACCACGAATGCAAACCAATGCTGACTACATTGCAAGAAAGGTTGAGGTTCAAAGCATGGGCGGTACGCCAAAGTAAGTAGACCGAAATCCATCAATATCTACTACTAATCATCCACCTTGAGATATCTATCCAGAACATCTCGCTGGTATTAAGTTGCGAGTCCCACCCATAGTGTAAACTCAATGCAACAGACAACTGCATTAAAAGAACTTTGCGTAAAGTAAACAATCCTTGCACATGCGGGCACAAGCATCGTTGTTTTCCCCCTTGTGGCAACAGCACATCCCCTAGACTCATGTTTCTGTCACTCAAGCTAGTCATCGAGGGGCATGAACCCACAATCGAGCATAACGTTCCCTCTTGGAGTCACTACCTACTACTCGGCCAAAGCAGTAAATAACAACGGAGAACATGCAAGAATTACTTATGAACAAAAATATAAAATAGGTGAATCAAATATATTACTCAAGATCAATCTGAACATACTCTCATAATCCATCGGATCCCAGCAAACTCAACATAGCAACAACATAAGGATTACATAGGTGCCTCGATCATGTAGGGCAACTCACGAGGACTAATTAGTGAAGCACAAGAACGGGAGGAGAACATCACATAGCTACTGGTCATGGACTCATGGTCCAAGGGAGACTACTCACGAGTCATCCGGGAGGCGTCCATGGTGGTGGAGAAGCTCCCGGTGGTGATCCTCCCCTCCGGCAGGGTGCCGGGAAGAGTTCTCCTGGTGCTCCCGATCTTGGAAGCGGCGGCGGCGGCGGAACAGAGATGGGATCGCGAAAAGAGTTCCTGATCTGAGGGTTTCGGAGGACCCTTTAAATATATGCCAAAGGAGGGCATCGGGGGAGCTTCGGGGGGCCCAGGCGCCCCCCCCCGGCGCGGCCCAGGGGGGGGGGGGGGGGCGCCGCCAGTGCACCTGGAGCCCTGGTGCCCCCCCGGCTGTCCTTCGGACACAAGGTTGTTCCCGAAATGCTGATTTTTTATATAATTTTGCTGGTTTTTTCTGGGCAGTTCTCGTAACGTGAAAACCTGAAATACAAAAACAGCCGAAAACAGAAACTGGCACTAGGGTGCACTGGATTAGTAAGTTAGTCCAAATATGATCAAAAGTGTATGGAAGTGTATGAATATCATAGCAATATCACCCAAAAGTGGCATGGAGCAAGCAGAAATTATAGATACGTTTTGGACGTATCACCCATGTCTCAACTGGAGCTATGAGTATGAAGAAGCAGGAGTTTCACAATTTGCGCCAAGGCAACCGTACTGTGGCTCAGTACGTGGATGAGTTAGTACCCTATCTCGTTATGCCCCAGATGATGTGGCCACAGATGCCGCTAAACAGGAGAGATTCATGGAAGGGCTGAATGATGAGATGAGCGTACAGTTGATGGTGGCAACTTTCAATAACTACCAGGAGCTGGTTGATCGCACCCTGATGATTGAAAGGGAGCATCAATAGATTGAAAGTCACAAGAGGAAGTATGGGCAAGGAAAGTAGAACTCTGGAGCTCAGCAGAAGCCCCGTTTTACCCCTAAAACGGTAGGACAATTTCAGCATACCCATGGAGGAGGTAGCTTGCACAGCCACAATGGCACCAAGAATGGCAATGGAAATGGGAATGGAGCCAATGGAAACCAGAGACGCCCTACACCGTCCACACCCACCAAGAGGGATTTCAGGCATGTCACTTGTTACAAGTGCGGGAAGAATGGACATTATGCCAATGAATGCCCAAAAGTTAAGAATGGGAACGGCAATGGAAGCGCCGCGAAGAAGCCCAACCCGTTCAACAAAGGACAAGTGAACCACGTGACCGTGGAGGAGGTAGAAGAGCAACCAGATGCTGTTGTCTGTAAGTTTTTGGTTAAGACATTTACCGCAATAGTTCTTTTCGATACTGGTGCATCGCATTCATATATTTCAACGGGATTCGTAAATAGACATAGGATATCCACCCGAGTCCTTAAGACCCCCATGTTAGTAAGTTCACCTGGAGCAGAGTATATGGCACACCAAGGATGTTTTCAGACGCCATTGATTATAGGACGCCATACTTTCCCCTCTGACCTAATAGTTCTGGAGTCACAAGGATTGGATGTGATATTAGGTATGGATTGGCTATCGAAGTATGGAGGTAATATTGACTGTGCCAGTAAGTCAATTTTGCTCACCACCCCGGAGGAAAAAGGATTAAGTATGTATCTCGGCATTCGCCTATAAGGACTCAAGTACATTCTCTCACGGGAGTTGTTCAGGAGGAAGTGCCAGTAGTGAAGGATTATCCGGATGTGTTTCCAGAGGAGTTACCTGGCATGCCATCGGATAGAGATATAGAGTTTTTGATCGAACTTTTGCCAGGCACCGGGCCAATTTCTAAGAGACCATATAGGATGCCCGCAAAGGATTTGGAGGAGATAAAGAAACAGATTAAGGAGTTACAGGATAAAGGATTCATACGCCCAAGTTCTTTTTCCTTGGGGTTCGTCAGTACTTTTAGTGGAGAAGAAGGATGGATCGATAAGAATGGTTGTTGATTACCGTGGATTGAATGAAGTAACGATCAAGAACAAGTACCCATTGCCGATGATCAATGATCTGTTCGATAGATTGCAAGGAGCTAAGGTATTTTCCAAGATCGATCTGCGATCAGGGTACCATCAATTGAAGATCCGAGAGCAGGATATACCTAAGACGGCCTTTACCACCAGGTATGGGTTGTATGAGTATACCGTTATGTCGTTTGGTCTAACGAATGCACCGACATACTTTATGAACCTGATGAACAAAGTGTTTATGGAGTATTTGGATAAGTTCATCGTAGTGTTCATAGATGATATTTTGATCTTCTCGAAGGATGAAGAGGAGCATGCAGAGCATTTGCGTTTGGTGTTGGAGAAGCTCAAAGAACATCAGTTATATGCCAAGTTTAGCAAATGCGAGTTTTGGTTGAAGGAAGTCGGATTTCTCGGACATGTTATATCTGGAGAAGGAATAGCAGTAGATCCCGCTAAGTTGGACACTGTGACCCATTGGGAAGCACCAACAACAGTTGGAGAGATCCAGAGTTTTCTTGGACTTGCAGGATACTACCGGAGATTCATCGATAATTTCTCAAGGATTGCAAAGCCAATGACGGAGTTGTTAAAGAAGGACACCAAGTTCAGTTGGACAGAAGAATGTGAAGCCAGTTTTCAGGAATTAAAGAAAAGGTTGGTTTCATCCCATGTGTTGATTCTGCTAGATCAACATAAGGATTATGAGGTGTGCTGCGACGCTTCACGTCGAGGACTTGGAGCAGTTCTTATGCAGGAAGGAAGAGTTGTTTCGTATGCTTCACGACAACTGAAACCTCATGAGCTGAACTATGCCACCCACGATTTGGAGTTAGCAGCCGTAGTGCATGCATTGAAGACGTGGAGACATTTTCTTATTGGAAATCATTGTGAAGTATATAGGGATCACAAGAGTTTGAGGTATATATTCACTCAGAAGGAGCTGAATCTTAGGCAAAGGAGATGGCTGGAACTCATTAAGGATTATGACATGAGATTGCATTATCATCCCGGAAAGGCTAACGTAGTAGCCGATGCGCTAAGCCGTAAGAGCCATGTCAATACCCTAATGATGGAAGAATTTCCAAAGGAGTTAGCCGAGGACGTACGAGAACTACGTATGGAGATAGTTCCGAGAGGCTATGTAGCAACATTAGAAATCCAGTCTACCCTGATGGATAAAATCAGAGAAGCTCAGAAAGCTGACAAGGAGGTTGTCGCTATAAAGGAGAGGATGAGCGAAGGAAAAGCTAAAGGATTTCGTGAGGATGAACACGACACCTTATGGTTTGAGGACCGCGTTTATGTGCCTAATGACCCGGAGATCAGGAAGTTGATTCTACAGGAGGCCCATGATTCACCATACTCGATTCACCTAGGAAATACTAAGATGTATTTGGATTTGAAGGATATTTTCTGGTGGACCGCTATGAAGAAAGATATCGCGGAGTATGTAGTAGTTTGTGATGTATGTCAGAGAGTAAAGGCAGAACATCAGAAGCCAGCAGGATTATTACAACCTATGCCGATACCCGGATGAAAGTGGGAGAAGCTTGGCATGGATTTTATCACCGGATTGCGCAGGACCAAAGCAGGATATGATTCAATCTGGGTAGTAGTGGACCGATTGACGAAGGTAGCCCACTTTATCCCTGTGAAAACCACATATACCAGTGCAAAGTTGGCAAAGATATACATGACCAGAATTGTATGTCTGCATGGAGTTCCAAGGAGCATCGTATCAGATAGAGGAACCCAGTTTACCCCAAAGTTCTGAAATTAGTTACATGAAACTTTGGGTACCAGACTAGAGTTTAGCACAGCTTTTCACCCGCAGACAGATGGACAGACGGAGAGATTCAATCAGATTTTGGAAGATATGCTGAGAGCCTGTGCATTAGATTATGGATCTAGTTGGGATGACAACTTGCCCTATGCGGAGTTCTCATACAACAACAGTTACCAAGCCAGTTTGAAGATGGCACCGTTCGAGGCATTGTATGGAAGGAGATGCCGAACACCGTTAATGTGGGATGAAGTTGGAGACCGACAGTTGTTTGGACCAGACTTGATCAAAGAGTCTGAGGAGAAGGTGAAGTTGATTCGAGATAGACTGAAGGTAGCTCAATCCAGGCAGAAGAGTTATGCTGACTCGAAGCGCAAGGAGATAGTCTATGAGATCGGAGACAGAGCATACTTGAGAGTATCGCCTCTGCGAGGAGTTAAATGTTTCTGAGTTAAAGGGAAGCTAGCCCCGAGATTTGTGGGACCTTACCGTGTTTTGGAACGCATGGGAGAGGTTGCCTATAAGTTGGAGTTGCCCGAGGGATTGTCAGGAGTGCACGACGTGTTTCACGTTTCGCAGCTTAAGAAGTGCCATGCGGAGATGGCCGATATACCGCTTAGAGACATGGTACCCCTGGAAGGAATTCAGTTGGACAGTGATCTGACTTACGAGGAGAAGCCTGTTAAGATTCTCGAATTTTCGAGCAGAGTTACTCGCAGCAAGGTTATCAAGTTTTGCAAATTTCAGTGGAGTCACCACACCGAGGAAGAAGCCACCTGGGAACGAGAAGATGATCTACGCAAGGACCACCCACACCTGTTCTCTAGCCAAGTCGAATCTCGAGGGCGAGATTCATTCTAAGGGGGTAGGTTTGTAACATCCCAATTTTTCAATTTGGAATGTTATACATATATCATATTGCATTTCATGCTTTTAACATTTTTGGTTGTGGCATTCCTCGACATTCTAAGCAACTAAAGGACCTACGGAGAGAGTTGGGAATTTTACCGTTTTCGTATTTGAGTTCGCTCGAATACCGGTACGAGGACAGTGTGATTCTAATTATTTTTCTCTCCTAAAAATATTTCTAAATACAAAATATGAGTGGAGATAATATGACTTCTCCAAAATAACATAAATATTGGAGGAAAAATGTTAAAATCACTTTTGGTATTTTTCTGGATTTATTTGCGATTTTATTTGCATAGGAAAAATGCGTGTTTTTCAAAATTGCATTTAGGTCCGGAAAAAATGTTCACTTTGTCCTAACTATTATTAGAGGACGGTGAAAATTTATTTCGGGATTTTTGGAGTCCGTTTAGTATTTCTTTCATTAGTTTTTCTGCGCCAGGACTCTATTTAAAAAAACGCGTAACCGACTTGGAGTCGTAGAGGCCCAAGACTCTGGGCTTTATAAGCTAGCGCCCCGGCCCAAACCGCCGCCAGCCCCGCGCCTCCCTGCCCTAGCCACCCCGTGCCGCCGCCGCCTTAGCCGCCGCCGCCGCACTCGCCGCCCTGCGCCGCCGCCTCGCCCGTCGGACTGCCGCCGCCACCGGAGCGCCAGATCCCGCCGGAGTTCGTCGAAGTAGTTACGGTTTTTTTAGATAGAACCGATCGGTTTAGTAAAACCGTAGATTCGTTTTTTTAGTTAGATCGGTTCGGTTTTTCTGTCGGTTTAGTTATTTAGCGGAAGTTCGTCCGTACGTTCGTTTTAACGAACGGTTTTCGTCAGTTAGCCGGAGACAGCGAACGTTCGTTCGTTAACCTGTTCGTCCGTTTTCTTTTTCGGGGTATATATCCGCGATTATTCCGATCGTGATTTCTGCCCTGATCTTGTTTTTCGTTTTTATTTTCGCTCGAGAGTCGGAATCAGGTGATTCAAAATCCCAGATCTTCGTCTCGACGCCCTCTTTACGTTTAACCAACTTGAACAAAGTTTTGGCTACTGTAAAATTTGACTTTAGGCCAAATAGCAAACCGGAGCTCGTTTCTTTCGCAGTTTGAGTTTCGTTGCTTCTTTCGAGTTGATTCTTTTTGCAAACCGGAGTTCTTAAGTTGAACTTTCTGGTTAGATCTCTTATTTGAGTCTTACCCGTGCATTAGTTAAGTGCTTATTGTGTGCCTGTTTGTTTGCGATAGAGTACCCGGAGTGCGCCGCTTGCTACTTTGAGTCTCTAGGTTTTGCGGATCATCAGCAAGGCAAGTAACACTTTGATCATACTTTCCTATTACCCAGTTTTCATTGCATTAGTCCAACCCTCACACATTGCATGAGTAGGATCAATTAACCAGTGGGATTGGGAAGTAGATTGAGGTAGTACCTATTACCTGCATTACATTCAAACCTTTGGGAGTTATTTCTACGTTTGCTGTTAGGACATGCTATGCTCGTAGACGTGGTTTGGGTTTGAGTGAAATCCATGACAGATGTGAGTTTGCTAATTAATGGTTCAACTTAAGGTGGCAACATTAATACACATCTGGGTGGATTGAGGCATCTGGGTATTCCAGTGATTGCCTGTTTTTCTTTTGGACCGCCACCCAGGCTCAAAGGGATCATGAGATTTTTCATACTAGAAACTTCTCTATGCAGCCACATGCCAATATGGGCTCTGGCATAGTTGAGTAAGTTGTGGGAAACCTTTCCATGATGGGCTAGCAGATGTAGTGGGTTTTGTAGGTGTACCGGCCTATCTATCTGGTTAAGGGGACCTCTTTGGAAAGACTCTGTCTCGGTCATCCGTTTCTCAAACACCATGCAGTGCGAGATACCAAACGGAGGCGATCGAGTCTTGTGGGGAAAAGTGCACAAACCTCTGCAGAGTGTACAAACTGATCATGATTAGCCGTGTACCCGATTATGGACGTCTTGAGTATCTAGTACTTGGATTATCATGTGAATCTCATCATGTTACTTTAATTAATTTTGTTGGGTTAAATGATTATTTTAATTGGGGTTGAGACGATGTCTATCTTCTCAACGATGTTTCAACTACCATGATAGTTAATTAAAATTTATTCCTTTGAAGTAGGGAAAAATTGGCTTTACGCAAAAACTGTAACCATAGAGCATTCCACCAGCCATATTACATATAGTATAGCTTTACTTTCATTGCTCTCTTGTGTTACCTTGCCAGCATATTCCATGTGCTGACCCGTTTTCGGGCTGCAACGTTTCATGTTGCAGACTTTTCAGACGACGAGTAAGGTGCCTTTTTAGGTCGTGGTTCTATACTCAGTGATGCCGTGGGAGTTGATGGACTCACTTATCTTCCAAGCCTTCCGCTGTTATCGTGTTAGATGGCCTTCAGCCATATTTATTGTAATAAGATCATCGTTGGACTATCGATGTAATAAGTGTGTGATTGCTACTCTGTTATAAATCCTTCAAGTACTGTGCGTGTCAGCATTACTGATCCAGGGATGACACTGATACACAGAGATCAGACTGTTTGAGGTCTGGTCACTACAAGAACGTGGGCGATACTACGTGTCTTACCCAGAGGATCAGTAGTGGCTTCTACTAGGGGCGATTCGGACCTTGTGGCTTTATTTATGGTATCTTTCATTTAGATCTTCGTCCGTAGTCGGACTGTGATGTTATTTGGATGATGATTGCTTATGTAATGCATTGTGTGACGTGGCGAGTGTAAGCCAACTACTCTTTTGCAATTTCATCCCTCTTTTACATGAGTCGTGCAAAGATACCATACTTGAGATCATTCTAGTATGAGCTTATACCTTTAAGTCGTGCCTCGACACGTAGGAGGTATAATCTCATACTGGGCATTACAAGTTGGTATTCAGATCCTTCTCCGACCTAGGAGCCCCCACTGATTGATCGAATCATTGACGGTTGAGTCTAGGCACACACATGAAAATGTTTTGAGTCCTATATATATATCAGAGAGTAGGATTTCTTTTTACTCATCATCCCTTTATCACTCTGCTGAGGATTCCTACTCTATCTCTTCTACTCTCAAAAATTCACTAAAAAAGTTTTTAGGATCACACGAGTATTGTTTGAATTGTTCCGATATCTTTGTGATGAGAACATTGTTCTCGATGCCTCCTGTCATTTAGGGGTTGTGGCAGTGTCCCGGGGAGTTGAGCTCCGAGGTGTTGTCATCACAAATCTATTGCAGCAGTTCTGGAATACTTAAGACGGCCGACATCGAAAACTCTTCTATGCGTTTAGTGGCAAGATAACCCCGACATCACCCAGTACTGGGGAGGTAGTTCGGTAGTATTGCCATAGCTTGTATAGCAGATGCGTTTCGAAGGTCCGAGGTAAACGGTTTCCGGAAATAACTGGTTATGTGTTGAAGGATGGATACAGCTGGATGTAGGATTAGAGTTGAGTGCGCAGTGCTTCCCCTGTATCCCCAACAGCTGATTGCATAACTGGAAACTTTTGGAAATTAATAGGTGGGTTCATCTAGTAGTTCGTAGGCATTCTTCCAACGAATGCATGATATGGAGTTCGGGGTTCTACATTGAGTGAAGTAGTTTCATGGGCGTTGTTCCGATCGGGAGTTGCATCTTAAAGGGTCCTTGGCTATGCTGATCCGGGGATTGCAAAACCCTTTTGTAACACGTTCCATGAGCTTTCAGCACGAATATGCGGAACGAAACTACTTCTTGTATTTGTTCTATCTGCTCCTTGTTGTTTTTTATTTACCTTTTGTTCTCCCAAGTGGCTTCTCGACAAGTTGATGTACCATTAAGCTATGGAATTCATTCGTTCAATTCTCTGTTCGAATGATATAGTGAAGATTATGTCGCAACATATCTATCCTTTGTTTTGTTTTGATTGTGGTATTCGACGGAGCATATCAAAATTCTTCAAGGTGTTTCTCCTTGTCATTCTCAATATTTGAAGACCGAAGAAGAGTTTCTCTTAAATCTTGGCCCGTTCTCTTGAAGATCCGTGTTTCATGAATCCTTTCCATTGTGATCCTCCGAAGGCCATCATTTCAGAAGATTTCTTCATTCTCAGTCTTCAACTTCGCCCTCCAACTATTCTTTATTGATGCCTCTTCGTTCGTCTCCATATTCTTCCGGTGCTTTGTTCAAGTATTATTTAATCAGTCTGCGATCTCTTCGTCTCTTGTATTAAATTTCCTCAAGTGCTTATTCTTCCCGGTGGATTATTCTATTTCATCACCCGGTTTCAATTTTTACGGTGGTTCGTTCAAGATATCACTTCCTTGTTATCGTACTTCATTTGTTCTTTTCATAATCCTACCGGTGCTTCGTTGAATACTTTCCCAAGTTTGTGCGAGATCTCTCTTTAATTCTTTGCAACAAGAATAAGTAGTATGCCAAATCCATTGGTTGTCATCAATTTAAATTGGTGGAGGATACTCATAACATAATTCTTATTCTTGTTCCTTCCAAGTGTTTAATTCCTTCGTCTGGATTTCGTTCATGATATCAAATTATTGGTTGTTCATCTTTTCTTTCAGGAGTTCCAAACTCTCTCAATTATCTTGTCACGAAGCTCTATCTAAATCATTGCAAGGCTTCAATCTTATTCTTTTCATCCTTCATTTTTCATCCTTTTGTTACCGGAGTTTTCATGGTGGCTCATCATGACTTAATTCATCCTCGAAGTGTTCGTCAAGATTCTTGATCAATGAGTTCAACTATTCTTCTTCTCGCATTCTGAAGTGCAATTACTTCTATATTATCTCTTGAGGTGGTGTTATGTCATTCATGATAATTTGAGTTCCTGTTTCATGAGTCACATGTTGTCTAGAATGAGGTATGTTAAATCCATCAATCTCTTCGTCTGAGTTATCTTGGTATAGATTTCACCTAAAGCCTTCCATTGGGAATGTTACTATTGTGGTTCTTATCAATGATCCAAGTTATCTCTTTATCATCTTGGTGGAAGAAATTTTTCATCTCTTTGGTGCTCTCAATCAAACCAAGTATTTCCGTTAGTGGCCGGTTGTTATCTCATAATCTTGAGATGGTTTCCATAAGCCACAACGAGCTTATTCTTTTCGTTGTTGAAATTCTAACAAACCCGTTCAACCCTTCTTCATAAGGATGATTTTCATATTCATTCGTGGGAAAAGTTGTCATTTTCTTCTCCGTTCTTTCTTACCAACGATCTACCATCTATTCTTTCATTCCGGAGGCATTGTAATATTGCTCTCTTCGTCCCATCATCTTGTTTTGTTAAGATCATATTCTTCCTTGCTTGTCCATTTAACCGGAGTGTTGTGACTTCCTTTTTTTTTGTTCTCGCATCTTATCAAGTTTTGCCTCTCTTTTCAACCGGAGTGCTGTCTGCAGCCTTCCTTACCCCTTGTGCCATTCTTTCAATGTTCCGGAGGCTGTGTGTTGTTGATTTCATCAAGTATCATCCCAACTTGGCAAGTTCATGTTCAATTCCGTACATTTCAGTCAGAGTGCTGTCCAAATTATGTCATTCTTATTCCTTGGCTATACCGTTGTAGTTTCATATTCTTTTGGTTCATAAGCTCTTGTTTCATGTCTTTCAACCTACAAGGTTCTCATAATGTTCCTTGTTCCTCTTTTCTAACGGAGTGTTTTCATCTCCATTCATCTCCATTGTATTCTTATTCAACTTGTTTAACCTCTCAAGGTTCGTGGTTTCACTCGTTTGTCAAAGAAGCAACTTTGTTTTACCTCTTCCTTTATCCTGTTTTATCCGGTGCCATCTCTAGGCTCTCAGGTCGAGATCCTCAGTTAGTGTGGGAGAGTTGTGACGCCCGAACACCGACGCTCCAGAAGATTCCAGATGTTCCGGGTTTTCCCGTGTGTTTCATTTGTGCTTGCTTTATTTATTTTGCATTGCATCATCTCATCATGCCATCAAGTCTTTTAATTTTAAAAACTCAACTAAATAAACCGTATGGATCCTCGATCCATTTAAATTGAGGGATACTCACTATGGTGACTTCTCTTTATAACATATAAAAGCCTCTCAATATTATCAGGGAGCTATATTAAGTTATTCCATTTGTTTGGAATTCACCATAACACACTTGCATATATTCCCCATGCCTTTTCTACTTCAAGTTTGACCTCCAAACCTTGTCTATAATTATTATTCATTTTATCGAGGCTCCTACAAAAATTCGAACATTTTTGGACACTTCTATTTCTTGCCTCCTTCTATTTCTTTTCTTGGACCGTGCGCATTTTTGCGAGTCCCGAGAAATTACCCTCAGGCTAAAGTCTTTCCCTAAGTGCTCTTTTTTCCTCTCTCTTTTAGTTCTTTGTTATGTTTTTAGTTGAGAGAGAGAGAGGCAGAAGAGGCCCAGCCACCGGCCTCCCTAAGGCCTCCTGCAGCCTCCTTTTGGCCCAAGGCCCAGTCGCGCCGTTAACCTAGGCCAGCCCGAGCCCGATCCCTACCGTCTCGCTCTCCCCCGATCGATCCCCTCGTCCCTCTCGAGCACCGCCAATCGCCCCATCTCCTCCCGATCTCCCCCGCTGCCTCTCCTCGATCCCGTCTTCCCCACGCCTTCCCGAGCGCCTTGACTACCGCCCGCTCCCTGCACCTACGGCCACTCACGCCAAGAGTCAGAGAGAGGAGCGGCCTCTGCGCCCGACCTCCTTCTCGCTGCTCCGGCCGGCAAGTCCAGCCGCCGGTGCCTCCGTGCCCGACCCCACCTACCGAGCACCAGCCTCCCCTACGCCATCTCCGTCCTCGACCGCCGTCACCTCATCGCTGCTGCCCCGCCGTCGGCCGATCTGGCCCCGATCGCCGCCCCTCACCTCTCCTTCCCCTGCGCCGGCGCCTCAAGCTCGCTGCCCGGTCGGAGTCCCGCCGCCGCCGTCGGCGACCGTCAGGAGGCCGACGCTGCCTTGCTTCGCGAGGCCTTCATGTTCCGTCACCGTGGACTGAAGCCGTCGCGCTCCTGCCTCGTCTGCCTCGTGTCCTTTTGGTTTCGGACGACGCCGAGTTCCGCTCCAGCAAGTTGTCGGGCGCCACCTTCTCGAACTCCTTCTCGCAAGGCCTTGCTCCCTCCTGCCGTGGCTCCGCCTCACCTGCTGTTGCCGCTGCTCTGCCTTGCTTCACGAGGCCTGCGTGCGGCTTCGCTTTCTGGTGATGCCAAGACCACAGCTAAAAGACCCGCACCCGGATCGCCAAGTCTATGACCGTGTTTTCGCCAAGTTTTGTCAAGCTGAACATGTACGACTACCGCCGATACCCCGAGGACACCGAGTACAACTACACAGGGTGATGCGTCAAGTTCCACGACTGTCTACACGTCAAGTACCTCTAATGCTGTCTTCGGAATCGCCAAGACGCCAAGTACCTCGACAACCGATGCCGAACGACTACCGTCGCGTGACATGAACATCTATGGAATTGTACCACTACCATCGCCGAAGACCCGTGCAACGGGAGCATCAAGTTCCACTATGTTCCATGTACCACTACCACCGCGAGTACCACTACTACCGTCGCGAGAACGACTACTTCCACTACTTCCCTCGTCACACTCGAACCGCCCCGAAACCCACGCTCCGAAGGTATACCCCCGAGACGATGCCCGTGGACGAACAATGTGTGTTGTATCAGATGTTCCACTTGTTTGCACCGTGCCCGAGTCTTCGCTTGTCTTTCCACTCGTTTCCTTGCCACCGTCTCGTGGGAACCCGGAAACTGGGAGCACCCCATCATCTTGCATGACACGCTCACGTCGACCCTTTCTTTTGCATCAGTCTCTCAACGAGTTACCGGTACCGAAATGTTGTTGCGGCATCATTTTCGGTTATCGTCGCCGTGGCCCTTTCTTTCCACCACGGTGAGAAATGCTTCATATCTCTTATGTCAACCTTTAACTGAAATTGCATAAAACTTGATCATGGCATCCGCATCATGATAACAACCTTTAAATGTTAAACTGTTGTTGCTTAATAGTTGCTAAATATGCACATGGGGAGTTTCCGGAATTGTTGTTGTTATTTCTGGCCTCATTTAAAATGTCTAGATAGTGTAGTTTGTTTAAGCTTCACCTCTTGCCATGTTTAATAAAAACATTTAACCTTGTCTTGTAAATAAACGGGAGTCAACTAAATAAATATAATGTAGTGTTTCGTCAATATGCAACTCGTTGCATATTGAGCTCCACTTAACTTGAAGTATTTATTTGTGCACTTTGCCATGCCATGTTGAATTAAACCGGACATGCATCATATTTGTTTGTGCATCATGCCATGGTTATGATATGTGTGTTTACCGTGTTGTTTGCTTCTTTCCGGTTTGCTTCTATCTTTAGCTTCGGTTCCGTTCCAGAGTTGTGAGGATTTGTTCGACTACTGCATAGACTTGTTCTTCTTCCTTGCGGAATCCCAGGCAAGATGACCATTCCTCGATATCACCTCTATCTTTGCCTATGCTACATGTCTCGCTCTTTAGATATTTCCTCGATGCCTATGTCTGTTTGTCAGCCTCCTATTGCTGCCATGAAACCTCCAACCTTTGACACCTTCCCAGCAAACCGTTGTTTGGCTATGTTACCCGCTTGCTCAGCCCCTCTTATAGCGTTGTTAGTTGCAGGTGAAGATGAAGATTGCTCCATGTTGGAACTTATTGTTGGGATATCACAATATCTCTTAATGATATTAACACACCTATATACTTGGCAATGGATGGAAGGCTTGGCCTTTTGCTCGGTGTTTTGTTCCACTCATGCCACCTTAGGACCCGATAAACTGGTGTTATGTTCCCGGATTTTGCGTTCCTAACACGGTTGGGGTTTATGGGCCCCCTTGATAATTCGCACTGCTTAAAGCTTTTCCAGCGAGGCCCAACTTTGGTACTACATTTGCCTAACAACTAAAACTTGCCGAGGGAGTAATTAACCCGAGGATTTATTAATCAACCCCCGGGCCATTGCTCGTTTTGAGTGTTGGTCCAACCTAGAGCAGCTTGCGGCACCGCCCCTTTGCAACTTGGGGTATTTTGGATGCTGTAACCATAGCTCATCTGGTCGTGGCCTGAGACGAGATACGCGCGGCTACTATCAGGGTGTCGGCACGCCGGGAGGTCTTGCTGGATTAGTTTTACCTTTGTCGAAATATCTTGAGCATGGGATTCTGAGAATACTCGGGTCTTCCCACTTTGGAGTTGCGACTCCGCAGATCGTGAGCTTGTGATGGCCTAAGTTGGGACACCCCTGCAGGGTTTTGATCTTTCGAAAGGCGTGCCCGCAGTTATGTGGCAGATGGGAATTTGTTAATATCCGGTTGTAGAAAACTTGACACCATGTTCAGAATACACTACCAGCGTTAGTAACCGTGACGGTCATTTTCATAAGGGGTTCGGGAAATGAACACGATGGGGTAATTTTGACGTGCTTAGATAGGATCACTTCGTGATCACTTTGACGATCGTTGGCGCTTCTCTTCTCGCTCTAAACACGTAAGCTAGTGCTAGTGCAGCTGCAACCTTGTTCTTCAGCCTTGTTCCACACCCAAGGCTTAGATAGTTTTGCTACCCGGGTACGGGATTGCTGAGTCCTACGTGGCTCACATATTCTACACAACACCAGATGCAGGTACCATGGTGAACTACACAGGTGATGGCACAGAGTTGTACTGGGAGTTCGATGAAGAACGTGGGCGATACTACGTGTCTTCCCAGAGGATCAGTAGTGGCTTCTACTAGGGGCGATTCGGACCTTGTGTCTTTATTTATGGTATCTTTCATTTAGATCTTCGTCCGTAGTCGGGCTGTGATGTTATTTGGATGATGATTGCTTATGTAATGTATTGTGTGACGTGGCGAGTGTAAGCCAACTACTCTTTTTCAATTTCATCCCTCTTTTACATGAGTCGTGCAAAGATACCATACTTGAGATCATTCTAGTATGAGCTTATACCTTTAAGTCGTGCCTCGACACGTAGGAGGTATAATCTCATACTTGGCATTACAGTGGTAGCCACGTAGGACGCCGGCCACCGGAGTTCTCCGACGAGTCCGAACAACGGTGACAACTCAGGCGAGCTCGTGTTTCTCGTACGGTGCACCAAATCGGAAATCATTTGGCTCTATCGAACATGCACACGAGGCCGCGTCTGATGGTGGGGTTCACGGCGGCTGGGGAGGCTGGAACGGTCGTCGGCGATGACGTCGGGCGGTGGGGCTCTCGAGCGCTGCTCGGGTTCGGCGATACGACATGCTAGCGGTCAAATGAAGTGCACGGGCAGGCTCTACGCGATGCGGCGAGCAAGTTAGGTAGCAGCAGCGCGACCATTTGGTCGTCGGAACGATGCCAGCGACGTGCTCCGCGGTGGCATGTTCGGGCAAGAGGGAGGCAGCGTCTATGGTACGGAGAGAGAGCGGGGGAAGGGGGAATCGACGCTGTGGCTTACAGCGGTCCTATAGAGGTGCAACAGTGGGCTCGGGGTGGGCTCGAGGCGGTGAATCAGGGTGGCGAACGACGGTGTCCGAGAGGCGGAGGTGAGCTCGATGCGTTCGGTGTGGAGGTGCCCGGCTCGAATGGATGGTTCCGGCCGATGGAGACGAGTGAGGTGGAGCTCGTGGACCTATCGGTTGGGTGCGGGGAGGCCGGTGGTCACACCTACGGCGGCGGCATAGCGACGACAGCGACGGTTAGCATGTTCGGATCGGGACAAGGGAGCACGAGGCATGGGGAAAGGCAACTAGGGTTCGATAGCTGCGTCGGGAACGCACCCTTATCCGCGAGGGGGCTGTGGGATGGCTGCCCCGTGGCCATCGGCGGCCATGGTGGCCTGTATGTCCGCCACGCCTTCCCCGCCTCTCTTGTCGAGAGGTGGAAGGAAAGGCCGTGGGTGTTGGGCCGGGCTACACTGTTACACGACTATGCCAAGTGCACAGTACTACATTTAGTCTTAAAACTTTTCCCTTTTCTTTTGTTTGTTTATTTCCTTTTTCTGTTTTTTGTTTGTTCCTATTTATTTTAGCTTTAACAAAATACCAAAGTGGTCCCTAAATTGTTGTTACAAATTAGGTCACAGCCACAAAAGTTTTATACCAAAATAAAAATAGTTCAGTATTTTATAATAATAAAAAGGAATTAAATTAATGGTTTTAGCCACTTCTTTATTTAGTTTAGGCCATTTCAACCCTTCACAAAAATGTTGGGTCGCCACCATAATTTGCTATGAAATATTTGCCACACTTTGAACATTTTAGTTTTCATGTTTGCGAAATTTGAATCTTGGACTTTAATTTGAATTTGAATTTGAATCATGATTTGGATCAAGTGTGGATTAGTAACAGTAATGTGATGACATGGCACCATTAACTGGGGATTACTATAGCTTGATTACCCGGGCGTCACAACCCCCCCCCCTAGGAGCATGCGTCGTAGTACGTTGCTTCAAGAGCTAATAATTTTTTTTCACAATAAGTATGTGAGTTATATATGACTAATGTTGAGTCCATGGATTATACGCACTCTCATCCTTCCACCTTGCTAGCCACTCTAGTGCCGCACAACTTTCGTCGGTGCATAAAACCCTCCATATACCTTCCTCAAAACAGCCATCATACCTACCTATTATGGCATTTCCTTAGCCATTCCGAGATATATTGCCATGTAACTCCATCATTTCGTTTATTATGACACGCTTCATAATTGTCATATTGCTTTGCATGATCATGTAGTTGACACAGTATTTGTTGGGGAACGTAGTATTTTTAATATTTTCCTATGATCACGCAAGATCTATCTACTAGATGCATAGCAACGAGGGGGAGAGTGTGTCTACGTACCCTCGTAGACCGGGAGCGGAAGCGTCTAGTGACGCGGTTGATGTAGTCGAAATTCTTCGCGATCCAACCGATCAAGTACCGAACGTACGGCACCTCCGCGTTCAGCACACGTTCAGCTTGATGGCGTCCCACGAGCTCTTGATCCAGTTGAGCTTCACCGGAGAGTTTCGTCAGCACGACGGCGTGGTGACGGATATGATGTGTCTACCGGCGCAGGGCTTCGCCTACGCACTGCAACGGTATGACCGAGGTGTGTTTCTGTGGAGGGGGGCACCGCACACGGTTGGGAGAGATCAACTGATCAACTTGTGTGTACTAGGGTGCCCCCTGCCCCCGTATATAAAGGAGCAAGGGGAGGGGCCGGCCAGCCCTTCTATGGCGCGCCAGGGAGGCAATCCTACTAGGAATAGGATTGCAATCCTATTCCTAGTAGGAGTCCACCAAGAAGGAAGAGGGGAAAAGGAAGGAGAGAGAGAGGTGGCGCCCCCCAATCCTTGTCCAACTAGGATTCCCTGGTGGGGCGCCGGCCAGCCTCTATGGGCTGCCTCTCTTCTTTCCTGAAGGCCCACTATGGACCAACCCCCCTCGTGGGGGGTTCCGATAACCCCCTCCGGCAATCCGGTTAAATCCGAAACTTTTCCGGAACACTTCTGGTGTCCGAATATAGTCGTCCAATATATCAATCTTTATGTCTCGGACATTCCGAGACTCCTCGTCATGTCCGTGATCTCATCCGGGACTCCGAACTACCTTCGGTACATCAAAACTCATAAACTCATAATACCGATCGTCATCAAACGTTAAGCGTGCGGACCCTACGGGTTCGAGAACTATGTAGACATGACCGAGACTCATCTCCGGTCAATAACCAATAGCGGAACTTGGATGCTCATATTGGTTCCTACATATTCTACGAAGATCTTTATCGATCAAACCGCATAACAACATACGTTGTTCCTTTTGTCATCGGTATGTTACTTGCCCGAGATTCGATCGTCGGTATCTCTATACCTAGTTCAATCTCGTTACCGGCAAGTCTCTTTACTCGTTCCGTAATACATCATCTCATGACTAACTCATTAGTCATTTTCTTGCAAGGATTATTATGATGTGCATTACCGAGAGGGCCCAGAGATACCTCTCCGACACTCGGAGTAACAAATCCTAGTCTTGATCTATGCCAACACCACAAACACCTTCGGAAACACATGTAGAGCATCTTTATAATCACCCAGTTACGTTGTGACGTTTGATAGCACACAAGGTGTTCCTCCGGTATTCGGGAGTTGCATAATCTCGTAGTCATAGGAACATGTATAAGTCATGAAGAAAGCAATAGCAGTAAAACTAAACGATCATAGTGCTAAGCTAACGGATGGGTCTAGTCCATCACATCATTCTCCTAATGATGTGATCCCGTTGATCAAATGACAACTCATGTATATGGTTAGGAAACATAACCATCTTTGATCAATGAGCTAGTCTAGTAGAGGCATACTAGGGACACTCTGTTTTGTCTATGTATTCACACATGTACTAAGTTTCCGGTTAATACAATTCTAGCATGAATAATAAACATTTATCATGATATAAGGAAATAAATAATAACTTTATTATTGCCTCTAGGGCATATTTCCTTCAGTATCCCACTTGCACTAGAGTCAATAATCTAGTTCACATCTTCATGTGATTTAATACCGATAGTTCACATCGTTATGTGAATAACACCCATTGTTCACATCGCCATGTGACCAACACCCAAAGGGTTTACTAGAGTCAATAATCTAGTTCACATCGCTATGTGCTTAATACCCAAGAGTAATAAGGTGTGATCATGTTTTGCTTGTGAGAGAAGTTTAGTTAACGGGTCTGTTACATACAGACCCGTATGTATTTCGCAAATTTCTATGTCTACAATGCTCTGCATGGAGCTACTCTAGCTAATTGATCCCACTTCCAATATGCATCCAGATTGATACTTAGAGCCATCTGGATTAGTGTAAAGCTTGCATCGGCGTAACTCTTTACGACGAACTCTTTATCACCTCCATAATCGGGAAAACGTTTCCTTAGTCATCCAATAACTAAGGATAATTTGACTGCTGTCCAGTGATCTACTCCTGGATCACTTTTGTACCTCCTTGCCAAACTCATGGTAAGGTACACAACAGGTTTGGTACATAGCATGGCATACTTTATAGAACCTATGGCTGAGGCATAGGGAATGACCTTCATTCTTTCTCTATCTTCTACCGAGGTCGGGCTTTGAGTCTTACTCAACTTCATACCTTACAACTCAGGCAAGAACTCCTTCTTTGACTGATCCATTTTGAACTACTTCAAAATCTTATCAAGGTATGTACTCATCGAAAGTCTTATCAAGCGTCTTGATCTATCTCTATAGATCTTGATGTCCAATATGTAAGCAGCTTCACCAAGGTCTTTCTTTGAAATACTCCTTTCAAACACTCCTTTATGCTTTCCAGAAAATTCTACATCATTTCTGATCGACAATATGTCATTCACATATACTTATCAGAAAGGTTGTAGTGCTCCCACTCACTTTCTTGTAAATACAGGCTTCACCGCAAGTCTGTATAAATCTATATGCTTTGATCAACTTATCAAAGCGTATATTCCAACTCCGAGATGCTTGCACCAGTCCATAGATGGATCGCTGGAGCTTGCACATTTTGTTAGCACCTTTAGGATTGACAAAACCTTCTGGTTGCATCATATACAACTCTTCTTTAATAAATCCAATAAAGAACGCAGTTTTGTTATCCATTTGCCAGATTTCATAAAATGTGGCAATTGCTAACATGATTCGGACAAACTGAAGCATCGCTACGAGTGAGAAAGTCTCATCGTAGTCAACTCCTTGAACTTGTCGAAAACCTTTCGCAACAAGTCGAGCTTTGTAAACAGTAACATTACCGTCTGCGTCGGTCTTCCTCTTGAAAATCCATTTATTTTCGATGGCTTGCCGATCATCGGGCAAGTCAACCAAAGTCCACACTTTGTTCTCATACATGGATCCCATCTCAGATTTCATGGCCTCAAGCCATTTTGCGGAATCTGGGCTCATCATCGCTTCCTCTTAGTTCGTAGGTTCATCATGGTCTAGTAACATGACTTCCAGAACTGGGTTGCCGTACCACTCTGGCGCGGAACATACTCTGGTTGATCTACGAAGTTCAGTAGTAACTTGATCCGAAGTTTCATGATCATCATCATTAGCTTCCTCACTTATTGGTGTAGGAATCACTGGAACTAGCTTCTGTGATGTACTACTTTCCAATTCGGGAGAAGGTGCAATTACCTCATCAAGTTACACTTTCCTCCCACTCACTTCTTTCGAGAGAAACTCCTTCTCTAGAAAGGATCCATTCTTAGCAACGAATATGTTGCCTTCGGATCTGTGATAGAAGGTGTACCCAAGAGTCTCCTTTGGGTATCCTATGAAGACACATTTCTCCGACTTGGGTTCGAGCTTATCAGGTTGAAGTTTTTTCACATAAGCATCGCAGTCCCAAATTTTAAGAAACGACAACTTTGGTTTCTTGTCAAACCACAGTTCATAAGGCATCGTCTCAACAGATTTAGATGTTTCCCTATTTAACGTGAATGCAGCTATCTCTAATGCATAACCCAAAAACGATAGTGCTAAATCGGTAAGAGACATCATAGATTGCACCATATCCAATAAAGTACGATTACGACGTTCGGACACACCATTACGCTGTGGTGTTCTGGGTGGCGTGAGTTGTGAAACTATTCCACATTGTTTCAAATGAAGACCAAACTCGTAACTCAAATATTCTCCTCCACGATCAGATCGTAGAAACTTTATTTTCTTGTTACGATGATTCTCTAATTCACTCTGAAATTCTTTGAACCTTTCAAATGTTTCAGACTTGTGCTTCATTAAGTAGATATACCCATATCTGCTCAAATCATTAGTGAAGGTCAGAAAATAACGATACCCGCCGCGAGCTTCAACACTCATTGGCCCACATACATCAGTATGTATGATTTCCAACAAATCTGTTGCTCGCTCCATAGTTCCGGAGAACGGAGTTTTAGTCATCTTGCCCATGAGGCATGGTTCGCAAGCACCAAGTGATTCATAATCAAGTGATTCCAAAAGTCCATCACTATGGAGTTTCTTCATGCGCTTTACACCAATATGACCTAAACGGCAGTGCCACAAATAAGTTGCATTATCATTATTAACCTTGCATCTTTTGGCTTCAATATTATGAATATGTGTATCACTACGATCGAGATCCAACAAACTATTTTCATTGGGTGTATCACCATGGAAGGCTTTATCCATGTTTAACAGAATGACAATTATTCTATGATTTTAAATGAATAACCGTATTGCAACAAACATGATCAAATCATATTCATGCTCAACGCAAATGCCAAATAACATTTATTTACGTTCTACACTAATTCCGAAAGTATAGGAAGTGTACGATGATGATCATATCACTCTTGGAACCACTTCCAACACACATCGTCACTTCACCTTTAACTAGTCTCTGTTCATTCTGCAACTCCCGTTTCGAGTTACTAATTTTAGCAACTGAACCGGTATCAAATACCCAGGGGTTGCTATGAACACTAGTAAAGTACACATCAATAATCTGTATATCAAATATACCTTTGCTCACTTTGCCATCCTTCTTATCCACCAAGTATCTAGGGCAGTTCCACTTCTAGTGACCATTTCCTTTGCAGTAGAAGCACTTAGTTTCAGGCTTTGAGTTTAGCTTTGGGTTTCTTCATGGGAGTGACAACTTGCTTGTCATTCTTCTTGAAGTTCTCCTTCTATCCCTTTGCCCTTTACAAGGTACATCAAAACTCATAATACCGATCGTCATCAAACGTTAAGCGTGCGGACCCTACGGGTTCGAGAACTATGTAGACATGACCGAGACTCATCTCCGGTCAATAACCAATAGCGGAACCTGGATGCTCATATTGGTTCCTACATATTCTACGAAGATCTTTATCGGTCAAACCGCATAACAACATACGTTGTTCCTTTTGTCATCGGTATGTTACTTGCCCGAGATTCGATCGTCGGTATCTCTATACCTAGTTCAATCTCGTTACCAGCAAGTCTCTTTACTCGTTCCGTAATACATCATCTCGTGACTAACTCATTAGTCATTTGCTTGCAAGGCTTATTATGATGTGCATTACCGAGAGGGCCCAGAGATACCTCTCCGACACTCGGAGTGACAAATCCTAGTCTTGATCTATGCCAACACCACAAACACCTTCGGAAACACCTGTAGAGCATATTTATAATCACCCAGTTATGTTGTGACGTTTGATAGCACACAAGGTGTTCCTCCGGTATTCGGGAGTTGCATAATTTCATAGTCATAGGAACATGTATAAGTCATGAAGAAAGCAATAGCAGTAAAACTAAACGATCATAGTGCTAAGCTAACGGATGGGTCTAGTCCATCACATCATTCTCCTAATGATGTGATCCCGTTGATCAAATGACAACTCATGTCTATGGTTAGGAAACATAACCATCTTTGATCAATGAGCTAGTCTAGTAGAGGCATACTAGGGACACTCTGTTTTGTCTATGTATTCACACATGTACTAAGTTTCCGGTTAATACAATTCTAGCATGAATAATAAACATTTATCATGATATAAGGAAAGAAATAATAACTTTATTATTGCCTCTAGGGCATATTTCCTTCAGTATTTGTGGCAAAGCCACCGTTCATATTTTTCATATATGTCACTCTTGGTCATTGCACATCCCAGTACACCGCCGAAGGCATTCATATAGAGTCATATCTTTGTTCTAGTATCGAGTTGTAAGTAAATAAAAGTGTGTTGATCATCATTATTACTCCCTCTGTACCATAATATTTGTCTTTCTAGCATCTCAATTTGCACTGCTAGACAGACAAATATTATGGTACAGAGGGAGTAGAACATTGTCCCATGTGAGGTTATAAATAAAGGGGCCAAATGAGTCTCCAAAAAAAGAGAAAATGTCTAGAAAAAGAGAGGAGACTACAAAAAAATGAGAGAAAAAGAGAGAAGGGACAATGTTACTATACTTTTCCACACTTGTGCTTCAAAGTAGCACCATGTTCTTCATGATAGAGAGTCTCCTATGTTGTCACTTTCATATATCACTAGTGGGAATTTTTCATTATAGAACTTGGCTTGTATATTTCAATGATGGGCTTCCTCAAAATGCCTTAGGTCTTCATGAGCAAGCAAGTTGATGCACACCCAATAGTTGTCTTTTTGAGCTTTCATACAGTTATAGCTCTAGTACATCCGTTACATGGCAATCCCTACTCACTCACATTGATATCGATTGATGGACATCTCCATAGTCCGTTGATTTGCCTAGTCGATGTGAGACTTTCTCCCTCCTTTTGTTTATTACCACCTTCTATTCCACCCATAGTGCTACATCCATGGTTCATGCTCATGTATTGCGTGAAGAGTTGAAAAAGTTTAAGAATGCTAAAGTATGAAAACAATTGCTTGATTGACACCGGGATAGGCATGATCTTTACTTTGTGTTAAGAAGAGGGAGCATAAATGACTATATGGTTTTGTAGGGATAACTTATTTTAGCCATGTTATTTTTGAAACTTTGTAGATTACTTTCTAGTATGCTTGAAGTATTATTGTTTTGATATTGATAAACTTTTATTTTGAGTCTTATGGATCCGAACATTCATGCCACAATAAAGAATATTACATTGATAAATATGTTGGGTAGCATTCCACATCGAAAATTCTGTTTTTATCCTTTACCTACTCGGGACGAGCAGGAATTAAGCTTGGGGGAGCTTGATACGTCTCCAACGTATCTATAATTTTTTATTGTTCCATGCTATTATATTATCTATCTTGGATGTTTTATATGCATTAATATGCTATTTTATATGATTTTTGGGACTAACTTATTAACCCAGAGCCCAGTGCCAGTTTCTGTTTTTTTCCTTGTTTTTGAGTTTCGCAGAAAAGGAATATCAAACGGAGTCCAATTGACCTGAAAATTTATGGTGATTTTTTATGGACCAAAAGAAGCCCACGGAGTGCCGGAGATGGACCAGAAGAGCCACGAGTCCACCACAAGGGTGGGGGGCGCCCCCTACCTTGTCGTCGCCTCGTGGGTCCCCCTGACTTGTCCCCGACGCAAAAAATTCTTATAAATAGGGAAACCTCCAAAAATAAACATAGATCATGAGTTCCGCCGCCGCAAGCCTCTATAGCCACGCAAAACCAATCGAGAGCCTGTTCCGGCACCCTACCGAAGGGGGAAACCATCACCGGTGGCCATCTTCATCATCCCGGCGGTCTCCATGACAAGGAGGGAGTAGTTCACCCTCGGGGCTGAGGGTATGTACCAATAGCTATGTGTTTGATCTCTCTCTCTCTCTCTCTCTCTCTCTCTCTCTCTCTCTCTCTCTCTCTCTCTCGTGTTCTTGATTTGGCATGATCTTGATGTACTGCGAGCTTTACTATTATAGTTGGATCTTATGATATTTGTCCCTCTTTACCTTCTTGTAATGGATTGAGTTTTCCCTTGAAGTTATCTTATCGGATTGAGTCTTTAAGGATTTGAGAACACTTGATGTATGTCTTGCATGTGCTTATCTGTGGTGACAATGGGATATTCACGTGATCCACTTGATGTATGTTTTGGTGATCAACTTACGGGTTCAGTGACCTTGTGAACTTACCAATAGGGGTTGGCACACATTTTCGTCTTGACTCTCCGGTAGAAGCTTTGGGCACTCTTTGAAGTTCTTTGAGTTGGTTTGAATAGATGAATCTGAGATTGTGTGATGAATATCGTATAATCAAACCCGCGGATACTCGTGGTGACATTGGAGTATCTAGGTCACATTAGGGTTCTGGTTGATGTGTGTCTTGAGGTGTTATTTTAGTACGAACTCTAGGGTTGTTTGTGACACTTATAGGAATATCCCAATAGATCGATCAGAAAGAATAACTTTGAGGTGGTTTTGTACCCTACAATAATCTCTTCATTTGTTCTCCGCTATTAGTGACTTTGGAGTGAATCTTTGTTGCATGTTAAGGGATTGTTATATGATCTCATTATGTTATCGTTGTTGAGAGAACTTGCACTAGTGAAGTTATGAACCCTAGGCCTTGTTTCCGAGCATTGCAATACCGTTTGTGCTCACTTTTATCATTAGTTACCTTGCTGTTTTTATATTTTCAGATTACAAAAACCTATATCTACCATCCATATTACACTTGTATCACCATCCCTTCGCCGAACTAGTGCACCTATACAATTTACCATTGTATTGGGTGTGTTGGGGACACAAGAGAGTCTTTGTTATTTGGTTGCAGGGTTGCTTGAGAGAGACCATCTTCATCCTACGCCTCCCACGGATTGATAAATCTTAGGTCATCCACTTGAGGGAAAATTGCTACTATCCTACAAAAATCTACGCTTGGAGGCCCACCACGAGTCTACAAGAAGAAGGTTGTGTAGTAGACATCACGCTATTCAGGGCAGCACTACTGCTAACCATACTTACCAGTAGCGCTGCCCGTACCAGCGCTACTGCTATGTACATTTCAAGCGCTACTACTAGGGTTTTCCCTAGTAGTGCTTTTCACTACTAGCCTTGCTTTATAAATAGTATGATTACCATCTGTATCTATTTTTCTTTTGAAGATCCATTTGCACTGTGTGGGTTTCACACCCTCTAGAGGATCCACCAAGTTCCAAACCTGATTTTCATACATGGACTCCATTTCGGATTGCATGGATTTATGCCATTCTTTTGTGCTAGGCACCACCATTGCTTCTCTGTAGTGCGCAGGTTCATCTTCTTCCAAGATGAATATTTCATTTTGAAACCATTCAGGAGGTTCGATAACTCTGCCTCACCTACGCGGTTCAGTTATAGTTTTCACCGATGTTTCTACAACAGGTGTAGTAACTTCCGGTTCAGTTGTGTGGATAACTTTTCGAATAGATTCCATTTCGTTAGTCCTCTCAACTTTCGAAGATTCAATAATCTCGTTAAGTCATACTGTCCTACCACTTACTTTGTCGAGAAACTCCATCTCAAGAAAGTGTCCATTCTTTGCGACAAACACTTTGTCTTTGGAATATTGGTAGAAGGAATACCCAATTTTTTCTTTGGGATAACCTACAAAGCAACATTTATCTTCTTTGGGATCGATCTTATTTGACTATAAATCTTTTACATAAGTCTCGGAGCCCCAAATCTTGATATGTGGCAAGTTGGGTTTCTTCCCATTCCATAACATATATGGTGTCATCTCAACAGATTTTGGCAGTGCTCTGTTTAGTGTATATGTTGCTGTATCAAGTCAATATCCCCAAAATGATAAAGGTAGATAGGTAAAAAACATCATTGATCTCACCATGTCTAACAAAGTTCAGTTACGTCTTTCCGATACTCCATTTCTCCGTGGAGTTCCGGGAGGAGTAAGCTGTGAAACTATTCCACAATCACTTAGATGTTTGCTAAACACATGACTTAGATATTCTCATCCTCAATTTGCTTGTAGAATTTTTATCTTTTTCCACAATGATTCTCAACTTCGTTCTGAAATTCTTTGAACTTTTCAAATGTTTCAGACTTGTGTTTTATTAAGTAGATATAGCCATATCTACTCAAATCATCAGTGAAGGTTACGAAGTATAAGTATCCATGGCATGCCGGAATACTCACTAGACTACACACATCACTATGTACTATGTCCAATAATTCTTGCGCCCATTCAGGATGACCTGTGAACGATGTTTTGGTCATTTTGTTGGGAAACGTTGCATGGAAAACAAAAAAACTACGCACACGCAATGATCTATCCATGGAGATGAATAGCAATGAGGGTGAGAGTGTGTCTACGTACCCTCGTAGACCATAAGCGGAAGTGTTTGACAACGCGGTTGATGTAGTCGAATTTTCTTCGCGATCAAACCGATCGAGTACCAAACGTACGACACATCCACATTCAGCACACGTTCAACTCGGTGACGTCCACGCCTTCTTGATCCAGCAAGACAGCGAGGTAGTAGATGAGTTTCGACATCATGACGGTGTGGTGACGGTGATGGTGATGTGATCTCCGTAGGGCTTCGCCTAAGCACTACGAAAATATGACCGAGGGAGTAAACGGTGGACGGGGCGCCGCACACGGCTAAGACAATGTTGTATACCTGTGTGGTGCCCCCTCCCCATGTATATATAGGTGGGAGAGGAGAGGGCGGCAGCCAGGGCACGCCCCTAGGGGCTGGCCACTGATACGTCTCCAATGTATCTATAATTTTTGATTGTTCCATGCTATTATATTATCCTTCTAGGATGTTTAATGGGCTTTGTCATACACTTTTATATGATTTTTGGGACTAACCTATTAACCTAGATCCCAGTGCCAGTTTTAGTTTTTTTCTTGTTTTTGAGTTTTACAGAAAAGGAATATCAAACGGAGTCCAATTGACGTGCCAATTTTTGATGATTTTTTCAGGACCAAAAGAAGCCCCCGAAGTAAAAGAGTTGGGCCAGGAGAGCCACTGGCTGACCACGAGGGTGGGGGGCGCGCCCTGGGAAGGTGGTGGCGCCCCCCTAACTTGTGGACAGCCCGGAGGGCCCCCTGACTTGTGCCCTACGCCAAATATCCTATAAATACTAAAACCTTCGGAAATTAACCTAGATCAGGAGTTTCGCCGCCGAAAGCCTCTGTTGCCACCGAAAACCAATCTAGACCCATTCTGGCACCCTGCCGGAGGGGGGATCGCTCTCCGGTGGCTATCTTCATCATCCCAGCGCTCTCCATGATGAGGAGGGAGTAGTCCACCCTCGGGGCTGAGGGTATGTATCAGTAGCTATGTGTTTGATCTCTCTCTCTCTCTCTCTCTCTCTCTCTC
>LR738715.1:613633211-613715012 GCA_902687465.1 Secale cereale | reverse complement strand
TAGTTGGATCTTATGATGCTTCTCCCCCTCTACTCTCTTGTAATGGATTGAGTTTTCCCTTTGAAGTTATCTTATCGGATTGAGTCTTTAAGGATTTGAGAACACTTGATGTATGTCTTGCATGTGCTTATCTGTGGTGACAATGGGATATCACGTGATCCACTTGATGTATGTTTTGGTGATCAACTTGCGGGTTCCGTGACCTTGGGGATCTATGCATAGGGGTTGGCACACGTTTTCGTCTTGACTTTCCGGTAGAAACTTTGGGGCACTCTGTCAAGTTCTATGTGTTGGTTGAATAGATGTTTCTGAGATTGTGTGATGCATATCGTATAATCATGCCCACGGATACTTGAGGTGACAATGGAGTATCTAGCTGACATTAGGGCTTCGATTGATTTGTGTCTTAAGGTGTTATTCTAGTACGAACTCTATGATAGATTGAACGTTACTACGGACTCTTGAATAGATCGATCAGAAAGAATAACTTTGAGGTGGTTTCGTACCCTACTATAATCTCTTTGTTTGTTCTCCGCTATTAGTGACTTTGGAGTGACTCTTTGTTGCATGTTGAGGGCTAGTAATATAATCCAATTATGTTATCCTTGTTGAGAGAACTTGCACTAGTGAAAGTATGAACCCTAGGCCTTGTTTCCTATCATTGCAACACCATTTATGCTCACTTTTACCACTTGCTACATTGCTGTTTTTATATTTTCAGTCTACAAAAACCTATATCTACCATCCATATTGCACTTGTATCACCATCTCTTCGCCGAACTAGTGCACCTACACAATTTACCATTGTATTGGGTGTGTTGGGGACACAAGAGACTCTTTGTTATTTGGTTGCTGGGTTGATTGAGAGAGACCATCTTCATCCTACGCCTCCCAAGGATTGATAAACCTTAGGTCATCCACTTGAGGGAAATTTGCTACTGTCCTACAAACCTCTGCACTTGGAGGCCCAACAACGTCTACAAGAAGAAGGTTGTGTAGTAGGCATCAAGATCTTTTCTGACGCCGTTGCCAGGGAGGTTAGTGCATGAAGGTATATCTTTATATCTTGCAATCGAATCTTTTAGTTTCTTGTTTTATCACTAGTTTAGTTTATAAAAGAAAACTACAAAAAAATGGAATTAAGGTTACCTCGTATGCTTCATAATTATAATATCTTTCGTGAAAATGATGGGAAGGAAAATTGTGCTCAAGTACTAGAAGAAGAATTACATATAATGCTTGGCATAAAATATGTGCATGATGAGGATGATTGCAATGTTGTTAGTATGAATTCTTTGAATACCCATGATGCTAATGATCTGCAAAGCCACAAGCTTGGGGATGCTATGTTTGATGAAGATGATATGTTTAGTCCCCCAAGTTTTGATGAGCAAATATATTATGATGAAAGCATGCCACCTATATATGATGATTATTGTGATGACTTGTATGATATAAAGAATAATGATAACCATGAAACTGTTGGGGAACGTAGTATTTTAAAATTTTCCTACGATCACGCAAGATCTATCTACCAGGTGCATAGCAACGAGAGGGAAGAGTGTGTCTACGTACCCTCGTAGACCGGAAGCGGAAGCGTCAAGTGACGCGGTTGATGTAGTCGAACTTCTTCGTGATTCAACCGATCAAGTACCGAACGTACGGCACCTCCGTGTTCAGCACACGTTCAGCTTGATGACGTCCCACGAGCTCTTGACCCAGTTGAGCTTCACGGGAGAGTTTCGTCAGCACGACGGCGTGGTGACGGATATGATGTATCTACCGGCACAGTGCTTCTCCTAAGTACTGCGATGGTATGACCGAGGTGTGTTTCTGTGGAGGGGGGCACCGCACACGGCTGGAACAATTCAACTTGTGTGTCTTTGGGTGCCCCCCTCCCCCCGTATATAAAGGAGCAAGAGGGGAGGGCCGGCCGGCCTCCTATGGTGCGGCTAGGGCAATCCTACTAGGAATAGGATTGCAATCCTATTCCTAGTAGGAGTCCATCAAGAAGGAAGAGAGGGAAAGGAAAAGAGGGAGAGGTGGCGCCCCCCCAATCCTAGTCCAACTAGGATCCCTAGGTTGGGCGCCGGCCAGCCTCTATGGGCTGCCTCTCTCCTTTCCTCAAGGCCCACTATGGACCATCCCCCCTCGTAGGGGGTTCCGGTAACCCCCTCCGGCAATCCAGTTAAATCCGGAACTTTTCCGGAACACTTCCGGTGTCCGAATATAGTCGTCCAATATATCAATCTTTATGTCTCAGACATTCCGAGACTCCTCGTCATGTCCGGGATCTCATCCGGGACTCCGAACTACCTTCGGTACATCAAAACTCATAAACTCATAATACCGATCGTCATCAAACGTTAAGCGTGCGGACCCTACGGGTTCGAGAACTATGTAGACATGACCGAGACTCATCTCTGGTCAATAACCAATAGCGGAACCTGGATGTTCATATTGGCTCCTACATATTCTACGAAGATCTTTTATCGGTCAAACCGCATAACAACATACGTTGTTCCTTTTGTCATCGGTATGTTACTTGCCCGAGATTCAATCGTCGGTATCTCTATACCTAGTTCAATCTCGTTACCGGCAAGTCTCTTTACTCGTTCCGTAACACATCATCTCGTGACTAACTCATTAGTCTTTTGCTTGCAAGGCTTATTATGATGTGTGTTACCGAGAGGGCCCAGAGATACCTCTCCGACACTCGGAGTGACAAATCCTAATCTTGATCTATGCCAACACCACGAATACTTTTGAAGACACCTGTAGAGCATCTTTATGATCACCCAGTTACGTTGTGACGTTTGATAGCACACAAGGTGTTCCTACGGTATTCGGGAGTTGCATAATCTCATAGTCATAGGAACATGTATAAGTCATGAAGAAAGCAATAGCAGTAAAACTAAACCATCATAGTGCTATGCTAACGGATGGGTCTAGTCCATCACATCATTCTCCTAATGATGTGATCCCGTTGATCAAATGACAACTCATGTCTATGGTTAGGAAACATAACCATCTTTTATCAATGAGCTGGTCTAGTAGAGGCATACTAGGGACACTCTGTTTTGTCTATGTATTCACACATGTACTAAGTTTCTGGTTAATACAATTCTAGCATGAATAATAAACATTTATCATGATATAAGGAAATATAAATAACAACTTTATTATTGCCTCAAGGGCATATTTCCTTCAGTCTCCCACTTGCACTAGAGTCAATAATCTAGCTCACATCGCCATGTGATTTAATACCGATAGTTCACATCGTTATGTGAATAACACCCATAGTTCACATCGCCATGTGACCAACACCCAAAGGGTTTACTAGAGTCAATAATCTAGTTCACATCGCTATGTGATTAATACCCAAGAGTAATAAGGTGTGATCATGTTTTGCTTGTGAGAGAAGTTTAGTCAACGGGTCTGTCACATTCAGATCCGTATGTATTTCGCAAATTTCTATGTCTACAATGCTCTGCATGGAGCTACTCTAGCTAATTGCTCCCACTTTCAATACGCATCCAGATTGATACTTAGAGTCATCTGGATTTAGTGTCAAAGCTTGCATCGGCGTAACCCTTTACGACGAACTCTTTATCACCTCCATAATCGAGAAACATTTCCTTAGTCATCCAGTTACTAAGGATAATTTTGACCGATGTAGAGTGATCTACTCCTGGATCACTATTGTACCCCCTTGACAAACTCATGGCAAGGTACACAACATGTTTGGTACACAGCATGGCATACTTTATAGATGGCTGAGTCATAGGGAATGACTTATCATTCTCTCTATATTTTTCTGCCGTGGTCTGGCTTTGAGTCTTACTCAACTTCACACCTTACAAGTCAGGCAAGAACTCCTTCTTTGACTGATCCATTTTGAACTACTTCAAAATCTTATCAAGGTATGTACTCAACGAAAGTCTTATCAAGCGTCTTGATCTATCTCTATAGATCTTGATGCCCAATATGTAAGCAGCTTCACCAAGGTCTTTCTTTGAAAAACTCCTTTCAAACACTCCTTTATGCTTTCCAGAAAATTCTACATCATTTCCGATCGACAATATGTCATTCACATATACTTATCAAAAAGGTTGTAGTGCTCCCACTCACTTCTTGTAAATACAGGCTTCTCCAAAAGTCTGTATAAAACCATTTGCTTTGATCACCTCATCAAAGCGTATATTCCAACTCCGAGATGCTTGCACCAGTCCATAGATGGATCGCTGGAGCTTGCATACTTTGTTAGCACCTTTTGGATCGACAAACCATTCTGGTTGCATCATATACAACTCTTCTTTGAGATATCCATTCAGGAATGCAGTTTTGACATCCATTTGCCAGATTTCATAATCATAAAATGCGGCAATTTGCTAACATGATTCGGACAGACTTAAGCGCTACAGGTGAGAAAGTCTCATCGTAGTCAACTCCTTGAACTTGTCGAAACCCTTTCGCAACAAGTCGAGCTTTGTAAACAGTAACATTACCGTCTGCGTCGATCTTCCTCTTGAAGATCCATTTATTTTCGATGGCTTGCCGATCATCGGGCAAGTCAACCAAAGTCCACACTTTATTCTCATACATGGATCTCATCTCAGATTTCATGGCCTCAAGCCATTTTGCGTAATCTGGGCTCATCATCGCTTCCTCATAGTTCGTAGGTTCATCATGGTCTAGTAACATGACTTCTAGAACTGGGTTGCCGTACCACTCTGGTGCGGAACGTACTCTGGTTGATCTACGACGTTCAGCAGAAACTTGATCCGAAGTTTCATGATCATCATCATTAGCTTCCTCACTAATTGGTGTAGGAATCACTCGAACAATTTTCTGTGATGTACTACATTCCAATTCAGGAGAAGGTACAATTACCTCATCAAGTTCTACTTTCCTCCCACTCACTTCTTTCGAGAGAAACTCCTTCTCTAGAAAGGATCCACTCTTAGCAACAAAGACCTTGCCTTCGGATCTGTGATAGAAGGTGTACCCAATAGTTTCTTTTGGGTATCTATGAAGATTTACTTCTCCGATTTGGGTTCGAGCTTATCATGTTGAAACTTTTTCACATAAGCATCGCAGTCCCAAACTTAAAGAAATGACAGCTTAGGTTACTCGTCAAACCACAGTTCATACGGTGTCATCTCCACGGATTTAGATGGTGCCCTATTTAACGTGAATGTAGCTGTCTGTAATGCATAACCCCAAAAACGATAGTAGTAGATTGGTAAGAGACATCATCGATCGCACCATATCTAATAAAGTACGGTTATGACGTTCGGACACACCATTACACTGTGGTGTTCCAGGTGGCATGAGTAGTGAAACTATTTCACATTGTTTTTACTGAAGGCCAAACTCGTTAACTCAAATATTTTACCTCTACGACCATATCGTAGAAACTCTTATTTTCTTGTTAGGATGATTCTCCACTTCACTCTGAAATTCTTTGAACTTTTCAAATGTTTCAGACTTGTGCTTCATTAAGTAGATATACCCATATCTGCTCAAATCATCAGTGAAGGTCAGAAAATAACGATACCCGCCGCAAGCTTCAACACTCATTGGTCCACATACATCTATATGTATGATCTCCAACAAATCTGTTGCTCGCTCCATTGTTCCGGAGAACGGAGTTTTAGTCATCGTGCCCATGAGGCATGGTTCGTAAGCACCAAGTGGTTCATAATCAAGTGATTCCAAAAGTCCATCACTATGGAGTTTCTTCATGCGCTTTACACCATTATGACCTAAACGGCAGTGCCACAAATAAGTTGCACTATCATTATTAACCTTGCATCTTTTGGTTTCAATATTATGAATATGTGTATCACTACAATCGAGATCCAACAAACTATTTTTCATTGGGTGTATGACCATCGAAGGTTTTATTCATGTAAACAGAATAACAATTATTCTATGATTTTAAATGAATAACCGTATTGCAACAAATATGATCAAATCATATTCATGCTAAACGCAAATGCTAAATAACATTTATTTAGGTTTTACACTAATCTCGAAAGTATGGGGAGTGTGCGATGATGATCATATCAATCTTGGAACCACTTCCAACACACATCGTCACTTCACCTTTAACTAGTCTCTGTTCATTCTGCAATTCTTGTTTCGAGTTACTAATTTTAGCAACTAAACCGGTATCAAATACCCAGGGGTTGCTATGAACACGAGTAAAGTACACATCAATAATCTGTATATCAAAATATGCCTATGTTCACTTTGCCATCCTTCTTATCCGCCAAGTATCTAGGGCAGTTCCACTTCCAGTGACCATTTCCTTTGTAGTAGAAGCACTTAGTTTCAGGCTTGAGTTTTAGCTTTGGGTTTCTTCACGGGAGTGACAACTTGCTTGTCATTCTTCTTGAAGTTCCCCTTCTATCCCTTTGCCCTTTACTTGAAACAAGTGGTCTTGTTAACCATCAACACTTGATGCTTTTTCATGATTTCTACCTTCGCCGACTTCAGCATCGCGAAGAGCTCGGGAATTCCTTTCGTCATCCCTTGCATATTATAGTTCATCACGAAGTTCTACTAACTTGGTGATAGTGACTAGAGAACTTTGTCAATTACTATCTTATCTGGAAGATTAACTCCCACTTGATTCAAGTAATTGTAGTACCCAGACAATCTGAGAACATGCTCACTGGTTGAGCTATTCTCCTCCATCTTGTAGGCAAAGTACTGTCAGAAGTCTTATACCTCTCGACACGAGCATGAGTATGAAATACTAATTTCAACTCTTGGAACATCTTATATGCTCTGTGGCGTTCAAAAACGTTTTTGAAGTCCCGGTTCTAAGCCGTAAAGCATGGTGCACTTAAACTATCAAGTAGTCATCATACCGAGCTTTTGTCAAAACGTTCATAACGTCTACATCTGCTCCTGCAATAGGTCTGTCACCTAGCGGTGCATCAAGGACATAATTCTCTGTGCAGCAATGAGGATAATCCTCAGATCACGGAACAATTCCGCATCATTGCTACTTACAAATTTCAACTTAGTTTTCTCTAGGAACATATAAAAAATAAAACGGGGAGCAACATCGTGAGCTATTGATGTACAACATAAATATGCTAATACTACCAGGACTAAGTTCATGATAAATTAAAGTTCAATTAATCATATTACTTAAGAACTCCCACCTAGATAGACATCCCTCTAGTCATCTAAATGATCACGTGAACCAAATCAACTAAACCATGTCCGATCATCACGTGAGATGGAGTAGTTTCAATGGTGAACATCTTATGTTGATCATATCTACTATATGATTCACGCTCGACCTTTCGGTCTCTAGTGTTCCGAGGCCATATCTGCATATGCTAGGCTCGTCAAGTTTAACCCGAGTATTCTGCGTGTGCAAAACTGGCCTACACCCGTTGTATTTGAACGTAGAGCTTATCACACCCGATCATCACGTGGTGTCTCGGCACGACGAACTTTCGCAACGGTGCATACTCAGGGAGAACACTTATACCTTGAAATTTAGTAAGGGATCATCTTATAATGCTACCGTCGTTCTAAGCAAAATAAGATAAACATCACATGCAAGATCTATCTACCACTGTTGGGGAACGTAGTATTTTAAAATTTTCCTACGATCACGCAAGATCTATCTACCAGATGCATAGCAACGAGAGGGAAGAGTGTGTCTACGTACCCTCATAGACCGGAAGCGGAAGCGTCAAGTGACGCGGTTGATGTAGTCGAACTTCTTCGCGATTCAACCGATCAAGTACCGAACGTACGGCACCTCCGTGTTAAGCACACGTTCAGCTGGATGACGTCCCACGAGCTCTTGATCCAGTTGAGCTTCACGGGAGAGTTTCGTCAGCACGACGGCGTGGTGATGGATATGATGTATCTACCGGCGTAGTGCTTCTCCTAAGTACTACGATGGTATGACCGAGGTGTGTTTCTGTGGAGGGGGGCACCGCACATGGCTGGAACAATTCAACTTGTGTGTCTTTGGGTGCCCCCCTACCCCCGTATATAAAGGAGCAAGAGGGGAGGGCCGGCTGGCCTCCTATGGTGCGGCTAGGGCAATCCTACTAGGAATAGGATTGCAATCCTATTCCTAGTAGGAGTCCATCAAGAAGGAAGAGAGGGAAAGGAAAAGAGGGAGAGGTGGCGCCCCCCTAATCCTAGTCCAACTAGGATCCCTAGGTGGGGCGCCGGCTAGCCTCTATGGGCTGCCTCTCTCCTTTCCTCAAGGCCCACTATGGACCATCCCCCCTCGTAGGGGGTTCCGGTAACCCCCTCCGGCAATCTAGTTAAATCCGAAACTTTTCCGGAACACTTCCGGTGTCCGAATATAGTCGTCCAATATATCAATCTTTATGTCTCGGACATTCCGAGACTCCTCGTCATGTCCGTGATCTCATCCGGGACTCCGAACTACCTTCAGTACATCAAAACTCATAAACTCATAATACCGATCGTCATCAAACGTTAAGCGTGCGGACCCTACGGGTTCGAGAACTATGTAGACATGACCGAGACTCATCTCTGGTCAATAACCAATAGCGGAACCTGGATGTTCATATTGGCTCCTACATATTCTACGAAGATCTTTTATCGGTCAAACCGCATAACAACATACGTTGTTCCTTTTGTCATCGGTATGTTACTTGCCCAAGATTCGATCGTCGGTATCTCTATACCTAGTTCAATCTCGTTACCGGCAAGTCTCTTTACTCGTTCCGTAACACATCATCTCGTGACTAACTCATTAGTCTTTTGCTTGCAAGGCTTATTATGATGTGTGTTACCGAGAGGGCCCAGAGATACCTCTCCGACACTCGGAGTGACAAATCCTAATCTTGATCTATGCCAACACCACGAATACTTTTGAAGACACCTGTAGAGAATCTTTATGATCACCCAGTTACGTTGTGACGTTTGATAGCACACAAGGTGTTCCTACGGTATTCGGGAGTTGCATAATCTCATAGTCATAGGAACATGTATAAGTCATGAAGAAAGCAATAGCAGTAAAACTAAACGATCATAGTGCTATGCTAACGGATGGGTCTAGTCCATCACATCATTCTCCTAATGATGTGATCCCGTTGATCAAATGACAACTCATGTCTATGGTTAGGAAACATAACCATCTTTGATCAATGAGCTAGTCTAGTAGAGGCATACTAGGGACACTCTGTTTTGTCTATGTATTCACACATGTACTAAGTTTCCGGTTAATACAATTCTAGCATGAATAATAAACATTTATCATGATATAAGGAAATATAAATAACAACTTTATTATTGCCTCTAGGGAATATTTCCTTCAGAAACTTGTCATCATGATTTTAGTTTTCAATTGGATTATGCTTCACATGATAGTTATTTTGTTGAATTTGCTCCTCCCACTACTATTGATGAGAATAAATTTGCTTATGTGGAGAGTAATAAAATTTCTATGCAAGTAGATCATGAAAAGAATGCTTTATGTGCTGGTTATATGGTTGAATTCATTCATGATGCTACTAAAAGTTATTATGAGAGAGGATCATATGCTTGTAGGAATTGCAATAATATCAAGTTTCCTCTCTATGTGCTTAAAATTTTGAAGTTGTGCTTGTTTTCCCTTCCTATGCTAGTTGATTATTGTTCCCATAAGTTGTTTGCTCACAAAATCCCTATGCATAGGAAGTTGGTTAGACTTAAATGTGCTAGTCATATTATTCATGATGCTCTCTTTATGTTTCAATTCTTATCTTTTATGCGAGCATCCTTGAAATCGTCATGCCTAGCTAGGGGCGTTAAACGATAGCGCTTGTTGGGAGGCAACCCAACTTTATTTTAGTTTCTTTGTTTTTGCTTCTGTTTAGGAATAAATATTGCATCTATCTTCTGTTTAGATGTGGTTTTGTGTTTTGTTTAGTGTTTGTGCCAAGTAGAACCTTTGGGAAGACTTGTGTGAAGTTTATGTGATCTTGCTGTGAAAAACAGAATCGATAGCGCTCGCTAGAATGGTCATCAGATTTTACTGGAGCGTGCTATTTAGTTGATTCTTTTTGCAGATGATTAATAGACAAATGCCTCACGTTTACCAATTTAGTTTGAATTTTTTGGAGTTACAGAAGTATGCGAAACCTTCAGATTACTACAGACTGTTCTGTTTTTGACAGATTCTATTTTTCGTGTGTTGTTTGCTTATTTCAATGCATCTATGAGTAGTATTGGGAAGTATGAACCATAGAGAAGTTGGAATACAGTAGGTTTAACACCAATATAAACGAATAATGAATTCATTGCAGTACCTTTGAGTAGTGGTTTGCTTTCTTATACTAACGGAGCTCACGAGATTTTTGTCTAAGTTTTGTGTTGTGAAGTTTTCAAGTTTTGAGTATTGCTTTGATGGACTATGGAACAAAAAGTGGCAAGAGCCTAAGCTTGGGGATGCCCATGGCACCCCAAGGTAAAATTCAAGGACAACCAAAAGCCTAAGCTTGGGGATGCCCATGGCACCCCAAGGTAAAATTCAAGGACAACCAAAAGCCTAAGCTTGGGGATGCTCCGGGAAGGCATCCCCTCTTTCGTCTTCATCTATCGGTAACTATACTCGGAGATATATTTTTATTCACCACATGATATGTGTTTTTCTTGGAGCGTCAATTTATTTTAGTTTGTTTTGCTTGCTGTTTGAATAATATCCCAAGATCTGAAATTCTTAAATGTTAGAGAGTCTTCACATAGTTACATGATTATTCAACTACTCATTGATCTTCACTTATATCTTTCGGAGTAGTTTGTTCTTGCTCTAGTGCTTCACTTATATCTTTTAGAGCACGGCGGTGGTTTTATTTTGTAGAAATTGTTGATCTCTCATGATTCACTTATATCTATTTGAGAGTCTATTAAAACAGCATGGTAATGTGTTTAGGCTATAAAACTAATCTTCACATGATAGACATCCAATATCAATGTAGTAAAAACTTTCACACTAAGTGCATTGAATATGATGAGAAGTTGGATGCTTAATAATTGTTTTGAGATATGAGGATAGTGATATTAGAGTCATGCTAGTGGAGTTATTATGAAATTGAGAAATGCGTGTGTTAAGGTTAGTGATTCCCGTAGCATGCACGTATGGTGAACCGCTATGTGACGAAGTTAGAGCATGAGGTATTTGTAAAGTGCCAACCTTTGTGTGGAGGTCGGGGGCGCGCGATGGTTAACTCCTACCAACCTCCCCCTAGGAGCATGCGTTGATTGCTTTTTTTATGACTCGTAGATTTTGCAATAAGTATATAAGTTCTTATGACTAATGTTGAGTCCATCGATTATACGCACTCTCACCCTTCCACCGTTGCTAGCCTCTCTTGTATCGCGCAACTTTCGCCGGTACCATACACCCACTATATATCCTTCCTCAAAACATCCACCATATATATTTCTCAAAACAGCCACCATACCTACCTATCATGGCATTTCCATAGCCATTCCGAGATATATTGCCATGCAACATTCCATCGTTCCGTTCATATGACACGCTTCATATTGTCATATTGCCATGCATGATCATGTACTTGACATCGTATTTGTGGCAAGGCCACCATGCATAATTTTTCATACATGTCACTCTTGTTTCATTGCACATCCCGGTACACCGCCGGAGGCATTCATATATAGAGTCATACTTTGTTCTAGTATCGAGTTGTAATGAAAGTGTGATGATCATCATTATTAGAGCATTGTCCCATACTCCCATGGGAGGAAAGGCTAAATCAATAAAGCCCCTCCACAAAAAAAAGAAAAAAAAAAGAAAAAAAGAAAGGCCAAAGAAAAAATAGGCCCAAAAAAAGAAAAAATAGGGAGAATTGCTACTATCTTTTTTTCCACACTTGTGCTTCAAAGTAGCACCATGTTCTTCATTGTAGAGAGTCTCATGCTTAGTCACTTTATATACTAGTGGGAATTTTCGTTATAGAACTTGGCTTGTATATTCCAACGATGGGCTTCCTCAAATGCCCTAGGTCTTCGTGATCCAACCGATCGAGTACCGAACGTACGACACATCCACATTCAGCACACGTTCAGCTCGGTGATGTAATGCCCCGGATGTAATACTTTCCCTTTTGGGCATATAATATATCTCTGGCTTCATCAATTCCATTCCGGGTTCGTTGTCTTTCGGGTGTTCATCATTTTGTTGTGTGCGTGTGTTGTCGTTTGCATCCGGTTCCACGCGTTCCTTCCCGTTGTTCGTTTCGCGTTCCGGAGCTCCCTCACGTGTCTGTGGCGTCCCGTAGGCCTACTTTGTTGTTTGGCCGTGTAACGTTACCGGTTTGGCGCGAGACTTGTCGTGTGTTGTTGTTTTGGTGTGTGTAACCCGCCTGTCAAATCTCGTCGCGTTTCGAGTCCGTTTGCTACACCAACAGTTATTCTCGTGGGCTCAAAGTGCCTCCACTTTGAGGCCCAAGACACCCCTCCAACAGCCCACCAAACCACTCCTAGCCACTTCTATCATCTAGGCCATCGAAATCTGATCGTGTGGCCGAAAACCACACCCCAATTGGACAACCCTAGCTCCTTGTGCCTATATATTTGTCCACTTCCCCCAATTTTCGCCCCAAATCAAGGAAACCCTAGCCCCACTTCATCCCCTACCTCCAGCCTCTCCTCTCTCCACTCCGGCCGGAGCTCGCCGGAGCACCGCCGGAGCACCTCGCCGGAGCACCGCCGGACCCTCGCCGGAGCTCCCCCGCCGCCACCTCGTCCTCGCCGCGCCGCCACCACCTCTCCCGCGGGTCTCCTCTTCTCCACCGCACCATCCCCGCGCAGCCGGCCAGACCTTTCTCCTCCGGCACCCCGCCGTCCAGCCGGCTCGAGGCCAGCTTCACCGCCGCGCTCGGGATCCCGATCCGATCGGATCGAGGGCGTTGACCGAGCCGCCGATCGATCGATCCGATCGATCGTTCGCTGGGCCTCCAGTCGCCAGGGCCGCCTCCTCCCTCGATCGCCTCTCCAGCCGACCGCCTCCTCCGCTGGGCCGAGTCCATGCCCGAAGGCCCAGCCGCGCCCGTCACCTCCTTCCCCGATCGCCAGGCCAGATCTTCCAGCCGCCGCGATCCCTTCCAGGCCGAGGCCCGAGCCGGCCCGTTCCCGTTCCTCCGCGCCCGCAGCTGGGCCGCCTTCCAGCGCGCACCTCAGCCGCTCCAGGCCAGCCTCGCAGCCCCGCGCGGCCCAGATCCGGCGCGGTCGCCAGCAGCGTTCGTCGCTCCAGGCCGGGCCGAGGCCCCCATCCAGCCCAGCCGGCGCCAAGGCCCTCCCCCGCTGCAGGCCCGAGCCGGGCCACTTCGTCCACCCGGGCCAGATCCACTCCTCAGGCCCGTTTGTCCTCCAGATCTAGGTTTACTTTTTTTCACTAAGTCCCTGTTTGCTTGTTGTCTGATGCTATCTTGCAACTGTGATAACTTTTTGTGTGTTGCTCCGTTTTGCGCAAATGACATGTCCAGACGTTCGTGGTGACTAGCACTACGTTTCATTCCTTTGTGCCATGCATGTTTGAGATCATCTAGATGCTTATTTCCCGTTATAAACTGCTGTTAGTGATGTTTTTATGCCATCTTTGCATAGTGATAACTTTTAGCTCGGTTTTCCGATTGATGTAAATGACATGTCCACGTGTTCGTCTTGTCATGATCTACATGATGATTGCTTAGACTTGCATGATAGATTTAATCTTGCCATGTTTAGCGCCGTTGCAAAGTGCCATGTGGCTGTGATGTTGTTTAACTTGTTATGAAATGCCATCTTGTTGAGCTCATTGCTATTGTTGTGATTATCTCCATGATGCATGCTTGTATGTTTCGGAATCACCATCATGTGTACTTTGATGTGGTGCTTACAACTTGCCATGTTTAGTTTTGAGGTGACTTAAACTTGCTCTCAAAGATGCCATGATGAAACTGCTGTTTTAACACAGTGAAATTTCACTAAGTCTGGAATCTGTAATTTCCAGATGCCATGCTTGCTTGCTGTTCGAGGACAATCCATGATAGTTTTGGGGTGACTCTTGATGGTTCCTTGTAGTATATATTGTTTACTTTCCATTAATGCTCTCACATGCTTATTTGAGTGGCTGTAGCATATTTAACTTTGGCTCCAAAGTTGCAATAAATTACTGCTGTCAGGATTTTGTTGTCAAGTTCAATATGTCCAAGCTTGTTGCTATTGATCCGTGGCTCCTTTGGGGGTGCACCAATGGACTTATTTGCTATAGGATATGTCTAGTTTATGTTCATGCTCTTTGTCATGATGTTTGAGTGTTGTAGCTTATTTATCTAGTGCTCCGAAGTTGCTATGTGGCTGTAATTTACAGCTTGTGCACGTTTCTTGTTTCGGGCATAACTTTTAGCCCGTAGCTCCGATTTCAGCGAGTCTTATATGAAACTTGATTGATTTTCCGTGTAGATTCATAATATCCTATTGTTATCATGTTTTGAAGCTTTTTTCTTGAGTGCTATTTTCCGTGCTCCGTGTGCTCTCATAATGCATTAATCATGCATCCATCATTTTTGTGTGCGCATTGCATCTTGTTGATTCGTGCCTTGTGTGATTGTATTGTTTAGAGCCAGAAGCTGAGACCGAGTACGAGTACGAGCAGGAGGTTACTACCGAGGTTGAGCACGAGGACCCCTCTTACGATCCGAACGACAACTCTTCAGGCAAGATGACCGAACTCCGATAACATTACTATCTTTGCCTATTGCTAGTAGTTCCGCTCTATAGTTTTGCCTCGATGCCCATGTTTTCCTGTCAGCCTCCTACTTGTAACCATGAACCTGCTTAACCACCCTACCTATGCAAAACATTGATTGGCTGTACTTAGGCTTCGCTCAGCCCCTCTTATAGCGTTGCTAGTTGCAGGTGAAGTTGAAGATGCTTGCTTCATGTTGAAGTTTTGTTGGGTTATATCACACTATATAAATGCTTAAAATGAAATCATCTATATATTGGCAATGGGTGGAAGGCTAAGCCTTTTGCTTGGTGATTTGTTCCACTCATGCCGCTAGGAACCGTATAAACCGGTGCTATGTTCCTTGATTATGCGTTCCTCACATGGTTGGGGTTTATGGGGCCCCCTCGATAAACCGCTAAGTGCTAAGTCTTTTCCAGCAAGTCCCAACATTGGTACTATTTGCCTAATAACTAAATAAACTTGCATAGGGAGTAATTAACCCTCTTTCTTAATCAACAACCCCGGGCCAGTGCTCCACATGAGTGTTGGTCCGAAACGGGGAGCCTGCGGGGCCGCCTTGGGGAAACCCGAGGTATCTGGCATACACCTGTAGCTTCGCCCATCCCGTCGTGTCCTGAGACTAGATACGCGCGGCTACTATCAGGGTGTCGACACACCGGGAGGATTTGCTGGATTAGCCTTACCTTAGTTCGGAGTATCTTGAGCACGGGATTCCGAGAATACTCGGGTCTTCCCACCTTGGAGTTGCGACTCCGCGGATCGTGGGCTTGTCATGGGCCAAGTTGGAACACCCCTGAAGGGTTATGAACTTTCGAAAGCCGTGCCCGCGGTTATGTGGCAGATGGGAGCTTGTTAATATCCGGTTGTAGATAACTTGACACATTGTTCTAATACACTACCAGCGTGTGTACCGTGACTGTCAATTTCCGAATAGGGATTCGGGAGTTGAACACGGTGGGGTTATGTTTGTTGAGCTTTAGCTAGGATCACTTCGTGATCATCTCTCGACCGAGGCACTTCTCTTCTCGCACTCTTTCACGTAAGCTAGTGCTAGTTGCTGCTGCAGACTCTTATTCTTTTCTTCAGCCTTATCCTCACCCAAGGCTTAAATAGTCTTGTTACCCGGGAACGGGATTGCTGAGTCCTCTGTGGCTCACAGTTACTTCACCACACCAGATGCAGGCCTGATGGTGAGCTATCCAGGTGATGGCACCGAGCTAGACTAGGAGTACGACGAGGAGCGTAGTCGATACTATGTTCGTTATCCTGATGATCAGTAGTGGAACTTCTACTAGGATTCGATCCGACCTATGGATTTAAATTATGTTTGGTATCTTGTCATTTGGATTTTACCCTTAGAGGGCTGTGATGTTTTATTGAATGATGATTTGGATATGTATTATATTTGTGTGACGTGGCGAGTGTAAGCCAACTATTTTTATGTTTTCCATCCCCATCTTTTACATGAGTTGTGCAAAGATACCAGACTTGCGATCATTCCAGCACGGGGTTATGTCTCTAAGTCGTGCCTCGACACGTAGGAGATATAGTCCCATCCTGGGCATTACAAGTTGGTATTCAGAGCCTTCTCCGACCTAGGAGCCCCCACTGATTGATCGAATCGTTGACGGTCGAGTCTAGGCACACACTGAAAAATATTTTGAGTCCTATATTTATATCGGAGAGTAGGATTTCTTTGCTTCTCATCCCTTTCTCTCTGGTGAGGACTCCTGACGACTACTCTTCCCTCTTCTACTTTCAAAAATTACACCAATTTTTTTTAGGAATCTCGCGAGTATTCTTGGATTGTTTCGATGTTCTTTGACGAGAATATTGTTCTCGATGCCTCCTGACATTAGGGGTTGTGGCAGTGTCCCGGGGAGTTGAGCTTCGGGGTATTGTCGTCACAAGCATATCGCGGCAGTACTAAATACTTAAGACGGCCGACATCAAAAATCTCTCCTATACGGTTAGTGGCAAGATAACCCCGACATCACCCAGTACTGGGGAGGTAGTTCGGGAGTATTGCCATAGCTTGTTATAGTGGATGCTTTTCGAAGGTCCGAGGTAGACAGTTTCCAAGAAAGACTGGTTATGTGTTGAAGGATGGATACAGCTGGATGTAGGTTTAGAGTTGATTGCGCGGTGCTTCCCCTGTATCCCCAACACCTGATTGCATAGCTGGAATCTTTCGAAAATTAATAGGTGGGTTTATCCAGTAGATCGTAGGCATTCTTCCAACGAATGCAGGTTAGCGAGTTCGGGGTTCTACATTGAGTGAAGTGGTTTTATGACCGATGTTCTGATCGGGAGTTGCATCTTAAAGGGTCCTTGGCTATGCTGATCCGGGGATTGCAAAACCCTTTCGTAACGCGTTCATAAGCTTTCAGCACAAAGATGTTAGAACGAAGCTCCTATCTTGTGTTTGTTTCCATCCGTACCTTGTTGTTTTTTTCTTATTTTACCTTTTGTCCCCTATGTGGCTTCTCGTGAAGATTGATGTTATCATTTAACTGAGAATTTCATTCGTTCCTCTTGCTCGAATGATTATTGTGAAGACTATGTTGCATTTCAATCCGTTGATTCAGCTTATACCTTCTTTCAATCAATTGCTGATTCGTGGTCATCTCTTTCAGGATGGCTCCGAAACGGGTTCCCAACACTAACCCAGAGGGTGAAGAGGTTCCAGATCGTCCTCCTTCCCCTCCTCCTCCGTCTGAGGCTTGGAGAGCGCTTATGCAGACTACAAATCAGAACACCCAGTTGTTGATGCAGATGATGCAGCAGATGCAAGCTAATCAAGCTAATCAGGGTGTTCCAGGGAATCAAGGCAACTTCTTCAACCAACAGCACCATGCTACTCTCAACCAGTTCTTGGCAAAGAATCCAAAAGCTTTCAGTTACTGTGTCGACCCTCTTGATGCTGAAGATTGGATCACCGATATCAAAAAGCATTTTGAGTGCAGTAACGTAAGGGAAGAGGACTATGTGAAGTTTGTAGCCTTCCAACTCAAAGACCAAGCAGATGACTGGTGGCAGCAGTACAAAGACTCCAGGCCAAGTCGTGTGATCTCTTGGGAGGATTTCTGCAAGGACTTTCGCTCTCACCACATTCCAACAAGTGTCATTGAGGGTATGCGTGAGCAATTTCGCAACCTGAAGCAGGGTGCTATGACTGTCTACCAGTATAATGTCAAGTTCCAAAACCTCGCCCGCTATGCTAAGCAAGACATTCCTGACGCCAAGAGCAAGATCTATCAATTCCGAGGAGGTCTCAAGGATGAACTTCAACTTGCTCTCACCTTGTTCGAGCCCGATGAGTTCGACAAATTCTATAACATGGCGCTCAAACAAGAGGCAGCTCAGCTCAAGATGGAGGCTTCTAAAAAGAGGATTCGAGATGCCGTTCACTCCTCCTCATCGTCTCAGATGGTCTCGAAGCAACAGAAATTTTGGCTTCCTCCTCCTCTAGTGATTCGAGCTCCTTACAACAACTCCAACAACTCCAACAACAACAAGAACTCTAGTGGACGTGGTTTCTCCCACCCACCCAACCCGAGCAACCAGTCGAAGAATCAGTTTCAGTCTCAAGGTTCAAAGTCAAGTGGTTCTCATTTCCGTCCTCTCTCAGAAGTGGTGTGCAATAAGTGTGGCCAGAAGGGTCATTATGCTAACAGATGCCCGAACCCAAAGCGTCTTCCACCTCCTCCACCTGTGAGTTTAGCTATTGTCAAGCATAATCCAAAGTCTGCAAGGGTGAATCTGATGAATGCAGCACAAGCGGAGAATTCTTCTGATGTGATTTTGGGTAACCTTTCAGTTAACTCTTTTCCAGCTAAAGTGTTGTTCGATTCGGGTGCTTCATGTTCCTTCATGTCTTATCCATTTGCATCCAAGCACAACATTGTCACCAAAAATTTGCCTCAGAGGTTGCAAGTTATTTCTCCGGGGAGACGCATGACTTCTACTGTGTATGCTCCGGATGTTTCTATTCGCATGGGTGATTATCGCTTTTTGGCTAAACCGGTGGTTCTTGGTAATTCCGACATTGACCTCATCCTCGGGATGGACTGGCTTTCTCAGCATGATGCTCACATTGATTGTGCACAGAAAGAAGTCAAGATGACTCATCCTGATGAAGATGTGATTATCTTCGCCTCCAGGGATAACACTATCAGGCTTTTCTCTCTCAATGATAAGGGCAAAATTAATGACATATCTCAAATTCCGGTGGTAAACGAATATCAAGACGTCTTTCCTGAAGAACTTCCAGGCATGCCTCCACACCGTCAGGTGGAATTCGTCATTGAACTCGAGCCGGGTACTGAGCCAGCATGCCGGCGTCCGTACAAGCTCTCTCCTAAAGAATTGAAGGAGTTGAAGAAGCAGCTTGATGAACAGGAGTGTATGGGTCTCATCAGGCCTAGTACGTCTCCTTGGGGCTGTGGTGTCTTATTCGTCAAGAAGAAAGATGGCACGGAACGTCTCTGCGTTGATTACCGGCCATTGAACAAGAAGACAATAAAGAACAAGTATCCGCTCCCCAACATCAACGAACTCTTCGAGCAGCTCAAAGGAGCTAAAGTGTTCTCTAAGCTTGATCTCCGAATGGGCTATCACCAAATTCGCATTCGCGAGAAAGACATTCCCAAGACTGCCTTCAGAACGAGTTTCGGTTCATACGAGTATATAGTCATGTCCTTTGGTCTCGCCAATGCTCCTCCTACCTTCTCGAGAATGATGCACTACATCTTCAACCCCTACACCGGCGAGTTTGTGCTTGTGTATCTGGATGATATTCTGGTATTTTCCAAGAATGAAGAAGATCACGAAAAGCACTTACGTCTGGTTCTTGACCGACTCCGTGAGCATAAGTTCTATGCCAAGTTCTCCAAGTGCGAATTTTGGCTTGATAAGGTTTTGTACCTGGGCCATATCATCTCAGCTGACGGTAATGCGGTAAACCCCGAGAAAGTTGAAGCAATTGTCAACTGGGAAGCTCCTCAGAACGTCAAGCAACTCCGAAGTTTTCTGGGTCTTGCCAGCTATTGCAGAAGGTTCGTTGAGAACTTCTCCAAGATTGCCAAGCCTCTTTCCAACTTGCTTCAGAAGAATGTCAAATACTTTTGGTCTCCAGAGTGTGAAGTGGCATTCAGAACTCTCAAAGAAAAGCTCGTCTCTGCTCCAGTTCTTACTCCTCCAGATGAGTCCAAGCCCTATGAAGTATTCTGTGATGCTTCTCTTCAAGGACTTGGTGGTGTGCTTATGCAAGACAAGAGAATTGTGGCATACACTTCTCGTCAGCTCAAGCCAAGTGAGAAGAACTATCCCACACATGATCTCGAGCTAGCAGCTGTGGTACATGCTTTGATTACGTGGAGACATCTGTTGTTGGGAAGAAAAGTCGACATCTTCACCGGTCACAAGAGCTTGAAGTACATATTCACACAGCCGAATCTGAACCTCCGCCAGACTCGTTGGGTTGAAATGATCCAAGAGTATGATCCCAGCATCGAATACACTCCTGGCAAGGCGAATGTGATTGCAGATGCTTTGAGCAGAAAGGCATATTGCAACAGCCTTCTTATCAAGCCGTTCCAGCCTGAGCTTTGTGAAGCTTTCAGGAAGCTCAACCTTCAAGTTGTACCGCAGGGTTTTCTTGCAAATCTTCAAGTGGCTCCTACCTTGCAAGATCAGGTCCGTGAGGCCCAACTCAATGATGCCATGGTGCAGAAGGTGAAACATGGTATTGCAAAGGGCACTCCTAAATACAAGTGCTATCGTGTTGATGAGAGAGATACCTTGTTCTTCGAGGACAGACTTGTTGTTCCCAAAGGTGATCTCAGGAAGCTCATACTGGAAGAAGCACATGATTCTCTCCTTTCCATTCATCCTGGTAGTTCCAAGATGTACCAAGATCTCAAGCAGTCTTACTGGTGGACACGCATGAAAAGGGAGATTGCCCAATTCGTGAATGAATGTGATGTTTGCAGAAGAGTGAAAGCAGAACATCAACGTCCAGCCGGTCTTCTCCAACCTCTTCCTATTCCCGAGTGGAAATTCGACCACATTGAAATGGATTTCGTCACTAGCTTTCCTAAGTCCAAGAGAGGGAATGATTCTATCTTCGTGGTGATTGACAAGCTTACCAAAGTCGCTCACTTCCTTCCAGTCAAAGAATCCATCAATGCAGCTCAATTGGCAGAGTTGTACACTTCTAGAATTGTGTCCTTACATGGCATTCCTCAAGTTATCTCCTTAGACCGTGGAAGTTTGTTCACTTCCAAGTTCTGGGACTCCTTTCAGTCCGCCATGGGCACTAAGATCAGGTTCAGCACTGCTTTTCACCCTCAGACTAGTGGTCAAGTCGAGCGAGTGAATCAGATTCTAGAAGACATGCTCAGAGCCTGTGTCATATCTTTTGGCATGAAATGGGAAGATTGCCTTCCATTTGCCGAGTTCTCTTACAACAACAGATTTCAAGCAAGTGCCGACAAAGCTCCGTTTGAAATCCTCTATGGCAGAAAGTGTCGTACCCCTCTCAACTGGTCTGAAACAGGCGAACGTCAACTTCTTGGCAATGACTTGATCTCAAAAGCCGAAGAAATGTGCAAAGTCATACGTGAGAATCTCAAGGCCGCTCAGTCGCGTCAGAAGAGCTACTATGACAGCAAGCATCGTGATTTGGCTTTCAACATTGGTGATCATGTTTATCTCCGTGTTTCTCCGATGAAAGGCACCCAAAGATTCGGTATCAAAGGAAAGCTTGCTCCTAGATACGTCGGGCCTTTCAAGATCCTTGGCAAAAGAGGCGATCTAGCCTATCAACTTGAGCTCCCTTCCAACTTCGCCAATGTTCATGATGTGTTCCATGTGTCTCAACTCCGCAAATGCTTCAAGGCACCTGAACGCATGATTCCGTTTGAAGAGATTGATCTTCAACAAGACCTGTCTTACCGAGAGCATCCCGTTGCTATTCTCGAAGAAATCGAGCGCAAGACCCGCAACAAGTCCATCAAATTCTTGAAAGTCAAGTGGTCACATCACACCGACCAAGAAGCGACATGGGAACGAGAAGATCATCTTCGTTCCGAGTACCCTTCCTTTTTCCAGTCCTAGATCTCGGGACGAGATCTTTTTGTAGTACAGGAGAGTTTGTAATGCCCCAGATGTAATACTTTTCCTTTTGGGCATATAATATATCTCTGGCTTCATCTATTCCATTCCGGGTTCGTTGTCTTTCGGGTTTTCGTCGTTTTGTTGTGTGCGTGTGTGGCATTCATTCATATCATGTAGACATGTGCATCGCATTGCATTTGTGTTGTCGTTTGCATCCGGTTCCACGCGTTCCTTCCCGTTGTCCGTTTCGCGTTCCGGAGCTCCCTCACGTGTCCGTGGCGTCCCGTAGGCCTATTTTGTTGTTTGGCCGTGTAACGTTACCGGTTTGGCGCGAGACTTGTCGTGTGTTGTTGTTTTGGTGTGTGTAACCCGCCTGTCAAATCTCGTCGCGTTTCGAGTCCGTTTGCTACCCCAACAGTTATTCTCGTGGGCTCAAAGTGCCTCCACTTTGAGGCCCAAGACACCCCTCCAACAGCCCACCAAACCACTCCTAGCCACTTCTATCATCTAGGCCATCTAAATCTGATCGTGTGGCCGAAAACCACACCCCAATTGGACAACCCTAGCTCCTTGTGCCTATATATTTGTCCACTTCCCCCAATTTTTGCCCCAAATCAAGGAAACCCTAGCCCCACTTCATCCCCTACCTCCAGCCTCTCCTCTCTCCACTCCGGCCAGAGCTCGCCGGAGCACCGCCAGAGCACCTCGCCGGAGCACCGCCGGACCCTCGCCGGAGCTCCCCCGCCGCCACCTCGTCCTCGCCGCGCCGCCACCACCTCTCCTGCGGGTCTCCTCTTCTCCACCGCACCATCCCCGTGCAGCCGGCCGGACCTTTCTCCTCCGGCGCCCCGCCGTCCAGCCGGCTCGAGGCCAGCTTCACCGCCGCGCTCGGGATCTCGATCCGATCGGATCGAGGGCGTTGACCGAGCCGCCGATCGATCGATCCGATCGATCGTTCGCTGGGCCTCCAGTCGCCAGGGCCGCCTCCTCCCTCGATCGCCTCTCCAGCCGACCGCCTCCTCCGCTGGGCCGAGTCCACGCCCGAAGGCCCAGCCGCGCCCGTCACCTCCTTCCCCGATCGCCAGGCCAGATCTTCCAGCCGCCGCGATCCCTTCCAGGCCGAGGCCCGATCCGGCCCGTTCCCGTTCCTCCGCGCCCGCAGCTGGGCCGCCTTCCAGCGCGTGCCTCAGCCGCTCCAGGCCGGCCTCGCTGCCCCGCGCAGCCCAGATCCGGCGCGGTCACCAGCCGCGTTCGTCGCTCCAGGCCGGGCCGAGGCCCCCATCCAGCCCAGCCGGCGCCAAGGCCACTTCGTCCACCAGGGCCAGATCCACTCCTCAGGCCCGTTTATCCTCCAGATCTAGGTTTACTTTTTTTCACTAAGTCCCTGTTTGCTTGTTGTCTGATGCTATCTTGCAACTGTGATAACTTTTTGTGTGTTGCTCCGTTTTGCGCAAATGACATGTCCAGACGTTCGTGGTGACTAGCACTACGTTTCATTCCTTTGTGCCATGCATGTTTGAGATCATCTAGATGCTTATTTTTCTGTTGCAAGAGTGCATCCCGTTATAAACTGCTGTTAGTGATGTTTTTATGCCATCTTTGCATAGTGATAACTTTTAGCTCGGTTTTCCGATTGATGCAAATGACATGTCCACGTGTTTGTCTTGTCATGCTCTAGATGATGATTGCTTAGACTTGCATGATAGATTTAATCTTGCCATGTTTAGCATCGTTGCAAAGTGCCATGTGGCTGTGATGTTGTTTAACTTGTTATGAAATGCCATCTTGTTGAGCTCATTGCTATTGTTGTGATTATCTCCATGATGCATGCTTGTATGTTTCGGAATCACCATCATGTGTACTTTGATGTGGTGCTTACCACTTGCCATGTTTAGTTTTGAGGTGACTTAAACTTGCTCTCAAAGATGCCATGATGAAACTGCTGTTTTAACACTTAGTGAAATTTCACTAAGTCTGGAATCTGTAATTTCCAGATGCCATGCTTGCTTGCTGTTCTAGGACAATCCATGATAGTTTTGGGGTGACTCTTGATGGTTCCTTGCAGTATATATTGTTGGTTTTCCATTCATACTCTCACATGCTTATTTGAGTGGCTGTAGCATATTTAACTTTGGCTCCAAAGTTGCAATAAATTACTGCTGTCAGGATTTTGTTGTCAAGTTCAATATGTCCAAGCTTGTTGCTATTGATCCGTGGCTCCTTTGGGGGTGCACCAATGGACTTATTTGCTGTAGGATATGTCTAGTTTATGTTCATGCTCTTTGCCACGATGTTTGAGTGCTATAGCTTATTTATCTAGTGCTCTGAAGTTGCTATGTGGCTGTAATTTACAGTTTGTGCACGTTTCTTGTTTCGGGCATAACTTTTAGCCCGTAGCTCCGATTTCAGCGAGTCTTATATGAAACTTGATTGATTTTCCGTGTAGATTCATAATATACTATTGTTATCATGTTTTGAAGCTTTTTGCTTGAGTGCTATTTTCCGTGCTCCGTGTGCTCTCATAATGCATCAATCATGCATCCATCATTTTTTTGTGGGCATTGCATCTTGTTGATTCGTGCCTTGTGTGATTGTATTGTTTAGAGACGAAAGCTGAGACCGAGTACGAGTACGAGCACGAGGTTACTACCGAGGTTGAGCACGAGGACCCCTCTTACGATCCGAACGACAATTCTTCAGGCAAGATGACCGAACCCCGATAACATTACTATCTTTGCCTATTTCTAGTAGTTCCGCTCTATAGTTTTGCCTCGATGCCCATGTTTTCCTGTCAATTTCCTACTTGTAACCATGAACCTGCTTAACCACCCTACCTATGCAAAACATTGATTGGCTATACGTAGGCTTCGCTCAGCCCCTCTTATAGCGTTGCTAGTTGCAGGTGAAGTTGAAGATGCTTGCTTCATGTTGAAGTTTTGTTGGGTTATATCACACTATATAAATGCTTAAAATGAAATCATCTATATATTGGCAATGGGTGGAAGGCTAAGCCTTTTGCTTGGTGATTTTTTCCACTCATGCCGCTAGGAACCGTATAAACCGGTGTTATGTTCCTTGATTATGCGTTCCTCACACGGTTGGGGTTTATGGGGCCCCCTCGATAAACCGCTAAGTGCTAAGTCTTTTCCAGCAAGTCCCAACATTGGTACTATTTGCCTAATAACTAAATAAACTTGCATAGGGAGTAATTAACCCTCTTTCTTAATCAACAACCCCGGGCCAGTGCTCCACATGAGTGTTGGTCCGAAACGGGGAGCCTGCGGGGCCGCCTTGGGGAAACCCGAGGTATCTGGCATACACCTGTAGCTTCGCCCATCTGGTCGTCTCCTAAGACTAGATACGCGCGGCTACTATCAGGGTGTCGACACGCCGGGAGGATTTGCTGGATTAGCCTTACCTTAGTTCGGAGTATCTTGAGCACGGGATTCCGAGAATACTCGGGTCTTCCCACCTTGGAGTTGCGACTCCGCGGATCGTGGGCTTGGCATGGGCCAAGTTGGAACACCCCTGAAGGGTTATGAACTTTCGAAAGCCGTGCCCGCGGTTATGTGGCAGATGGGAGCTTATTAATATCCGGTTGTAGATAACTTGACACATTGTTCTAATACACTACCAGCGTGTGTACCGTGACTGTCAATTTCGGAATAGGGATTCGGGAGTTGAACACGGTGGGGTTATGTTTGTTGAGCTTTAGCTAGGATCACTTCGTGATCATCTCTCGACCGAGGCACTTCTCTTCTCGCACTCTTTCACGTAAGCTAGTGCTAGTTGCTGCTGCAGACTCTTATTCTTTTCTTCAGCCTTATCCTCACCCAAGGCTTAAATAGTCTTGTTACACGGGAACGGGATTGCTGAGTCCTCTGTGGCTCACAGTTACTTCACCACACCAGATGCAGGTCCGATGGTGAGCTATCCAGGTGATGGCACCGAGCTAGACTGGGAGTACGACGAGGAGCGTAGTCGATACTATGTTCGTTATCCTGATGATCAGTAGTGGAACTTCTACTAGGATTCGGTCCGACCTGTGGATTTAAATTATGTTTGGTATCTTGTCATTTGGATTTTACCCTTAGAGGGTTGTGATGTTTTATTGAATGATGATTTGGATATGTATTATATTTGTGTGACGTGGCGAGTGTAAGCCAACTATTTTTATGTTTTCCATCCCCATCTTTTATATGAGTTGTGCAAAGATACCAGACTTGCGATCATTCCAGCATGGGGTTATGTCTCTAAGTCGTGCCTCGACACATAGGAGATATAGTCCCATCCTGGGCATTACAGGTGACGTCCACGCCTTCTTGATCCTGCACGACGGCGAGGTAGTAGATGAGTTTCGACATCATGATGGTGTGGTGACGGTGATGGTGATGTGATCTCCGCAGGGCTTCGCCTAAGCACTACGAAAATATGACCGAGGGAGTAAACGGTGGACGGGGCGCTGCACACGACTAAGACAATGTTGTATACCTATGTGGTGCCCCCTCCCCAGGTATATATAGGTGGGAGGGGAGAGGGAGGCAGCCAGGGCAGCCAACGTATCAATAATTTTTTATTGTTTCATGCTATTATATTATCCTTCTAGGATGTTTAATGGGCTTTGTCATACACTTTTATATGATTTTTGGGACTAACCTATTAACCTAGAGCCCAGTGCCAGTTTTAGTTTTTTCCTTATTTTTGAGTTTTACAGAAAAGGAATATCAAACGGAGTCCAATTGACGTGCCAATTTTTGATAATTTTTTCTGGACCAAAAGAAGCCCCCGAAGTAAAAGAGTTGGGCCAGGAGAGCCACGGGCTGCCCACGAGAGTGGGGGCGCGCCCTGGGCAGGTGGTGGCGCCCCCTATCTCGTGGACAGCCCAGAGGGCCCCTGACTTGTGCCCTACGCCAAAAAATCCTATAAATACTGAAGCCTTCGGAAATTAAACTAGATCGGGAGTTCCGCCACCGAAAGCCTCTGTTGCCACCGAAAACCAATCTAGACCCGTTCTGGCACCCTGCCGGAGGGGGGGACCCCTCTCCGGTGGCTATCTCCATCATCCCGGTGCTCTCCATGACAAGGAGGGAGTAGTCCACCCTCGGGGCTGAGGGTGTGTATGAGTAGCTATGTGTTTGATCTCTCTCTCTCGTGTTCTTGAGATTGTAATGCCCAGAATGGGACTATACCTCCTACGTGTCGAGGCATGACTTAAAGGTATAAGCCCATTCTGGAATGATCTCAAGTTTGGTATCTTTGCACGACTCATGTAAAAATAGGGATGAAATTGCAAAAGGAGATAGTTGGCTTACACTCGCCACTTCACACAATTCATTACATAAGCAAAAACATTATTCAAAACATCACAACCCGACTACGGGCGAAGATCCAAAAGAAAGATACCAAAACATAAAGCCACAGGTCCGAATCGCCCCTAGTAGAAACCACTACTGATCGTCGAAAACGTCACACACAGACGGCCAAACTCTCTTCATCGAGCTCCCAGTGAAGTACTTGAACCAGCGCCTGCATCATTCTCGACTGAACCTGCATCTGGTGTTGTAGTATCTGTGAGCCACGAGGACTCAGCAATCCCATATCCATGGGTATCAAGACTAGCAAAGCTTTATGGGTATGGAGAAGGATAGTGGTGAGGTTGCAGCAGCGGCTAAGCATAATATGGTGGCTAACTTACGAGTACAAGAATAAGATGAGCATCTACGCAAACGGTCGCAAACTAGTAGTGATCGCTAAAGATCCTGAACTACCTACGAGTCAAGCATAACCCCACCGTGTTCTCTTCTCAAAGTGAAAAGAGACAGTCATGGTTACTCACACAGTTGTGTGTTTTACTCGGATCCTCTGTCCAGTTTTCTACAACCGGACATTAACAAATTCCAATCTGCCACATAACCGCGGGCACGGCTTTCGAAAGATTATAACCCTACAGGGGTGTCCCAACTTAGCCCATCACAAGCTCTCACGATTAGCTGAAGTGATAAATATAATATCATCACCCCTTATCTTAGGGAAATCCGATCAGGCTCGGCATCCCGGTGCACAAGACATTTCGACAATGGTAAAACAAGTCCAGCAAGACCTCCCGGTGTGTCGACACCCTTATAGTAGCCGCGCGTATCCCGTCTCAGGCAACGACCGGATGGGTGATCCTACGAGTAAAACCAATCCTCGAGTTTCGGTAACCCGTTGAGAGACCGGTGCAAAAGAAAAGGTGGCGTGAGCGAGTCGAACAAGATGAAAAGGTGGGGTGATCCCGTCACCGGGTTCCCACGAGTCGGCGACGAGGCAACCGAGGAGCATGACAAAGTATGAAACGGGCACGGTGCACACAAGGGAAAACATCTCATACAACCACAAGCATTCATCCACGGGTCATCGTCACGGGGTTATACCTTCGGAACATTCGTTTCGGGGCGGCTCGAGATCGTAGAGGAAGTAGTGGTACTCGCGGGTCATGGTACACGTTCGTAGAGGGAAGTAGTCGTTTCGTTCGTAGTCGTTCACATTTTCGAAGAGGTACTTGTCGCGGCATCGGACGTCTTCGGGGCGACGGTAGTGGTACACGGTTCTTCGGCGACGGTCGTCGTACACGTTCCGTAGAGGTACACGTTATGTAGCCGTTCACGCAACGGTAGTTGGACTCGTCGTGGAAGTAGTGGTACAACTCCGTAGATGTTCGGGGTCGGTGACGTGGTACTTGGGGGTTCTCGTTCTTGCGACGGTAGTGGAACTTGACGTATCTCCAAGTGTAGTCGTGCTCGGTCCTCGGGGCACCGGAGAGGAACTTGACGCATCGTGTAGTCGTTCGTTCGTAGCGGTCTTGCCGGTCTCGGTCTCGAGTCGTCGAGGTACTTGAATCGAAACGGCAACACACAACGCGAGTGTAACAAGCAACAGATTGGTGTGGTTCTGGCCACACAAGGTGGTCTCAGCCGTCGGCCAATAGGGCAGCTCGGGACACGGGAGCGGTTGGAGGAGGGCGCGGGGCGCTGGTGCAGGGAACGACGAGACGAGGTGGTCGGCGGGTGGAGCAGCAGAGGCCATGGCAGGGGCGTCGGAGCAGAGGCCATGGCTCGGGCGGCGATGAGGAGACGAGGCAGGGCCTGGGGCTGAGCGCTGCGGCGGGCGCAGGCAAGCGCACCGCGCGGCCGCGGCGAGGATGCGCTGGAGACGAGCGGCGCACTGGACGAGGCCTTGGCGGCGACGGCGGCGTCCCCTGACCGGCCGGGCTGCTCGAGGGTTGCGGCCTTGGCGCGCCGGTGGCCGGCGCGAGGCGCGGAGGAGGCCGGAGATGGAGGGGCGCGGGCGCTGCGGCGCTGGGGATGGAGGCGCGGGCGCTGCGGCGCTGGGGATGGAGGCGCGGGGCGCTGCGGGAGAAAAGGGGCGAGGGGGCAGCAGGGTGGCGACGAGGTCGATGTGGATCGAGCCGAGGCTCTGCCTGGGGGCGCTGACGGGAGGACTGGGAGGAGATCGAGGGAGAGATGAGCAGCATGGGGATCGGCTAGGTTAGAAGGGGGGTGCAGGATGGGCTGAAGTGGCCGGCTGGGCCTTGGTTGGTCAGGCCCAAGAGGCCGGCTGGGCTGGTTCTCTCTGCTCCCTCTCTTTAATACTATTAGCAGAAAAAAATAGAAAGAAAGAAATGAGAGAAAGGAAAGGTTAGAGAAGGAACTTGGGAATAGGGTTTTATTTTTCTTGGACTCGCCAAATGTGCATGGTCCATGAAAAAATAGGAGTGGGCATGATTGAAAGTTTAAATTCAAATTCATTTGAATTTAATTCAAATGATTTGAACAAGATTGAGGCTGGAGAGTCCAAAAATATTGAGAATTTTGGTGGAGCTCGGGAAAATGATTAAAGAATTGTTGGCAAAATTCGAGGCAGGAATTGAGATAGAAAATGCATGGAACTTAAATTGTAAGTGTGTTATGGTGAATGCCAAATGAATGGAATAATTTATAATAGCTCCATAAATATTAGGAGGATATGTTATAAAGAGAAGTCATCCTTCCCTCGATTTAAATGGACCGAAGGTCCATACAATTTATTTGGTTGAGATGCAAAGATTAATGACATGATGGCATGATGACATGATGCAATGCAAAAAAAAAATAACACAAGCACAAATGAAACACACGGGAAACTCGGAACATCTGGAGTCTTTTGCGACGTCGGTCTTCGGGCGTCACAACTCTCCCACACTAACAGAGGATCTCGACCCGAGATCCTAGAGATGGCACTGGATAGAAACGAAAGAGGAAGAGGTAAACAGTTGCTTCTTTGACAAACGAGTGAAACCAAGAACCTTGAGAGGTTGAACAATCTTGAAAGAAAGAATGCAACGGAGATGAACAAAGTTAAAAGCACTCCGGTAAAATGAGGAACAAGGAACATTACGAGAACCTTGTAGATTGAAAGACATGAAACAAGAGCTTACGAACCAAAAGAATATGAAACCGCAACGGTATAGCCAAGGAATAAGAATGACATAATTTGGACATCACTCCGTCTAAAAATGTAAGGAATTGAACATGAACTTGCCAAGTTGGGATGATACTTGATGAAAACAACAACACACAGCCTCTGAAACAATTGAAAGAATGACACAAGGGGTAAGAGAGATTTCAGATAGCACTCCGGTTAAAAGATAGGCAAAACTTGATAAGATGAGAGAACTAGAATGGAGGACACAACAGTCCGGTTAAATAGACAAGCAAGGGAGAATATGATCTTGATAAAAACGAGATGATGGTCAAAGAGAGCAATATCACAAAGCCTCCGGAACAAAAGAATAGATGCAAAATCGTTGGGAAGAAAGAACGGAGAAGAAAATGACAACTTCTCTCAAAATTGAATTTGAAAGAGCATCCTTACAAAGAAGGGTTGAACGGAGTTGATTTTTTTAAAAAATATCAACAACGAAAACGAATAAGCTTGATGTGGGCTTATGGAAAACATCTCAAAATTATGAGGTGACAACCAACCACTAACAGAAACGAATTGCTTGGATTGAGATCAACAAGGAGACGATAAACTTATTTCACCAGAAGGATAAATGAAAAACTTGGGTCATTTATAAGCACCATAATAGCAACAATCCTTAGGGAAAGATTTTAGGTGAAAAACAACCCAAGATTACTCCTACGAATAGATTGAAGGGTTGGAAAGATCTCCTGAACAAGGAAAATGATGGTTTTAAATATCTCATTCTTGATAACTCGTGAATCATAAAACATGGAGGAAAATTATCAAGAATGACATAACACCACTCAACAGATAAGGGAGCAAGAATTGCAATTGGAATGCATGATGAAGAATGCTTGAGCTCCAACAAGAATCTTGATGAAGACTTCGAGGATGAATTAAAACATGATGAACCACCATGAAAACTCCGGTAATGAAAGCATGAGAAGTGAAAGATGAAAAGAATAAGATTCAAGGCCTGCGATGAATTAGATTGAGGTTTGAAATGATATAATTGAAATAACTAGGAACTCCGGAAAACAAGATGAACAACTTAGAACCGAGAATATATTCCTCATGAATAAACTCTAACAAAGGGATTAATCCACTTGGATGAAATAAGAATAAGAATTATGTTATGCATATCCTTCACCAATTTAAATTGGAGACAAGCAATGGATTTGGCACACTACTTATTCTCGTTGGAAAGGATTAAGAGAGATCTCGCACAAGCTTGGGTAATTCTTCAACGAACCACCGTACAAATTGAAATGGAGTGATGACAAAGAATAATCCACCGTAAGGAATTGAAATAGAGTGAATATAAAAGAATGAATCATCGGGAAGAATATGGAGACGAACGAAGAGACATCAATGAAGAATATTTGGAGGACGAAGTTGAAAACTGAGAACAAAGAATCTTCTGAAATGATGGCCTTCGGAGGATCACAATGGAAAAGAATTCATGAAATGCTTCGGATGGGTATAAAAAAAGAATTCCTCACAATCGGAACAATAATGAGGATGGCATGAAGCTAGAACCACGAATCTTGGAAGAACGGATAAGGATTCAAGAGGAACTCGTCTTCGGGTCTTCAAAATCTGAGAAGACGATGAGATACACCACCATGAATTGTATAGGCACTCCGTAATGAAGAATTAAAAGGTTGAACCAATGATGAAAAAGAATTTGAAAGCGGTCTTGGAGAAGGCATGTGACTGATGGGAATCATTCTTATGTCACACTTTGAAAATAATTTGAGTATAACTCCAGAAAAATAATTAGAAGTGTCAGGTAAGATCGTGGAAAAAGACCTGTGGGTTAGGGCCCACTAAAGAATCACCGTTGAAAAAGATTGCTTAAGAGATACTGCACCGGTTGAATTAAATGGCTTGAGTAAGATAACAATCCTCAAAATAGCTTGAAAGGATTAAGAATGGAAACACGAATCTTCTGAGATACCTTGTACACACCGGATAAGGATAGGAGAGTTGAATGAATAAGAGAGCCTTCAGATAATAAATTTCAACATGGGAAAACATGTGAAACAAGAGGTACAAATATGATCAATACGGAAGCTTGGATTTAGTCCACCGGAGAAGAATATTGGAATTAAGAATGATGAACTTGAAACTCTTGAGCATCTTCACGATAATTCATCGGATAAGAACATTGAAGGAAAGAATGAAGAAACATCACATGAATAAAATGGATACTTCATTAAGAATTCTAGCTCCATAAAGAAAAAAGGGTGGGAGGGTGGGGAAAAACAAAGACAACTTGGCATGAATGAAACAGACAAATCGTCAGATTTCTCAACGGCGTCTGTATGGAATAACTTGAAGAGAAGGCACACCGGTTGAAAAGAATTAACATGAAAATCTCGATGGTCAAAAGAATTAGCACTCCCATAGAAATATGAGAACACCAATTAGGAAGGGTATGGAATCAACATTTGACATCGAAGCAACTCGAATACCAGAATCAAAATGAAACAAAGGATAGATATGTTGCAACATAATCTTCACAATATCATTCGAACAGAGAATTGAACGAATGAATTCCGCAGGTACATCAACTTGTCGAGAAGCCACTTGGAAGAACAAAAGGTAAATAAAGCAACAAGGAGCAGATAGAACAAATACAAGATAGAAGCTTCGTCCCAAATATTCGTGCTGAAAGCTCATGGAACGTGTTACAAAAGGGTTTTGCAATCCCCGGATCAGCATAGCCAAGGACCCTTTAAGATGCAACTCCCGGTCGGAACAAGCCCATAAACCACTTCACTCAATGTAGAACCCCGAACTTCATATCATGCATTCGTTGGAAGAATGCCTACGAACTACTAGATGAACCCACCTATTAATTTCCGAAAGTTTCCAGTTATGCAATCAGGTGTTGGGGATACAGGGGAAGCACCGCGCACTCAACTCTAATCCTACATCCAGCTGTATCCATCCTTCAACACATAACCAGTTATTTCCGGAAACTGTTTACCTCGGACCTTCGAAACGCATCTACTATACAAGCTATGGCAATACTCCCGAACTACCTCCCCAGTACTGGGTGATGTCGGGGTTATCTTGCCACTAACCGCATAGGAGAGTTTTCGATGTCGGCCGTCTTAAGTATCCTAGAACTGATGCGATATATTTGTGACGACAACACCTCGGAGCTCAACTCCCCGGGACACTGCCACAACCCCTAAATGACAAGAGGCATCGAGAACAATGTTCTCGTCACAAAGACATCGGAACAATCCAAACAATACTCGCGTGATCCTAAAAAAAAATTGGTGAATTTTGAGAGTAGAAGAGACAAAAGTAATCGTCGGGAGTCCTCACCAAAGTGAAAAGAGATGAGGAGCAAAAGAAATCCTACTCTCCGATATATATATATAGAACTCAAAACATTTTCAAGTGTGTGCCTAGACTCAATTGTCAACGATTCGATCAATCAGTGGGGGCTCCAAGGTCGGAGAAGGCTCTGAATACCAACTTGTAATGCCCAGAATGGGACTATACCTCCTACGTGTCGAGGCACGACTTAAAGGTATCAGCCCATTCTGGAATGATCTCAAGTTTGGTATCTTTGCACGACTCATGTAAAAATAGGGATGAAATTGCAAAAGGAGATAGTTGGCTTACACTCGCCACTTCACACAATTCATTACATAAGCAAAAACATTATTCAAAACATCACAACCCGACTACGGGCGAAGATCCAAAAGAAAGATACCAAAACATAAAGCCACAGGTCCGAATCGCCCCTAGTAGAAACCACTACTGATCGTCGAAAACGTCACACACATACGGCCAAACTCTCTTCATCGAGCTCCCAGTGAAGTACTTGAACCAGCTCCTGCATCATTCTCGACTGAACCTGCATCTGGTGTTGTAGTATCTGTGAGCCACGAGGACTCAGCAATCCCATATCCATGGGTATCAAGACTAGCAACGCTTTATGGGTATGGAGAAGAATAGTGGTGAGGTTGCAGCAGCGGCTAAGCATAATATGGTGGCTAACTTATGAGTACAAGAATAAGATGAGCATCTACGCAAACGGTCGCAAACTAGTAGTGATCGCTAAAGATCCTGAACTACCTACGAGTCAAGCATAACCCCACCGTGTTCTCTTCTCAAAGTGAAAAGAGACAGTCATGGTTACTCACACAGTTGTGTGTTTTACTCGGATCCTCTGTCCAGTTTTCTACAACCGGACATTAACAAATTCCAATCTACCACATAACCGCGGGCACGGCTTTCGAAAGATAATAACCCTGCAGGGGTGTCCCAACTTAGCCCATCACAAGCGCTCACGATTAGCTGAAGTGATAAATATAATATCATCACCCCTTATCTTAGGGAAATCCGATCAGGCTCGGCATCCCGGTGCACAAGACATTTCGACAATGGTAAAACAAGTCCAGCAAGACCTCCCGGTGTGTCGACACCCTGATAGTAGCCACACGTATCTCGTCTCAGGCCAAGACCGGATGGGTGATCCTACGAGTAAAACCAATCCTCGAGTTTCCCCGTGGTGGCACCGCATAACCCCCGTTTGGGACCAACACCATCAGCACTGGCTCCCCCTGCTATGTAGACAAGAGTACCCGAGGGTGCGACCCCCTATGCAAATTTAATTAATTATTTAAGTTGTTATTATGAGGCAAATTAAAACCAATGTTGGGCCTTGCTGGAGGAGTTTTATTCAAAGTCGAAGTGTCAAGGGGTCCCCATCCACCCATCGTGTAAGGAACGCAAAATCAAGGAACATAATGCCGGTTTATCGGCGCCTAAGGTGGCATGAGTGGAACAAAACACCGAGCAAAAGTCCAAGCCTTCCACCCATGCCCAGTATATAGGTGTGTTAAATAATAATAATAGATATTGTGATATTCCAACAACAAGTTCCCTCCTGGAACGATCTTCATCTTCACCTGCAACTAACAACGCTATAAGAGGGGCTGAGCAAGCGGGTAACATAGCCAAACAATGGTTTTGCTAGGAAGGTGTCAAAGGTCAGAGGTTTCATGGCAACAAGGAGAGGGCTGACAATAAAAGATAGGTAGCGCGACATGTAACGATAGCATCGAGACAACTAAGCATGGAAATGGTAGTAAGGGTATCCAAGGGTATGATCATCTTGCCTGGGATTCCGCAAGGAAGAAGAACAAGTCCATGAAGTAGACGGAGCAACATAGTCGAGCGAATCCTCACAACTCCGGAACGAAACCGAAGCTAACAAGAGAAGCAACCGGAAAGAAGCAACCAACACGGTAAACACACGAGCATAAACATGGCATACGATGCACAAACAACTATGATGCATGTCCGGTTTAAATATGCATGTCATGGCAAAGTGCACAAACAAGTACTACAAGTTAAGTGGAGCTCAATATGCAACGAGTTGCATATTGACGAAACACCACATTTTAATTATTTAATTGACTCTCGTTTATTTACAAGACAAGATTAAATGTTTGTTAACATGGCAAGAGGTGAAGCAAGAGCAAACTACCTATTTAGGCAAGTTTTTATGAGGCCGGAAATAACAACAACAATTCCGGGAAAATCCCCATATGCATGTTTAGCAATTCTAAGCAAACAACAATTCACACATTTTAAAGTTGTTAACATGATGCGGATGACATGATCAAGTTTTATGCAATTTTAGCAAAAGTGAACATGAAGAGATATGAAGCAATGTCACCGTGGTGAAAGGAAAGGGTGCCACGGCAACGATCCGAAAATGATGCAACGGCAACATCTCGGTTTCGGTAACCCGTTGAGAGACCGGTGCAAAAGAAAAGGTGGCGTGAGCGAGTCGAACAAGATGAAAAGGTGGGGTGATCCCGTCACCGGGTTCCCACGAGTCGGCGACGAGGCAACCAAGGAGCATGACAAAGGATGAAACGGGCACGGTGCACACAAGGGAAAACATCTCATACAACCACAAGCATTCATCCACGGGTCATCGTCACGGGGTTATACCTTCGAAACATTCGTTTCGGGGCGGCTCGAGATCGTAGAGGAAGTAGTGGTACTCGCAGGTCGTGGTACACGTTTGTAGAGGGAAGTAGTCGTTCCGTTCGTAGTCGTTCACGTTTCTGAAGAGGTACTTGTCGCGGCATCGGACGTCTTCGGGGCGACGGTAGTGGTACACGGTTCTTCGGCGACGGTCGTCGTACACGTTCCGTAGAGGTACACGTTATGTAGCCGTTCACGCGGCGGTAGTTGGACTCGTCGTGGAAGTAGTGGTACAACTTCGTAGATGTTCGGGGTCGGTGACGTGGTACTTGGGGGTTCTCGTTCTTGCGACGGTAGTGGAACTTGACGTATCTCCAATTGTAGTCATGCTCGGTCCTCGGGGCACCGGAGAAGAACTTGACGCATCGTGTAGTCGTTCGTTCGTAGCGGTCTTGCCGGTCTCGGTCTCGAGTCATCGAGGTACTTGAATCGAAACGGCAACACACAACGCGAGTGTAACAAGCAACAGATTGGTGTGGTTCTGGCCACACAAGGTGGTCTCAGCCGCCGGCCAATAGGGCAGCTCGGGACACGGGAGCGGTTGGAGGAGGGCGCGGGGCGCTGGTGCAGGGAACGACGAGACGAGGTGGTCGGCGGGTGGAGCAGCAGAGGCCATGGCAGGGGCGTCGGAGTAGAGGCCATGGCTCGGGCGGCGATGAGGAGACGAGGCAGGGCCTGGGGCTGAGCGCTGCGGCGGGCGCAGGCAAGTGCACCGCGCGGCCGCGGCGAGGAGGCGCTGGAGACGAGCGGCGCACTGGACGAGGCCTTGGCGGCGACGGCGGCGTCCCCTGGCCGGCCGGGCTGCTCGAGGGCTGCGGCCTTGGCGCGCTGGTGGCCGGCGCGAGGCGCGGAGGAGGCCGGAGATGGAGGGGCGCGGGCGCTGCGTCGCTGGGGATGGAGGCGCGGGGCGCTGCGGGAGAAAAGGGGCGAGGGGGCAGCAGGGTGGCGACGGGGTCGATGTGGATCGAGCCGAGGCTCTGCCTGGCGGCGCTAACGGGAGGACTGGGAGGAGATCGAGGGAGAGATGAGCAGCGTGGGGATCGGCTAGGTTAGAAGGGGGTGCAGGATGGGATGAAGTGGCCGGCTGGGCCTTGGTTGGTCAGGCCCAAGAGGCCGGCTGGGTTGGTTCTCTGTGCTCCCTCTCTCTTAATACTATTAGCAGAAAAAAAAATAGAAAGAAAGAAATGAGAGAAAGGAAAGGTTAGAGAAGGAACTTGGGAATAGGGTTTTATTTTTCTTGGACTCGCAAAATGTGCATGGTCCATGAAAAAATAGGAGTGGGCATGATTGAAAGTTTAAATTCAAATTCATTTGAATTTAATTCAAATGATTTGAACAAGATTGAGGCTTTGGAGAGTCCAAAAATATTGAGAATTTTGGTGGAGCTCGGGAAAATGATTAAAGAATTGTTGGCAAAATTCGAGGCAGGAATTGAGATAGAAAATGCATGGAACTTAAATTGTAAGTGTGTTATGGTGAATGCCAAATGAATGGAATAATTTATAATAGCTCCATAAATATTAGGAGGATATGTTATAAAGAGAAGTCATCCTTCCCTCGATTTAAATGGACCGAAGGTCCATACAATTTATTTGGTTGAGATGCAAAGATTAATGACATGATGGCATGATGACATGATGCAATGCAAAAAAATAAATAACACAAGCACAAATGAAACACACGGGAAACTCGGAACATCTGGAGTCTTCTGGGACGTCGGTCTTTGGGCGTCACAGAGATGGCGCGATCTTGATGTATCGCGAGCTTTGCTATTCTAGCTGGATCTTATAATGCTTCTCCCCCTCTACTCTCTTGTAATGGATTGAGTTTTCCCTTTGAAGTTATCTTATTGGATTGAGTCTTTAAGGATTTGAGAACACTTGATGTATGTCTTGCATGTGCTTATCTATGGTGACAATGGGATATCACGTGATCCACTTGATGTATGTTTTGGTGATCAACTTGCGGGTTCCGTGACCTTGGGAATCTATGCATAGGGGTTGGCACATGTTTTCATCTTGACTTTCCGGTAGAAACTTTGGGGCACTCTTTCAAGTTCTATGTGTTGGTTGAATAGATGTTTCTGAGATTGTGTGATGCATATCGTATAATCATGCCCATGGATACTTGAGGTGACAATGGAGTATCTAGCTGACATTACGGTTTCGATTGATTTGTGTCTTAAGGTGTTATTCTAGTACGAACTCTATGATAGATTGAACGTTACTATGGACTCTTGAATAGATCGATCAGAAAGAATAACTTTGAGGTGGTTTCGTACCCTACTATAATCTCTTCGTTTGTTGTCCGCTATTAGTGACTTTGGAGTGACTCTTTGTTGCATGTTGAGGGCTAGTAATATAATCCAATTATGTTATCCTTGTTGAGAGAACTTGCACTAGTGAAAGTATGAACCCTAGGCCTTGTTTCTTATCATTGCAACACCGTTTATGCTCACTTTTACCACTTGCTACCTTGCTGTTTTTATATTTTCAGTCTACAAAAACATATATCTACCATCCATATTGCACTTGTATCACCATCTCTTCGCCGAACTAGTGCACCTACACAATTTACCATTGTATTGGGTGTGTTGGGGACACAAGAGACTCTTTGTTATTTGGTTGCAGGGTTGCTTGAGAGAGACCATCTTCATCCTACGCCTCCCAAGGATTGATAAACCTTAGGTCATCCACTTGAGGGAAATTTGCTACTGTCCTACAAACCTCTGCACTTGGAGGCCCAACAACGTCTACAAGAAAAAGGTTGTGTAGTAGGCATCAGCCGCCGGCCTTAGGGCTCATGCCCTGCTGCGCCCCCTTTCCTTGTATGAACAAGGGGAAAAGGAAAGAGGGGGAGAGGGAAGGAAGGGGGGTCCAACTCCACACTTTCCTTTCGTCCACTCTTTCCTTTCCCTCCCCATAGGGCCAACCTCTATAGATTGCGCACCAGCCCCTTGTGGGCTGGTGTGTTCACTCACTTGGCCCATAAGGCACATAACTTTGCTGGGGATTCTCGAAACTCCTTCGATAAGTACCCGGTATCCTCTGAAATACTTCCACTGTCCGAATACCATCGTCCTATGTACCAATCTTTACCTCTCGACCATTTCGAGACTCCTCATCATGTCTGTGATCTCATCCGGGACTCCGACCAAATCACATAACTCATATAATACTATATCGTCATTGAACATTAAGCATGCGGACCCTACGGGTTCGAGAACTATGTAGACATGACCGAGACACCTCTCAGGTCAATAACAAATAGCGGAACCTAGATGCCCATATTGGTACCTACATATTCTATGAAGATCTTTATCGGTCGAACCGTTATGACAACATACGCATTTCCCTTTGTCTGTCGGTATGTTATTTGCCCGAGATTCGACCGTTGGTATCTCTATACCTAGTTCAATCTCGTTACCGGCAAGTCTATTTACTCGTTCCGTAATACATCATCTCGTAACTAACTCATTAGTCATCTGCTTGCATGGCTTCTTATGATGTGTATGGCCGAGAGGGCCTAGAGATACCTCTCCGATACTCGGAGTGACAAATTACAGTCTCGATTCATGCCAACTCAACAAACACCTTCAGAGATACCTGTAGAGCATCTTTATGATCACCCAGTTACGTTGTGATGTTTGATAGCACACAAGGTATTCCCCCGGTATCCGGGAGTTGCATAATCTCATAGACGATAGAATATGTATTTGACATACAAGAAAGCAGTAGGAAAAACTATACGATCAAATGCTAAGCTAACAAACGGGTCTTGTACATCACATCATTCTCCTAATGATGTGATCTCGTTATCAAATGACAACTCATGTCTATGGTTAGGAAACGTGAACCATCTTTGATCAACGAGCTAGTCTAGTAGAGGCTTACTAGGGACATGGTATTTGTTTATGTATCCACACATGTATTTAAGTTTCTGGTCAATACAATTCTAGCATGAATAATAACCTTTATCATGAATAAGGAAATATAAAATAATAATAACTTTATTATTGCCTCTAGGGCATATTTCCATCAGCCTCCCACTTGCACTAGAGTCAATAATCCAGATTACATTGTAATGAATCTAACACCCATGGAGTCTTGGTGCTGATCATGTTTTGCTCGTGGAAGAGGCTTAGTCAACGGGTCTGGCACATTCAGATCCGTATGTACTTGCAAATTTCTATGTCTCCATCCTTGACCTTTTCACGAATGGAGTTGAAGCACCTCTTGATGTGTTTTGTTCTGTTGTGAAACTTGGATTCCTTCGCCAAGGCAATTGCTCCAATGTTATCACAAAAAATTGTCATTGGACTCGATGCACTAGGTATTACACCTAGATAGGATATGAACTCCTTCATCCAGACTCCTCATGCGCTGCTTCTGAAGCAGCTATGTATTCCGCTTCACACATAGATCCCACCAGGACGCTCTGCTTGGAACTGCACCAACTGACAGCTCGAACATTCAATATAAATACGTATACGGTCTGTGACTTAGAGTCATCCAGATCTATGTTGAAGCTAGCATCGACATAACCCTTTACGACGAGCTCTTCGTCACCTCCATAAACGAGAAACATATCCTTCGTCCTTTTCAGGTACTTCAGGATGTTCTTGACCGTTGTCAGTGATCCACTCCTGGATTACTTTGGTACCTCCCTGCCAAAATTATGGCAATACACACATTATGTCTGGTACACATCATATCATACATGATAGAACCTATGGCCGAGGGGCATAGGGAATGACTTTAATTTTCTCTCTACCTTCTGCAGTGGTCGGGCATTCAGTCTGACTCAATTTCACACCTTATAACACATGCAAGAACCCTTTCTTTGACTGATCCATTTTGAAATTCTTCAAATCTTTGTCAAGGTATGTGCTTTGTGAAAGTCCTATTAAGCATCTTGATCTATCTGTATAGATTTTGATGCCCAATATATAAGCAGCTTCACCGAGGTCTTTCATTGAAAAATTCTTATTAAAGTATCCTTTTATGCTATCCAGAAATTCTATATCATTTCCAATCAACAATATGTCATCCACATATAATATAAGAAATTCTACAGAGCTCCCACTCACTTTCTTGTAAATAGAGGCTTCACCGTAAGTTTGTATAAAACCATATGATTTGATCACCTCCTCAAAGGGTATATTCCAACTCCGAGATGCTTGCACCAGTCCATAGATGGATCGCTAGAGTTTGCACACTTTGTTAGCACCTTTAGGATCGACAAAACCTTCTGGTTGCATCATATACAACTCCTCTTTCAGAAATCCATTAAGGAATGCAGTTTTGACATCCATTTGGCAGATTTCATAATCATAAAATATGGCAATTGCTAACATGATTCGAACAGACTTAAGCATTGCTACAGGTGAGAAAGTCTCATCGTAGTCAACTCCTTGAACTTATCAAAAACCTTTTGCGATAAGTCGAGCTTTGTAGACAGGAACATTGCCATCAGCGTTAGTCTTCTTCTTGAAGATCCATTTATTCTCAATGGTTTGCCGATCATCGTGCAAGTCCACCAAAGTCCACACTTTATTCTCATACATGGATCATATCTCAGATTTCATGGCCTCTAGCCATTTTTTGGAATCCGGGCTCATCATAGCTTCTTCATAGTTCGAAGGTTCGTCGTTGTCTAACAACATGGCTTCCAGGACAGGGTTACCGTACCATTCTGGTGCGGTACGTGTTCTGGTCAACCTTCGAGATTCAGTAGTAATTTGATCTGAAGTTTCATGATCATCATCATTAGCTTCTTCTCTAGTTGGTGTAGGCACCACGGGAACGGTTTTCTCTGATGAGCTACTTTCCAATTCGAGAGAAGGTATAATTACCTCATCAAGTTCTACTTTCCTCCCACTCACTTCTTTCGAGAGAAACTCCTTCTCTAGAAAGGACTCATTCTTAGCAACAAAGATCTTACCTTCGGATATGTGGTAGAAGGTGTACCCAATAGTTTATTTTGGGTATTCTATGAAGACACACTTCTTCGATTTGGGTTCGAGCTTATCAGCCTGAAGCCTTTTGACATAAATGTCGCAACCCCAATTTAACAAACGATAGCTTTGGTTTCTTGCCAAACCATAGTTCATACGGTATCGTCTCAACGGATTTAGACAGTGCCTATTTAACGTGAATGCGGCTGTCTCTAATGCATAACCCCAAAACGATAAAGGCAAATCGGTAAGAGACGGCATAGAACGCACCATATCCAATAGAGTAAGGTTACGACGTTCGGACACACCATTACGCTGTGGTGTTCCAGGTGTGTGAGTTGTGAAACTATTTCATATTGTTTTAAGTGAAGGCCAAACTCGTAACTCAAATATCCGCCTCCGTGATCAGATCGTAGAAACTTTTTTTTGTTACGATGATTCTCTACTTCACTCTGAATTTTTTTTGAACTTTTCAGATGTTTCAGACTTGTGTTTCATCAAGTAGATATACTCATGCCTACTCAAATCATCTGTGAAGGTGAGAAAATAATGATACCTACCGCGTGCTTCAACACTCATCGGACTGCATACATCCTCCATTTTTTCGGAGAACGGAGTTTTAGTCATCTTGCCCATGAGGCATGGTTCGCAAGTATCAATGATTCATAATCAAGTGATTCCAAAAGTCCATCAGTATGGAGTTTCTTCATGCGCTTTACACCAATATGACCTAAACGCAATGCCACAAGTATGTTGCACTATCATTATCAACTTTGCATCTTTTGCCATCAAAATTATGAATATGTGTATCACCACGATTGATATTCAAAAAGAATAGACCATTCCTCAAGGATGCATGACCATAAAAGATACTATTCATATAAATAGAACAATCATTATTCTCTGACTTAAATGAATAACTGTCTCACATCAAACAAGATTCAGATATAATGTTCATGCTCAATGCAGGCACCAAATAACAATTATTTATGTCTAAAACTAATCCCGAAGGTATATGTAGAGGTAGCGTACCGACGGCGATCACGTCGACCTTGGAAGTTGAAACTATTCCTGATGCGCATCGTCACCTCGTCCTTAGCCAATCTTCATTTATTCTGTAGCTCTTGTTTACTTTGCAGTAGAAGCACTCAATATCAAATACCCAGGCGCTGCTGCAAGCACTAGTAAGGAACACATCGATAACATGTATATCAAATATACCTCTGTTCACTTTGCCATCCTTCTTATCCGCCAAATACTTGGGGTAGTTCCACTTTCAGCGACCACTCCCTTTGCAGTAGAAGCACTCAGTTTCAGGCTTAGGTCCAGCTTTGGGTTTCTTCACATGAGCGGCAACCTGTTTGCCGTTCTTCTTGAAGCTTCTTTTATTTTCTTTGCCATTTTTCTTGAAACTAGTGGTCTTGTTAACCATCAACACTTGATGCTCCTTCTTGATTTTTACCTCCGCCGATTTCAGCATCGTGAAGAGCTTGGGAATTGTCTTCTTCATCTCTTGCATATTATAATTCATCACAAAGCATTTTTAACTTGATGGCAGTGATTGAAGAAGGTGAAAGTACCACTATTTGTGGAAAATTGTGAATGACCAGCTACCCTCCCTACAAAAAATCTTCTTCGTCACCACAAATAGTGGTACTTTCACCTTCTTCTAGCTTGACTCTTGACACTAGTTCTCATGTATCTCACAGGTGTGGCTACTTCTCGGCTTTGCCATCCCCACCTCCATCGACCGCGTTTGAGACGCCCTCACCCTGGTCAACATCCAGCACACCGCCGCCCCAGCTATTTTGTGGAAAATTTGGGACTCCCACAGTGCCTGTGTTTTCGGCAAAGAGTACCTCTCTGGTTCCGATACTCTTAGGAATATCATCTCAGAGACTCAGACTATACTCTTTGGATCTTTAGGTTTAAGGGTCATGTTAGCACAGAGGCTGCCATGTCATGGCACCACTACCTCTCCTCACGCTGTGTGATAACAGTAGCCTACATGCTCTTTGATTACCTCAACACAAGAGCAGACATGAGACAATATTGTTAACCTATCTTTCAGGAAGAAAACCTGTCAGCTTCTCATGAAATTCTCCTGCGTCTCAATTCCTGTAAGAATTGAGAGGCAGTTGTATGTGATGTATTTTAGTTCCCCGTGTTCCAGCCTTCCAGTAGAAACCATAGCCAGAAAATGAAGACTAGATGGACACATTCAACAATAACCTGACAATGAAAAGAAAGAAAAAAGATATCCCATCCCTTCAAAAACTATCTGCTTACCTTGCATAATCACAAATATGGTACAGACATGTAACAACAGCCGTGGCAAAAACAAGACATTGGAGGAGGACCAAGATATGCACAGCTCGGTTTCGCATCACCTACCTATCTCTCCATGCTACACACCACAACAGACCAAGCCGCTACTACTCGAAGCCTCGAATCACCCATCACTTGGCCAACCCAGCTCGCCAAATGGAAACCAAACTATTTCATTCTTTCTACAACCAATTGATGCCAAAGCTTTCGCCTTGCTCTACTCCGCATACAACATACTTTCTACTTTTGGTATTATGCTTCATCTCTCGGCTTTGCATTCTCAGTATTACCAGAGTTGGACTCCTCCGTCACGGCACATGGACCATCACTCCCTCCTGATAATGTTGAGTCATTACATTGAGAAGGTGTTGTTGCCACTGCTGCTTCTGAAATATGATGTAGCGTAACCAGGTTAGTATGAAAAGAAAATGTACAGATCAATTATATTATTTTGCAGGGTTTACAGCCCAATTGATCATAAAGTAATTATAGCCCAGCAAATACACACTTAAAAGTTTCCCTGAATTTGGATATTGCGATAAACCGACCCACAAATGTTTCTGGTTTTCAGAACAATTTACGATACTGAAACATCTAACTAGTTAAATAAACTACAAAATTAAATCACAGACCTTGCTGTTCAGATGAGGGAGATTGCTGTGCATTCCAAGCAGCAATTGCGGATGCAGACAGCTGTTCTTCAGTTACTTTCATGAGTTCCTCGCTGGTGTAAGGCACGGTTGTTTCAGGCTTGACATCTAAAAGCAGAAGCAATAAAAGGCAGTGGCACAGCAACTTAAATTCAGCAGGCTGCAGTAAATCCATCATTTAAGCTGAGTAATTGATTTGAGAAAAATATGGTACCACTTTCTGACAATATTTAGAGCAACCAGCCTAGGTGAGAAAAGTTTGAAAAGCATGGGCCTTAAGATCGAGTCATGGCATAAAGTATATTTAATGAAGAGCAAGGAGAATGCTATATACTCCTTCCGTCCCAAAATAAGTGTCGGCCACACTTAATTTGGGATGGAGGGAGTACTTCATTAAAACATGAATGGCAGCAGGTTATGTGTTAGTACTAGGTATTTAACAAAAATAATAATGACAAAAGAAGAACTGACTAAAAAATGGTAATGAACAAACATAACTTGGCATCAACAACTGCAAGGGATCACTGTATCAGAAACGCCTATGGTGGAATTTCTGTTGCTTGACTGACATGCATAATTTTCAAAAATATAGGTTCGAAGAAGAGTGCTTTAAACAAAATGGACAGCATTTCATTGAAAGAACTTCAGAAGGATTGAAATAACTCACCTGGGTCAACAGCAGGCTGTGGGCTATTATTCATAGGTGGAGGAGGCCTATAACTCATGGATGGGGGATCCTCATCAAGTCCGATTTCTCGTTCAAGAGTGTTCTTGAAATCCCTTGATACATCCTAAGTGCAGAGAATGAGATTTCATTACATAAAGGAATCCTCGGTCATATCGCAGCAAGTAAATCTCAAACCAACCTGTAGCTCTCTGATAGTCGGTTGGAACGCACGCAAAGTCTTCCCCAAACTCCTGGCTGCCTGCAGACAAGTGAGCAAGTGTGAAATACTGTCCATATTTCCATTTTATTTCTGATCGGACAACTATGATTCCCACTGTCCGCAAAAAGGAAAACTTATTTCTAAGCATATTAATTTCGCTAAAGGAGTTATGGTTACATAGTTTATCTTGAATAAAGCTACAAGTACAGAACATCATCAAATCCTCTGTATAACAGATAATATGGTCATTTGATCAGGGAAGTGCATCCTGGGGGTTAAGATATTTTATGCACTCAAAAGATGATGCTGCTGCTGACAATTCTGTGAACAACTACTACAATAAAATGAAGGCAAGCCCCCGGCCGAGCAAGGTTTTACCTCTGCTAGACCCTTGGGGCCAAAAACCAGCAAAGCGACCACTCCAATGACCAGAGCTTCAGGAGCTCCAACGCCAAACAAAGAGGCGTAGATACCATTCCTACGCCTTCTTCTTTTGACCACTGCATTTAATTACAAAGCAAGATCAGGGACACACCCAATCGAACCTCGAGATCGATCTTGCGCGCTGAGGAAAAAGACCAACTGAACCGATTCGAGCCCCGCATAGATGCAGAGCAAACATGGCTGCAACTAACTGAATGGAGAGGCATCATGATTCGGACTTGATTGCTCGCAGCATAAGAAATGTCCTCGGAGCGGAACCCCTTGAACAAACCCACCCAAGAAGCAAGCAAGCAAGCAAGCAAAGGGCTACTCACCGAAGCAAGAAGAAATCATCCGAACCCCCGAGCCGGTCCAGTGGAGGGGAGGAGGGCGATGAAGGCTGCGAGAGACGAAAGCGGCAGCCGCTGGGGGCAGCCGGGCGGCGTGGCGGCCCGGCTGCCGGAGAGGTGCCGGGAGGCTGGCATAGCGCACCTGGGAAGAGCAGAGGAAGAGGCTGCTCGACATCGGGGGCAGGGCACGGGGGCAGGGTTTGAGATAGGGTTGCAGGTGCAGCCACATGATTATTTAGGCTCCGCGGCCTTCCGGGCGCGTGTCCGTCCGTTTGGGCATCGGACGGCTGGCAATTTTGTTTGCTCTTTAACTGAAATGAAAGGCCACAGTGTGCTTTCGACTAGGCTTGCAAGTTTGCTATGTAGTACCCCTTTAAAATAGTGATCTAAACAGGAGGGGAACATTTGGTTCCTGGGTTCATATGTACCCTATATGGGAAAAATATTAGCAATTCAACAAAAAGTCAAAAAATTCTGAAAATATTTTTGAAATAAACTTGACCTTTCATTGTACTAGTGAGAAAAGTCTCACAAAAGAAAAATTCCTCTTTGACATCTTTTCAAAAAAGGCAAATTTTCGGTCAAAATAGCATGAATAGTGATCTATAATAGCAAATGCATTTTGTCTTTTTTGCTGTGAAGTCAATGTTGGTTTTTATTTTGTGAAAAATTATATACTCCCTCCGTCCCAAAATTCTTGTCTTAGATTTGTCAAAATATGGATGTATCTAGTCATGCTTTAGTGTTTGATACATCCGTATCTAGAGAAATGTTAGACAAGAATTTTGGGACGGAGGGAGTACTAGTGTGCAAGTAAGTCAAGTTTAATCTAAAAATACTTTTGATCTATTTTGACTTTTATTTAATTATTATTTTAAAATACCACATATAGAGTGTATATACATGCGGGAGCCAAAGGGTATTTCCTGATCTAAACACTTATATTTCTTTACAGATGAAGTAGTTCTAAATTATTAAAAATGGTGATCTGAACGCTTGTATATTTTTTTATGGAGGGATCTAATTTTTTTTTATTTCTTTACAAAGGGAGTAGTTCTAAATTATTAAAAATGGTGATTTGAACGCTTTTATATTTCTTTACGGAGGGGGTAGTCCTAAGTTATTAAAAAAAGGCTAAAAGTCTGACGTGAGATTGCTGGTTTAAGATAGCTAACCACTCATGCCTGAACGGTAAGTCAAACTTTTTAAAATTTGACCCAAGTCTATAGGAGAAAATATCAATATATAAAACATCAGATTCATAAAACTTATATAAAATGTACTTCTGTATTACCTAATCTTATACGTATTGTAGATATTAGCACCATTTCATAAAACTTGCACAAAATCCGCTTGTAGTCGAACCCATCCGTGTCAGGAGGCGAATGAAGGTTATGCATTCAGAAGTGGCGACTTTCAAATGTTTCACGTTCTGTAAATAGCAGACCTACACCAACACATGGACATACAATATGAACTACAATAGCTAGTACTCCCTCCGTCCGAAAATACTTGTCATCAAAATGGACAAAAAGGGATGTATCTACAACTAAAATACATCCAGATACATCCCATTTTATTCATTTTGATGACAAGTATTTCCGGACAGAGTACAACTTTATTTTACACCAGGAGAATGCTGGTTGCTGTGCATAATCTCATAGTTTATGAGATACAACTTACCGAAACTCCCCAAACGACATGTTCCAAACAGAGAATACAACAATGTTTCAATACAAAGATATTGTTCCCGTGGGCATCTTTCTTCATCGCTAAAAGCGTATGCTGAAACCCTTGTCGGTTTTGGTGACATCCATGCTGCCGAATTCATCAATGTCCGAATCCGAATTGCCATCCCTGTAATTACCCCATTCTTCCGCAGAGCTGTCGTCGTCCTCGCCCTTTGATGCTGGGACTTGTAGCGCCTCGGTAGGTACCGGTAAGGGTTCTTCAGTGAAGTATGGATCATTCAGCAAGTCGGAAGCACTAGCCCTCTTTGCTGGGTCATAGCAAAGTAGCCGCTTTACTATGCTAACCTCCGAGGCAGATCTGTTAGGAAGTGATGCTTTGAGGCCCGTAGGCTTCTCAACCTTGCTGAAGAAGATCTTGTTGTAATCGGGTAAATTTGAACAGCCAGGAAAGGACTCTTCTGTGATATTGCCCAGGACTCCGATGATTCTACCAATCTGGTCAATATCAGATTGGCCTGGGAATATGGGCTCTAAACTGATAAGCTCAGCCAAAATGCATCCTAGTGACCACAGGTCGATTTCTTGGCCGTAGCTGGTTGACCCATATAGGAGCTCAGGAGCTCTAAACCACCGTGTTCCAACACAAGAAGTGAAGGCACCAGACTCTTCATCCCCGATGTCTTCTTCAGCATCATACGAATATGAGGCTCTATAAGGATCATCGTCGATGTCAGCTGTGCTGCAAGTGGCAAGACAGGAGGTGTTTCCATCCTGAAGGCTCATTCTGTCCACATCTCCATAAGTGGACTTGGCCCGGAGTTGGTCAATCTCATGTAGGTAGTCAGCTGCAGTGAGTGTCTCTGGCTCCTGAGCAGCAGGAATTTCCGGTTCATCAGATGGCTGTTCTTGAAGAATCCTGGCCTGCCAAAGAACAAAGAGCAAAATAATTTGTGAAAAGCAACACAACTGATACAAACAACTGAAAGCAGTACAGAGTATATAGCATACAGGTATACGACAAGCACAAGAGACAAAGTTGATCAACTATATGATAGACCACATATATGCTTCATGTGTTCCTTCGCAAGAAATGACTGTCCTTGGCAAGAAGATTGCTACTGCTATGATAAAATAATTTATTTGTCATAAAGCTTGTAGTTAAAATTGTGAATATAAATCAGTATAAAATGTCAGAACATTATATTATGGCCAAATAGGTGCTTTTATGAGCTTCTATGGCTTTTTGGTGCTTTTGGAGCTTTTATGGCTTCTGGAGCCAAATATTGTTATATTGATTCATCAAAAGTCATAAAAGCTCCAAAAGCACCTATTTAGGAGCTTCTATGCCTTTTTGGTCAAAGTGAAAAAGCCGCAAAAGCAAAAGCAAAAGCCCAAACAAACAGGGCCTAAACCCTATGAACATGGAAATGGTAAAAGAAGAACCTTTTACAATGATCTTTGCATATAGCACAGGTGCATTTCATAGAATTATTGGCTACTTCAAGGAAAATTCCTTAACAGTGTTTACAATGCTCTCGTTTAACTGATGCAAGTTATTTTTATCATGTATCAGCTGAGATGCTGAAACTGAAGATGGTAGCCCATACAGAACATATTGCAGCCCAACACTACAAACCACAGCAACAATCATTCTTAGTACCATATCCATGAACAGGATCCGGCCTCAAAAAATGTTTAGCACTCCTAATGAAATACGGAAAGTTTTAGAATATGCTACACCTAATGGTTGGAGCCACGCTGATGCAAAATAATTTCCTATCCCAGAAGGAAGCAAGGTAGTGTCCGTTAAAGCATAGTCAATAGTCATAATGTATGGCTTCGTCGCAACTCTCACAAACTGAAAGGGTCATTACAATGTAAGATATGCCTCAGCAGAACATCAACATATAAAGCTACACCATAAGAATGTAGAAGAAAAGATGACTTCAGGTTATGTCCAAAATTTACAGCAGAACATAATACTGGTATGCTGCAGCACACTGCCAAACACTTTCCTCATCGACATGATCAACGTCACCAGCTTTTGAGCTAACTCTAGCATTTGAAGAATCTCTAAATTCCGACAGGAAAATTTATTGCACAAACACAAATGACATTTCTCATTCAACTAGATTTCCTTGAACAGCAAAATTGTAGAGTATTTGAATAACAAAACTGCATGCATGTAAGACCAAGGAAGATCAATGAAAGAAATTGTAGGCTTAAGATGCCCAACCCATGCTCGATATCTATGGTTTCAATTCCTAGTTTCCTACACAGAGCAAAGTATGTCTGATAAAGTAAAGATGTAATTTAGGCAGATTCACCAACTACATCTCCCCTACTACCTTAAAGTCGACAGCTCACCATACATTAACCCATCATATAGATTTCTAGATATTTAACCTTACCGCTGACCAACAACTGTTTATAACTTGTCAATTTTGCCATTACAAGGCTGATTTTAATTGCAAGATATTTAACCTCCATGTTGGAGCACCGCAGCTGCAAATTCCACAAAAGGCATGCAGTTTGTGGTCCATTTAGCACCAACAGTATCTGAAACTTCAAGAACAACAGCTCCATGCTCTACATGTACATTGTCCTTCTATAATCAAATCCTTCGTCATGTCTACAGATTGCAACTAAAATGGTTCCTCGCCAGTTATATTCCCAGAGAGTTGGAGACCATTAGAACTGCCATGTTGCAGCAGGAGCCCCCATAGTATAACCACCGAGCACAAAAAAGGAATCAACATTTACCAATATTCCTGTGCTGATTGAGGAAAGACTATCGGCCGATGTCCAGGACTAATCATTCAACCTAACAGTTTTGACATGCTACTACTGAAAGAGAACCGGTTCTCTACTCCTGAATCCATAAAAGAAAGTCATTCGTCGAACTAAGAAAAGCGTTATCAGGATTTCAACCTGACCAAAGTCGGCGACCTTGAGGACCCCGTCCTCGGAGATGAGCAGGTTTCCGGGCTTGAGGTCGCGGTGCACGAGGCCGGAGCGGTGGCAGGCGGCGACGCCTTCGATGACCTGCAGCATCCATCGCTTGAGCTGGCCGGCAGGGAGGCCGCCCGCGCGCCTCCCTTCGCGAACGACGGCGGCGAGGTCGAGCGGGAGCCACTCGAGGACGAGGACGTCGTCGTCGTGGTCGCCGCCGGGGAAGTGGTCAAGGAGCGTGATGACATGAGGGGAGGACTCAGAGGCGGCGGCGAGGAGGGCGTCGGCCTCGCGCTGGGCGCTGACAGCGTCGTGGACCTCCTTGAGGGCAACCGGTGCGCCGTCGGAGCGGCGACGGCCGCGGTAGACGTCGGCGTAGGCGCCAGAGCCAGCGCGTCCGAGGACATCATAGCGGGAGGTGACGTCCGGGCGGCCGTGGATGCTCCAGCTCCCGCCTCCGCCGCCGCCGCCGATCGCCATCGGGATAGGGGTACGGTGAGGGGAGGAGTTTTTCTTTTCTCAACTTTTAACAGGAAAACTGGAAGAGGAGTGTGCAGGCCGACTGGGCTGTGGTGTCTGGGGCCACACGGTGGGATGATCGAAATTCACCTTAGGCCAACTCCACCGCACGACCTCATCTTTCCGGTGCGTCTGTTTGGGGTAGAACGGACGAATAGTGCGGACCAGCGCGCGGCCCCAAACGGATAAATATTCGGATTCCGTCCGTTTTCGACACATCCCTAGCCCAAACTTGCGCCGAGTTTGGGGTGAAACGGACATCGTGCGGACGGGCTCGCCGCACGCCCTTGTCCCCCCGTGGCACGTTTGTCGGGGACAGTAGCCGCCCTTTCTCTTCCAACGCCTCCAACCCCTCTCCCGCCCTTGCCCCGCCGCCGGCGCCGCCACTATTCTCCGGCCGCCTCCTCACCGCGGAGCCCCCGGTCGTTCATACCAACCCTTGTCTCGACATGTCCGCCATCACGCCCGCGCTTTGGCCGTAGTTTTGGCCGTCGATCGGAGGAGGTTTGGCCGTCGCCGTCGTAGCTGGCGGCAGTGGGGATACAACCGCCAGCGACCACGGCAGCTTCGGACGAGCGCTCAAGAGAGGCCAGTAGTCGGCTGCCAACCACCCCTGCTGCATCGAGTTGATCATCGCGGCCTCTTTGCCACCACGACCGGAAGGTGTTCGACACTTTGCCCACAAAGGTATGGACAATGGAGATGAGTTTTTCTTCCACCACTTCATTTTTTCATCGGACAATTCGTCGTCGGATGATGAAGATCTTGTGGCGGCTGCACTGGTAGTTCACGACCACATCCAACGGCAGCTTCCTCGGTACAGGGGGTCACTCCATGGCCGTGCTCCCAACCTAGACCGCAGCAGGGAGAGAGGCCACGCTCTGCTTTATGTCGGTTACTTTGCGAACACCCCGCTCTTCAGGCCGGATAAATTCCGGCGCCGTTTTCGTATGGCAAGGCATCTGTCCAATCGTATCCGAGAGGGGGTGGTTGCTCATGACCCATACTTCGAGTGCAAGACGGATGCCCTTGGCAAGCTTGGATTCTCCTCTTACCAGAAATGCACTGCGGCCATCCGCATGCTTGCATATGGAATTCCAGGCGATCTGGTGGATGAGTATGTGAGGATGAGTGAGACAACATGTCTGATTTCAATGTGCTAGTTCTGCCAGACTGTGATCGAGGTGTTTGGCCCTGAGTACTTGAGGCGGCCAATTGCCGCTGACACAGAGAGACTGTTGGCGACCAACGTAGCTAGAGGCTTTCCAGGCATGCTTGGCAGCATAGATTGTATGCACTGGGAGTGGAAGAACTGTCCATTTGCTTGGCAGGGCCAGTACAAGGGGCATGTCAAAGCGTGCACTGTCATATTAGAAGCGGTGGCTTCGCAGGATCTTTGGATATGGCATTCTTTCTTCGACATGGCGGGTTCTCACAATGATATCAACGTGCTGCAGCGTTCTCCAATCTTCGCAAGGCTTGCAGAAGGCCACTCCCCACCTGTCAACTTTGAGATCAACGGCCACCAGTACAACAAGGGATACTATCTAGCTGATGGTATATATCCTCAGTGGTCAACTTTTGTGAAGACAATCTCGAAGCCCCAAGGTTAGAAGAGAAAGAGATTTGCCCAAATGCAAGAGAGTGCTAGAAAGGATGTGGAACGTGCTTTTGGTGTGCTTCAATCCCGATGGGGTATCGTTCGAAACCATGCGCTATCGTGGGATATAGGGAAGCTTTGGGAGGTGATGACTGCTTGTGTCATCATGCACAACATGATCGTCGAGGACGAGCGTGATGATAGTATCTTCGACCAAGGATTTGATTATCAAGGTGAAAATGTTGAGCCCCTGCACCAAGAACCGGACACGTTTGAACAGTTTGTCCAATTCCACCGTGAGCTGCGTGATTGGTAAACTCATTTGGATCTTCAAAATGACTTGGTTGAGCACGTCTGGGATCACATTGGCAACCAATAGATGTATTGGTTCATTTTATGTTCATTGAAGACAATTTCGATTTGGTTGTAAAACTATTTTATTAGAGACAATTTCGAGTGGGTTGTAAAACTATTTTTATTTGCAAACTATTAATATTTGGATGTGCAAACTTGTTTGATATAAAAATATGGGTATTTTTTGCCCTGACGGACAGGACGGGGCCAACGGATGCGGCCGCGCACTGGGCGCACGGCCACCGCATCCCAGGACAGGCCCGCACACGATCCCATCGCCCTATCCAAATGAAAAGAATCCGAGCAAAGCGGACGTCCGTTTGAGGTCGCGCGGTGGAGTTGGCCTTAATGGTTGGCTCCGTTTAATGGTGTTTCTAAGATAAATGTTGATGGAGTTGTTACCAGGCGGGGAGGTACGGTTGCAACCTATGCCGTGATAGCAATGGAATCTATCTGGGAGCTTCGGCGGTTGTTTAAAGGCATCACGGACCCAACGATCCTCGAGGCATACGCGTGTAGAGAAGCACTCGCGTTGGCGGAGGACTTGACAATTCAGAATTAGACCGTAGCCTCGGATTGCCAAGGAGTCGTCAATGATATTAGCGTGGGGACAAGAGGGCCTCATACTACTATCATCCATGAAATATTAGCTCGTAGGAACAATTTTCCTTCTTGCAGTTTTGTTTTTTTAGCATAGAAACTATAACTTTGAGGCCCACAATCTCGTAAAGTTTGTGTTCGTACACGAACACGTCACCGTATACCCTCGACGCCGAGGGTGATGCACCGCAGCTCATGTCGAAGGAGACCCGTCCGGAAGCGCGGTACGCAAGCAATCCGGCGGGCGTTTTTGTAGACCCGAAACCCCACACACCCGGGAGGGACCCCGTCAGGGCGCACGTCAGCTATGGGTTGCCCTAGGTCGACCTGATCGCCCCTAGGGCCTCGAGGTTCGCCGCACTGCAATGAAGAAGAACGAACGAAGAACAAGGAAGAAGGTAAAGGTAAAGGTAAAAGTGATAGATTGATTTGTTCGGTTGTATGCTGTTCAATCGGCCGCCACCTCCTATTTATATAAGAGACGGATGGACTTCCCGTAAAAGAAAATGACGTGTCTTTCCGTACAAATCATCAAAATCTAACAAAATTCGGACTTCTTACGACCTTCGGCCCGGATGTCCGGCTCTAGGCCCGGATGATCCGGCCAAGCCCAGTTTTCTGACATTAGCTCACTAATCGGGTTGTAACTTTTGCATACAAACTCGGATTAAGATGATTTTTATATCAAAATCAACAGTCTTGACGAGACGCACAACTTTGCTGTTGAACACTTTTCGATCTGAGGCCATCTTGAGGTGTTTTGATCCATTTTCTAAAGTCCGCAGCAGAAAAAACTGTTCGGACGACTCGACTTCTACCTAGATTGTCCGGCCTCCACCCGGATCATTCGGGACTGCATCCAGATCATCCGGCTTCGTCATAAACCATCTGTTGTTTTGGTGCTTCGTTCGACCTCCGGCCGGATGATCTGGGTCCAGCCCGGATGATCCGGCCATATAATGCTGCGGCGCGCCGTTTTGAATGTAACTTTCACATATAAAAATCGTCCGTTTCGACGAGACGAAGAACTTTGTAGTTGTAACTTTTTCCATCCGATGCAATCTTAATTAGGTTTCATGCCATTCTTTGATCCGATGCCAATACGAGCATCTCTAAGATTGTCATAACTTTTGCGTCCGCGCTCAATTTTGGATCATCTCTATATCTATTTCAATCAGCTTGAAAAGAGCCATCCAATGGTGACATGAAATCATAAATTTGACCTCATCTTGCTACAACCTCAAGTCACTCTTTGCAATCATGTCATTTATGAGTGTCAATACATGCCCCCCTGTTTTTCGGCAAAGCTAGCATGCCGAGAAATAACTTATACCTTGTTGGTTCTAAGGACGATGTCAACACTCCATCGGCCATTTATATGCTTAGGGCGATAATTATATATCGTCCATATGGATCAATAGCAAAATGCAGCTAATCAAATGAATGCTGATGTGGTAAAACCCTTACATGATGTAAGAAGTTGTATTGCGTCCATGGATCAAAATAAGTCCATGGAGGGTAACCAGCCATACATGAGGAGGAATTCCATGTCACGTCATAATTGGCATAGTTAGAGAATGTGGATAATGTGTGCACCGAAGACGTTGAAACCTTAGACTTGGTCGTTCATAATTTTCACTCTTTTCCTTCTTTACCATTGCGCACTTTTTGTGATGGAAGCTTGCACACCATTCTTCTTTTGAGTACTTCCTTTGGGAACCCATGCCATCTTTTCAAGCTCTTGTGCACTAAATTTTTGTAATTTCTTCTTTTGCCAATATGATAAGCCGAGTGGGCACCTCGGCTGTGTTTTTGTTTGAACTAATGACAATTCTTGTTTCACCTTGTGCACTTTCAACTTCTTTTCTTCAGATTTGGCACTTGATTGACTTGTCTCATTTCCTTTAGTAGCCAATATCAACACTTTACTTGGCTCTTTTTCATTTGAGATCGAATCTGAAGTAGCACTCTTACGACCATCTTTTTTAACACGGTAAACTTGCTTGACCACCTCTTTCTTGTTCCTTGAGCTCCGGACCGATTCCTCCTGATTGAAATGGTCTTTCACATGTGCTTGTTCAAATATTTATCTTTTTGGAGTTGCATAATATTTGTGAGATGGTCCAAAATAAGATGAAGCATGCGCCCTTGTATCATACCTGTCCCATGACGGATATGGATTTACATGATCATAGGACGGTACCCATGGCATTGGCATTGGCGGCACAAAATATGGATACGAATATACTGCATTAGAATTCTCATTTTGCCAATATCTATCTTCGGGTTTGGGACTAGGGGTTGATCTTGATGCTCTTGAATTACTTGGCCGATAAACATTGTTCTCCTCACTTATCTTCTTATATTTTTCCAATAGTTGCGCGAAAGTGACTTTCGACTTTTTACCTTTGTGCTTACCTCGGCCTTTACTTTCTTTGGTTGTGCTTGCACCAATCTTTGGATTTTTTTGTTGGCCCCCAGTCCTTAGCGTCTTCATTGTAGCTTCGATGAAATTCTCGCACTCAATATTATGTGCATTGTGCTCTTCAAAAACTTGTTTACTTGAAAGCTTGATCCCACCACCTGTAGTTTTTACCTTCTCTTTAAATGGATCGGCTTGAAGCAACCGATGCAAAAACTTTTTGCCATTAGGACCAATCGGAATAGACTGATCATCTCTTGGTGTTTCAACAAATTTTAATCGTCCTTTTTCAATGGACGATTTAACTATTTGACGAAACATGTTGCAATCCTCAAGATTATGCTTGGACGAATCATGAAACTTACAATATATTCGTCCTTGGACTGATGGCTTGACACGGTGATCAAGAATTCTAATGTAATTATTTTTTAGCAATAAATCAAATATTTGATCACACATGCTTGAATTGAAGGTAAACTTTTTATTTTCTAGCCGATCTTGGCGTGCGAACGGCTTTGAAGTTAAGCAAACGAATGGTTCAGATTTTACATCACCCCATTCGGCTATGCATACTATTTTGCACTCTATCTCCGATGTCTTTGAAAAATAAATTATACTATCATCAGTTTTCTCAACAGAGTATAACCTTGGCTTTAAATTTCTGAAATCAAAATAGTTAGAACATACATGTCTCAATTGAGACCATGCGTAAGCCAAGTATGAAGCAAGCAAAGCTACGCAATTAGATATGAACTCTAAATAAAGCAATGGGAAAAGCTTTGGCTGCAACAATAGGTCACCATCGGTCTCTTTGAATGGTACAATGTATTGATCGATATGCTTAGTAACAATTTTATTGCTAATAAATAAATTTCCCTTCATCATTGGTCTTTCAAAATTACTTATAAGATTTTTTCTAATACATGCATCAACAATAAAGTTGCAACCAAATCAGAAAATAGGTAAATCACTTGCTAGACATACCTCTTTGAATAGTTGGGAGAGCATGACGGTGATGTAATTTGAATGATACCGTGTTCCGTTTTCAGTTGGCTCTCCAACACCTAGGCATCCTCTTTTTCTTCAATAGATTTGGCACACATAATATTTGATTCAACTTTTTCAATAACCAAATTTTCTTTGTTACCCGAATCAATACTTTTATCTTTTTGTATTTGCAAGGCTTTTCGCTCTTGTCTAATTTTAGCCCACATCTTAGCTTGGCGAGTTTTAAACTTTTTCATCTCAATTTCCACCCACTCCTCATGAGATTGCCCCCCCCCAATACTTTCAGACTTTTCCGGCAATGAGGTGCCGAAACTTTGCAATTGTTAGGGGGTGCACTGGATGGTACAACACTGGATGAATGCATCATTTGCACAACTCTAGCTTTTACTGCAGCAAAATCATGAGGTTTCCCGCCTTCTATTAGTTCTTGTCGAATGGAGTTGCAAAAATCCCAAGAGAATGTAAGCTTGCTCTCAACTAACTAATCTGGATATGGTTGCCATCCGATGTTTTTAGACTCTTTTGGCAATGAGATGTCGCCAAAATTTTGTAATTGTGTAGGGGGGACTTGATATGCCACGGTAGTAGGTGAAGGCATTTGTGCTCCTGCAGAAGTTTCACTTATTCGGCCATGACCATGAAGGTGCGGAGCCAAATTATGGACATCAAGAGTTGCGTATGGTGCCAAAAAATTAGTACCATTAGGTGTAGCATATGATGTTTGAGGGTAATTGGCCGAATAATTAGTAGTAACATGGCAAATTCCCCTATCCACCGACACGTTTGGATTAACATACTGCAAGTTATTTGTCGATGAATAAAAAGTTGAAACTCTTTGTTGCATACTATTGGAAGTTCCTACATAGGGTGTCTCAACTTGATTAGCCGAACTCATCATGTTGTTCATCGGCATATAGATTTGTGGGGTTGCGGATGCATGGAGTTGGGATACATATGTTGCATGTTGCTAAAATTATACGAAGTTGAAGCATCAAGATTATTTTGAATCGGCTGTTGCGCATAATTAGATACATAATTGATAAAACTAGGGCTAGCCGATACATTATGCTCATTAGATGATCTAGCAACAACATATGATTATTTGCACCTACATATGTGAATTGGGTACTCATATTACCTTTGAGATTGCAAACCCTAGATGATGATCTCTTCGTAGTAAAAACGGGCCGGAGACCGTTCAAAGCTTCGTCCCCAGTGGAGTCGCAAAAAAGTTTGTTCGCACATGAACACGTCACCGTATACCCTCGAAGCCGGGGGTGATGCACCGCAGCTCACATCTCCTTCAGAAGCGCGGTACACAAGCAATCTGGCGGGCGCTTTTGTAGACCCGAAACCCCACACGCCCGGGAGGGACCCCGTCAGGGCGCGCCGGCTATGGGCTGCCCTAGGCCGACCTGATCGCCCCTAGGGCCTCGAGGTTCACCGCCCTATAGTGAAGAAGAACGAACAAAGAACGAGGAAGAAGAAGAACAAGGGAGAAGGTAAAGGTAAAGATAAAAGTGATAGATTGATTTATTCGATTGTGTGTTGTTCAATCAACCGTCACCTTCTATCTATATAAGAGATGGATAGACTTTCCGTACAAGAAAAGGACTTGTCTTGTCGTCCAAATCATCAAAATCTAACCAAATTCAGACATCTTACGACCTCCGACCCAGATGTCTGGCTCTAGGCCCGGATGATCCAGCCAAGCCCAGTTTTCTCACATTAGCTCACTAATCGGACTGTAACTTTTGCATACGAACTCGGATTGAGATGATTTTTATATCAAAATCAACCGCCTCGACGAGGCACACAACTTTTCTGCTGAACACTTTTCGATCTGAGCCCGTTTTTGATGGTGTTTTGGGCCGTTTTCTAAAGTGTGCAACAGAAAAAACTGTCCGGGCGTTCGGACTTCTACCCGGATTGTATGGCCTCCACCCGGATCATCCGAGACTGGACCCACATCATCCGTCTTTGTCATAAATCTTCTGTTGTTTTGGTGCTTCGTTCGACCTCCGGCCGGATGATCTAGGTCCCGGCTCGGATTATCCGGCCATATAGTGCTGCGGCGCGCCGTTTTGGATGTAAATTTCACATACGATCTCGGACAGGGATGGTTTGTATATCAAAATCGTCCGTTTCAACTAGACGAAGAACTTTGTAGTTGTAACTTTTTCCATCCGATACAATCTTGATTAGATATCATGCCATTCTTTGATCCGATGCCAATACGAGCATCTCTAAGATTGCCATAACTTTTGCGCCCGCGCTCCGTTTTGGACCATCTCTATATCCATTTCGATCAGCTTGAAAAGAGCCATCCAATGGTGACATGAAATCATATATTTAACCTCATCTTGCTACAGCCTCAAGTCACTCGTTGCAATCATGCCATTTTGAGCGTCAACAGTAACATATGCAATGTGTGTGAAACAGAGGCGTGGATATATCATATCTAGAGGCAGCGATCCACCAGAAGAGAGTGGAGGAATCATTGGTGTGAGATATCGATAGAATCGAAGAGAGGGATGAAGTGTATGGGTGCATGAACGATAAAGAAAGCCAGCGAGATTGTGTGTGCCCACGTCAAATATATAGGGCGGCTGGCCTACTGGAACGTTAGAGGGGAGAGCTACAATTTGTCTGTGTGGCATGGATACCTACCTACAACATTCGACAGTCAGTGCGTGTGTGAGAGAGAGAGAAGGGTGGGGGCAAAGACCTGACTATATAGAGGTAGATCGACTGGTATATGTGCAGAGAAGGAGAGAGACTCGGCTATGTATTGAGGGAGATCATCGACATCCATGCATACATGTAGGAGAGGAACAGGGTTGGGAGAGAGATAGAGCTAGTGCCGGAGAGTTGGTGGTGGAGTTGCTTCTTGAAGAGGGTGGGAGAGGCCTACTAGACAAACCGAGGGGACGACCGCAATAACAATAAGAGAGGGGATGTGTCTCTATGTGTGCACGTGCGTGTGAGAGACGGGTCGGGAGGCATGCATGGATGACGAGGGTGGACGATATGTGTGTAGTAAGCAGACCTAGGTAGATAGGTAAATCAATCGATGTGTGTCCGATAAAGTGAGAAACATAACTAGTGAGGAGTGAGGTACATCGGCCGGTGCGTGGGGAAAAAGAGTTATAGTCGACCTAGCTATATGTAGGGAGATCGATTGGTATACATGCATGTGTTAGAGGCAAATAAGGCCCAGAGAGATGGACACAGAGATAGGTATGCAGCTACAAGGTGACCGGTGTGAGAGACCTACTATGTCGATAGAGGACGGAGTGTGCGAGTGCAAGATCGATGAAAAGAGGGATGCGAGTGTGCATTTGTGTGGGACCATATTAGACACATGGAAGCATGGACGCCGAGAAGAGAAGAGGGAAAACATGTGTTTGTGGTATCCAGACCTTACTAGAGAGGTATAACAATCGGTGTGTGTGCCGAAAAGAAGGGGATGGGGAGACCTACAGACACCATGGGAGAATGACCTAAGTAAAATAACGAACATGCACAACGGAGAGGATGTTGAGAGAGGATTCAAATATTTTAATAAGAGAACATGGTGTTCTAAATCCACGCATGCATGTGTATAACAGTGATACACATGGTGTGGTCATGAGCATGTTATACTACTTAAACAATTTTTTTGAATTTGTGATAATGTGTGACTTTTGCAGCTCAGGGCTAAATACTTGTCATAATGTAGGGGGCGGGGCACTATACTTTGTGTGATAAACACAGTGTCCGTATGAAACATGGTTTAGATTATGAAGATCTAGTTAGTACATCAAATGTACTATTATTTGGAATCGACATCAAGTGTATTCAAATATTTGAATTCGAGTTCATATAGTGCACGTAGCTCATATCTATCTCTATAGTAATCATGTGGTGTGTTGTTAAGATAATATACGAATGATGTTTAACTTGGCAACAATCATGATTATAGATTCTTATTCAAATAGAGAAACGAATTCAAATTTAGTTCGAATTGCAGCAGTAGTGTAGACATTTGGAATGCACTAGAATGTTTGTATGAGTAGGTTACATGCATTATACAACCAGCAAAAAATTAATTGGACAAAACATGGATTCAAAGTTTTGAATAGCATTTGTAATAATCCATACAATGAACCGGGACAGGACTCTCTCTTTGTGTGGTGCGAATTATTTGTTTATTTGTTTTTCTTCTTGAGGGAAATGCGATTTGATTTGGTACTTTTCGAAAACTCCCTCCTGCTGCCAAATCCCGACATGTGAAATCTCGGTTCTAACCCTCAACTGAAAGGACCACTAGTTTAAATTGTCGGGGGTACTTTTGTAATAAACCCTACATTTCGGGCAAGCATGTCCCTAAGTCATGGTTCCCCCCTTCCGTCACCTCCTTTTCGCCATTTGAAAACCCAAGCCGCCATAACCTCTCTGCTCCAGCCGCGAAACCCCACCCTCCGCTGTCCGCCACCCCACCGCTGCCCTGCCGGAGCCTCTTCCCCGACGACGTCGTCCACCACAACAGCTCGACGTCCCTCATCCACCTCCCCGGATGAGGATCCGTCATCGATCTTGTCGTCCCACCGGTTCAGCCGCCCCGTCCTCCACCTCCAAGGAGCTACTCCGACGATCGCCTCATTTATCGCAACTGATCATCCCCACAGCGCTGCCTTAACCTGCTCCACCGGAACCGCATCATCCTCACCGACTACTTGGACGAAACCGAGGCCTACTCGGTGCCACCAAAGAGGTTATACATTCATCGCATCGCACCTTCTCCTTAACTTGACCTCCCGGCGTCGACGGTGCTCGATCATGTACCCCCATGGCGCGGCTACCTCAAAACTGGTGCCGCCGACGAAATCTCCACGGCGGCTCTCCCCCAGTGCGAGGCTCCCTCGGTGGCGGCGTCCATACCAGCCGAATCTGCTGCTGCTGCTGCTCTGGCTCTCGCACACTCGCTCGCACTGCTGCTGATGATCCTGCTCTCGCTCACGCTACTGTTGTTGTTGTTGTGGCTCTCGCTAGCTCGCGCAGCTGCTGCTTAGCTCTTCCCCTTGCTCGTGCTGCTGCTCTGCTCTTGCTCTCGCTCGCGCTGCTGATGCTGGTACATGGGCTCCTATAGCTACACGAGTTGCTGCTCTGGCTCTAGTTCGCGTTGCTCCTCCTAGCACTTCTGCTCCGGCTGCTATCTGCTACTATGTTCCCTGTCGATCGCATGCTAATTTAGATCACTGTTTCTCTTCTAGTAGTGCTCTAGCGGCCTAAACTACATGTGAAGTGCCTCTCTGCTACTAGTGCGTTCAGTTTCGACAGTAACATTCAGATACCACAGTAAATTTCAGTTTTGACAATTAAGTTCAGAGTCAACAATTTTTACCTCATCTGTTGTAGTCAGGTGTTTTTTGGTGATGTAAATTTTACATCTATCACTTTTTGGTAATGTATTTTACATCATCTATTGGAGACGCTATTAGAATCTCACTTGAGATTAACAATATCTGTGTTGTACTGCTTCAGCCTTGACGTCTTACGGCTCGCCGGAGCTGCTCCAACGACGGAACCATCCATCACAACAAAGGAGTACCCTGGACGCTGTCTATAGACGCCTCAGATCTTCCTCCACACCTCCGACAGCCACCTCTGCCGCCACTTCTTCAGCGACCAACCCAATGATTCTGAGGTCCACACGGCTACGCCAATGAGGTTGTACACTTGTCGCATCACTTATTACTCTACATTCATGTCAATCCATTAGGTCTATTTTCATTCAGAGGAAAAGGTGAAGGAAAAACATAGCAATAGGAAATTTTCCTACTGCACTCTATTCAATTATTCAAGCATTTCGTTGAAAGGAACGGAGCAAACCATCCACCTAGACCTACTTTTCAAAATCCTATGCATGAAAACAAGACTAAGTCCATCAGTGACAGAATAACATTCTAACTGTACACACTTTCCTTTGGTTTCACTTTAATTTGGCCATGTTTCTTTGCATTCCTCTGCTCTTCCAATTCATGTGAACAAAACACCCAAGTTGACAGAAATCTTGTGTTTAGAGATGCTCTATTTCCCACATGCATTCCTATCATATACCGGTGTTTTCCTATAGCTGCATTTTCAGAATCCTGCAAGCCAAAGGAGCCCTTACAAAATTACTTGAGTTACAGGTAGGTGTGAAAGAAAACTTTGTGTGGTTTGTCCTGCTCCTGTCGCAACGTCGTCAACCTCACCTGAGTTGCTCCATCGACAGAAGCATCCACCATACTAGACATCACAACTCCTGACCATCTTTCGCCGCCTCAGATCTCCTTCCCAGCTGCCGGCACCCACCGCAACTGCATCACCATCATCGACTCAGCAGATGAACCTGAGGAGTGCACGGATCCGCAAGAGAGGTCACACTCTTTTGTTTCTACTTATGTTATGCATTGCTTAATATTATCTACTACTTTATCGTCATGTTCACCTCTTAGACTCCAAGTCAGGTCCAAATTAATGTTCAAACTTGAGTTTTAAAATGCTTGTGGGCACATATTGAGGCAGCAATGAATAGTATCACTGTCTATTATTTGGTTCACCTAGGGTATGCTTATGTTGTTCATCTTGGGTGGGAAACCAATAGTACCATCACTCTAGATTGTGCATGCACTACTGCAGGATGCTGCTAGTGCGACACTACAATCAAAGACCCTTTGAGAAACTGTGTGTGATGCCATAATCGCAAACGATGGTGTATGAAAACCTTCAGAAATGTATAAAATGTTTGCGATGACGGATACATCAAACATGGTTCAGTTTTTAGTTGCATGTGTGATGAAGGGCATACAGTTCAGTTCAATTAACTACTTGCGATAAGGAGGAACAAAAGAAACGGGCAGCCAGATGAAGGCGTGTGCGATACACATCATATGGTTCACTCGGATGAACTGTTTGTGATTAGGCAAGAGAACATAAACGGTTCAATATAACAAGATGTGTGTGATACGCGGCAAACAGGTCTGTAATCAGAAATGTGTGCGGAGACCGATAATAACACACACGATTGCTTCTAATAAGACATATGTGATATGCTCTGTCTACACAACATCTATCAACAAGGACTAGCTATTCCACCAGTAGCTCATGTAAGAAACTATCAAGTTAAGTGTGCTCGGGCTGGAGCAGCCATCGGATGGGTGACTGGATGGGAAGTTGTGTCAATGTTAAATTAGCTGATGGGATGGGTCATTTCAGTCAAATGGCCGAAATGCCCCATTCCATCAGCTAATTTAACCTCGAGGTACTTTTTTATTTTTAACACATGTTAATTAAAGAAGGTCTACCGCATTACTTTTTGACAATGTGCGATACGGGGAATACAGTTGATCCATCCGACCTATTTGTGATGGAATAGGCTATGTGTGTTGTGGGCAAACGCTTGCTAGTATTCAACCGTTTGGGATTGATGTATTCATCACCGACGGGTTCTCTAGTGCGATCCGTGTTCATCTGATCATCATCTACGACTTGTGCTAGCTCGATGCTAAGTTTCCATTAATTGAGGGCGTTTTATGAACACACCACCGTTTCCCGCCATTTCCTCACCTATTTCCCGCCACCCTGCTATATTGTGCATAAGTGGCGCGCGGCGCACGAAGGCGACAAGCGCAGCCTGTAGCAACATCCACCTTTTCCAAGCATGCCAACTGTGATAGCCTGGCTTATTAGGGATGATAGACTACTCATATCAATAAGGAATTCTTTTCTGGGAGCCCATTCGGAAAGAACTCCGAAGTTAAGCTGTAATGCCCAGGATGGGACTATATCTCCTACGTGTCGAGGCACGAGTTAGAGACATAATCGCATTCTGGAATGATCGCTGGCGTGGTATCTTTGCACAACTCATGTAATGAACATGGATGAAAGAGTAAAATAGTTGGCTTACACTCGCCACGTCACACAATTAATACAATAGCATACATTCATCCAAATAATACAGGGTCCGACTATGGACGAATTCAAAACGAGAAAAGATACCACAACCGCAAGTCCTGATCGCCCCTAGTAGGAACCACTACTGATCGTCGGGATACGCCACATACATATGACCACGTTCTTCATCGAACTCCCGGTGAAGTTCTGTCCATCTCCTGTGTTGTACTCAGTTGTACCTGCATATGATGTGTGTTATAATCTGTGAGTCACAAGGACTCAACAATCCCATTCCCGGGTATCAAAAGTATCAAAGCCTTTTAGGTGTGGAGAGGAAATAAAATGGCTACATCAAGCACTAAGCAACTAGCTTACGAATTCAGAGCGAGATGAGGAAAGTGCCAACGATCGCCAAAAGTGATCACTAAGCGATCCTAGCTACTCACGTTCATGGATAACCCCACCGTGTTCACTTTCCGAAACCCTTCGAAAGATACCGTCACGGTTACTCACACAGGTAGTGTATTCTTAAGCATATTGTGTCAAGTTATCTACAACCGGATATTAACAAATTCAAATCTGCCACATAACCGTGGGCACGGCTTTCGAAAGTTCATAACCCTGCAGGGGTGTCCCAACTTAGCCCATCACAAACTCACGATCTGCGGAGTCGTAACTCCATGTTGGGAAGACCCGAGTATTCTCGGAATCCCGTGCTCAAGATATTTCGACAAAGGTAAAACTAATCCAGCAAGACCTCCCGGCGTGCCGACACCCTAATAGTAGCCGCGCGTATCTTGTCTCAGGCCACGACCGGATGAGCGAGGCGTACAGGTGCCAAAATACCCCAAGTTGCCAAGGGGGGCCCCGCACAGTACTCTAGTTTGGACCAACACTCAAAATGAGCACTGGCCCAGGGGTTGATTAATAATTCCTCGGGTTAATTACTCCCTCAGTAAATTTTAGTTGTTAGGCAAATGTAGTACCAAAGTTGGGTCTTGCTAGAAAAGCTTTAAGCAGTGCGAATTATCAAGGGGGGCCCATAAACCCCAACCGTGTTAGGAACGCAAAATCAAGGAACATAACACCGGTTTATCGGGTCCTAAGTTGACATGAGTGGAACAAAACACCAAGCAGAAGGCCAAGCCTTCCACCCATTACCAATATACTAGACCATGATGGCGCGCGTTGCTGCGCCCATCTAATTTTTAACTAAAATTAAGTGTTTTTTTTGTAAATATGTACAAACACAAAATAGTTAAGTTAAGTTTACATAAATTGACATATGTGTTCACATCCCATTTGAAGGAATGAATTTTAATTGGTTTGTAGGGAAGTAATGTGGTAATATGGAAGAAAACTTATATTTACATGCACTAACTTAGGAACCGCGCATTGTGGCAACACACCATCTTTAGGAAAAAAAAATTTATTAAAGAAATTGGATTATAGATACATTTAATAAAACTTGAATTATTTGAACTATATATTTTTCTTACATTTATTTGTCAAAATGAAACAAAAAATCATCACATAATATCCTCTTGAGAGGGTACCACATTCTGCTCATGCAGCGAATTTAACACTCAGGGAACATCTAGTTGTTGACGAATTCTTGTAGTGGAATATTAGTAGCATCCATCACATTCTAAAACTTAATTGTCCATGAAATACTGTGACAGCCGCAGGATTAAGTCAAGGGCAGACAAACCATATGGAATGTCTATGGGAAAGGAAAAAACTTACTTTTCTGCTAAAAACATTTTTTTTGGAGGAGTCAATGCAAGCCTTTTAATAACTCAAGGGAACATTTAAATTTGGAAAAAGTATGACAGAAATAAGATAGGCAATTGCCAAGATGAGCTTATTTAAATTTAGCTCTAGCTTGATGAAGCAAATAACCTTTTATACCTAGGGAAGGCAAACAATAGTCACTGAAATAGAAAAACCAGGGCATTGTCTTTCTGTTCATCACAATATGTGTGATGTCATCTTATATCCTGAATGTTTATACATAAGAAGAGACAATACATTCTACCAGCCCTAGTGGGCACATCAAGATGCGGCATGAAAATCAATAGTGCCGTTTCTACAAAGGTAGTTGATGTGAGGTTGCTAGATATACCTTTCCTCACACCTCCTCGCTCGTACAAGCTTCGTTAGATTATCTTTTTGCTCACATGGAAGAGCTACTCCGTACCATCTAGAGGACACAATTGTTCGCATCCTCCTGCGGCAAAAATGAAGATGGTAACAAAGACTTCAGACCCCAAACTGAATACAGGGCCAGAGCATTAGGAGAAATATTAGCACAAGGTAGAACCGCTCATAGCAGATTTGCGCTTTTATGAAACAATACAGGCCCAGAGCATCGACACTTGAGCAATTAGAAGATGCAGTCGTTCAAACATATTATTCAGCACAAAGTCGTCGAAGTTGTAAGCAGTGCTTTACCTTGCGATTCAGCAAACCCGTCGCAAGCAAGCTCCAATGGACAGAGCAACAGAACCTGCATTAGTTTGGACATGTAAAGAACAACATGAACAGAACATAATTGGTGGGGCAGAATTTGGGGGGAAGATGGGGGTGGGGGAGGGGGCGTAAGGAGGTCCGACAGGGAGAAGGGGGAAGACGACCGAGGATCATAAGCATCAATCATGGGTGCCGAAGAAAATTTTGCTGGGAAAGGAGGGGAATGAGAAGGAGCAGCGATACAAATTATATGGAGACGCGTACAGTAAAAGAGAGCATGAATAGACACCGTAACTGACCTGCAATTATCGGGAGACTGCGACCGACGCACATCTATTAACATTCATGGCCGATTTAGTTCCGAAATCACGGGTGAAGGTACTCGAATCGTGAGTAGACGATTCAATGTCCGCGCCACCTCTTCGTGGCGTCGCCCGGCGAGGGTACCCGGTCGGTCACATCACCATGGTAGCCACCCCCGCTTAACTCACCGATTCACCATAACCGCTCGGGCAGGCCAAGGTCGCCTCACACGGCCGCATCCTCTCTCGATCCCGAGTTCTGGATCCATATTTTTTACGGGCAAAAGAAAGCAGAAGGGAGCAGCGATAGATCAGAATCAGACCTTCTGATTAAATGGGCCTTCTCAAGCGGCCCAATTAACCAGAGGCATCGGTTTTTTCTTTCAGAGCAGCAGCCCCTTAGGACAGCTGGGCCAGAGCGCTAAGACAGTTGGGCCAGGAAGCTAATGAAGCTGATCTGACGGGCACAAATGATGTAAACGCGAATCTAATGGCTGAAATCGCTGGAGGCGTGAGAAAGCTCGGTTTAGGCTCGATTTTACTGTCCTTAATATGTGCATTAGTTAATTAAGATATATATTGTGTTATCCCAATAAAGAAGTTCAAACATGGAGCAATCTTCAACTTCACCTGCAACTAACAACGCTATAAGAGGGGCAGGGCAAAAGCGTACTTAGCCAATCAACGGTTTGCTAGGAAGGCGGTTAGAGTGTTTCATGGCAACATAGGAGGCTGAAAAGACAAGAATAGGCATCGAAGCATAACTATAGAGCGAGACAACTAGCAAAGCAAAGATAGAGGTGATATCGGGGAATGATCATCTTGCCTGGGATCCCGCAAGAAAGAAGAACGAGTCCATGAAGAAGACAAGCGGACGTAATCGAACGAATCCTGGCAACTCCGGAACGAAACCGAAGCTAATGAGAGAAGCATACTGGAAAGAAGCAAACAACATGGTAAATACACAAACATAAACATGGCATATGATGCACAAACAAGTATGATGCATGTCCGGTTGAAATATGCATGGCAAGGCAAAGTGCATCAAACAACACTACAATTTAAGTGGAGCTCAATATGCAACAAAACACCACATTCAAACATTTAGTTCGCTCTCGTTTTTGAACCCAACAAGTTTAAATGTTCTTTAACATGACAAGAGGTGAAGCATAAGTAAACTACACTGTCTAGGCATTTTAAATGAGGCCGGAAATAACAACAACAATTCCGGAAACTCCCCATGTGCATATTTAGCAATTCTTAAAGCAAGAACAATTTTAAGCATTTAAAGGTTGTTATCATGATGCGGATGACAAATGCAAGTTTTATGCAATTTTTAGTTAAAAGTTGAGATGAACATGTTATAAGATCTGAAGCATTTGTCGCCATGACGGAAAGAAAGGGGTACCACAGCAACAACAACGGAAATGATGCCACGACAACATTCCGGTTCTGACAACTCCTCGAGATGCCGGCGCAAAAGAAGTGACGCGATCGTGTCAAGCAAGATGGTGGGGTGATCCTGGTAACCGGGTTCCCATGGGTTGGTGGCAAGGAAACGAGGGGCCTTCGTGCAAGTAACAATTCTTGCACGGCAACAACGGATACATGCAACCATCTCATACACACATCACATGCATACGGTCCATGGGTGGTCGTCTCGGTGGTTATACCTTCGAAGTGTGCGTTATTGGGGCGGTTCGAGTTCATAGAGGGAAGTAGCCGTTCACGGACTTCGTGGAAGTAGTGGTTCACGGGACGTAGTCGTACACGTCGACGGTAGTCGTACTCCTCTCGTCGTGGAAGTAGTGGTACTCGGCGTCTTGTCGAACCCAAGCGACGGTAGTCGTACACGACACGTTGTGGAAGTAGTTGTACTCGCGGTCTTCGGCGACGGTAGTGGTACACGGTTCGAGTTCGTTCGGGTCATCGGTAGAGGAACTTGACGTCCGTGTAGTCGATCTTGCCGATCCGAAATGAAGCAACACCAGGGCCTCGGGTGGGTAGCAGCAAGGAGGCGATGATGATTGTCATCGATAGGAAGCAGGCACGGGGCCCGTGGTGACAACGATGACGAACAGATGCACGGAGAAGCAGCCGAGGCGGCGACTGGTAGGAGGTGCAGCTCGAGGGCTGGGGCGACGCATCAAGAGGTGCCCGCGGCTGCTGGCGCACGTCGGGCCGGTCGGTGGCAGGGCGATGCGAGTCGGGGCACGCCTGCTCGGATCAGCCGGAGGCGAGGCCGTCGGCAGGCTGCGGTGCTGGCGATGGGGATGGACGGCGCCGAGGAGGAAGGGCGTGTTGGAGGAGGAGCAGGTGGCGCGGCGGCGACCTGCTGCTAGGTCGGGGACTCAGGGTGCCGACGAGGAGGCTGGCGTCGTGGGGCGACGAGTTGGCGAGGCGGAGGCCGATGGCGGGGCTGGGAGCTCGAGCAGGAGGGCGGTCGCGGCGCTGGACGGCTCGGTGTCACCAACGCCCGTCAGGGCTGCGGCGCCATGGCGGGGCAGTGTTGCTTGAAGGTCATCGGACGACCCAGGACGACGGCCCGGAGGAGAAGGACGGCATGATGCGGCGGCGCTCGGCTTGGCGAGGCGAAGTGGGAGAAGGAGGCGGGGTCGAGGGAGAAGCCACGAGAGAGAGAGGCGGTGGTGTCGGGAGGACGAGAGGGAGAGGGACGAGGGGATCGGGCAGGCCGAGGGTTGAAGGACAAGGGTTGCTGGGCCTAGGTGATGGGGTTGGGCCGGCCTGCGGCTGGCTATGCCTGGGCCTAGTTGTGCCTGGGCCTTGGGCCATCTCTCTCTCTCTCTCTCTCTCTCTCTCTCTCGCTCTCTCTCTCTCTCTCTGTCTCCTCTGAATAATTAACAAAAACGAGAGGAAAAAGAAAAGAGAGAAGAAAAAGAAAGGGGTAGTTAGGGAAAGAATTTGCACATGAGGTTAATTTTCCTGGGCTCATAAAAATGAGCATGATCCAAGAAAAATAGAAGTGGGCGTGATTTCAAGATGAATTCAATCTCATTTGAATTAAATTCAAATGGTTTGAACTAGGACTAGGTTTTTAGAAGTGCACAAAATGTTGAGACTTTAGGAGGAGCCTCGATAAAAGAGATAAGAATTGTTGGCGAAGTCTGGGCAACCAAACTTGAAGTAGAAAAGGCCGCGGATAATTGAGATACAAAAGGCATGGAGAATATTTGGAAGTGTGTTTTGGTCAATTCCAAAATAATGGAATAATTATGATAGCTCCATAAATATTAGGAGGATATGTTATAAAGAGAAGTCACTCTTCCCTCGATTTAAATGGATCAAAGATCCACACAATTTATTTAGTTGAGATGCAAAAGATTTATGACATGATGGCATGATGACATGATGCAATGCAAAAAATAAATAGAGCAAGCACAAATGAAACACACGGTGAAACCCGGAATAGCTAGAAGTCTTCTGGAGCGTCGGTCTTGGGGCGTCACAACTCTCCCACACTAACAGAGGATCTTGAGCCGAGATCCTGGAGATGGCACCGGATAGAAGAGGAAAAGGAAGAGGTAAAACAAAGTTGCTTCTCCGACAAACGAGTGAAACCATGAAACTTGAGAGGTTTAACAATCTTGAAAGAAAGAATACAATGGACAAGAACAAGATTGCAAACACTTCGTTAGCAAAGGGGAATAAGGAACATTACAAGAACCTTGTAGGTTAAAAGACATGAACAAGAGCTCACGGATGACAAAATAATTTCAGAACCACTCCGGTTAAAACAAGATAGAGAAGGAATGAGAATGAAATAATTTGGACATCACTCCGACTGAAAATAGATGGAATTGAACATGAACTTGAGAAGATGGGATGATACTTGACGATATCAAGAACACACTGCCTCCGAAACAATTGAACGAATGGAACAAGGGGTAAGAAAGGTTTCAGACAGCACTCCGGTTGAAAAGAGAGGAAAACTAGATAGGGTGAGAGAACTTGAATGGAGGAGACAACACTCTTGTTGAATGGATAAGCAAAGGAAAGAACATGATAACTTCTACCACCAATGAATTTGAAAATCATCCTGACGAAGAAGGGTTGAACGGAGTTGTTGAAAATAATCCACAACAAAAGGATAAGCTTGTTGTGGGTTTATGGAAAACATCTCAAAGTTATGAGGTGACAACCAGCCACTAACGGAAACCAATTGTTGCTAGAGATCAATGAAGAGATGAAAACTCTTTCACCGGGAGGATAAATGAAGAATTTGGGTCATTTATAAGCACCATAATTAGCAACAATCCTTAGGAAAAAGCTTTTAGGTGAAATACAGCCCAAGATAACTCCAATGAATAAATGAGGGGTTGACATGATCTCATGGAGAAATATGGATGATGGGTTTAAATATTTCATTCTTGATAACTTGTGAATCATGAAACATGAAGGGAAATTGTCAAAAATGACATAACACCATCTCAAAAGATAAGGGAGCAAATATTGCACTTCAAAATGCATGAAGAAGAATACTTGAGCTCCTTCAACAACAATATTGGAGAACATTTGAAGAAAGAATTAAATCATGATGAACCACCGTGAAGTACTCCGGTAATAAAAGGATGAGAAGTGAAAGATGAAAAGAATAAGATTCAAGGCCTGTGATGATTGAGATGGAGCTTCGCGATGAGATAATTAATATAGCTTGGACCTTCAGAAAAGAAAGATGGATCATTTCTAACCAAGAGTTTATTCATCATGAACAAACTCCGAACAAAGGAATTAATCACTTGGAAGAAACTAGAATAAGAATTATGTTATGCGTATCCTTCATCAATTTAAATTGATGACAAACAATGGATTTGGCATACTACTTATTCTCGTTGCAAAGAATTAAAGAGAGATCTCGCACAAACTTGAGGAATTATTCAACGAATCACCGGTAGGATTATGAAAAGAACAAATGAATTGATACGATAACAACGGAAGAGTAATCTTGAATGAACCACCATAAGAATATGGAGACGAACGAAGAGTCATCAATTATGAATAGTTGGAGGATGAAGTTGCAAATTGAGAATGAAGAAATCTTCTGAAAAGATGGCCTTCAGAGGATCACAATGGAAAGAATTCATAAAATGCTTCGGATGATATGAAATATTTAGAGGAAAACTCTTCTTCGGTCTTCAAATGTTGAGAATGACGACGAGAATACCATGAAGAATTTTGAGATACTCCCGACGAATGAAAAGAGGAAGGTTGACCCAAAGTTGAAAAGAATTTGAAAGCGGTCTTGGAGAAGGCATGTGACTAATGGAATCCATTATTACGTCACACTTTGAAAAGAATTTGAGAATAACTCCGGAAAAAATAGAAGAGTCAGGTAAGATCCTGGGAAAAGACCTGTGGGTTAGGGCCCACTCAAAAGAAATCACCGTTGAAATTATTACTTGAAAGAGAGATTGCATCGGTTGAATTAAATGACTTGGACGAGATAACAACCTCAAAATAGCTTGAACGGATTAAGAATGGAAATGTGAATCTTTTTGAGATATTTTCAGCACTCCGGAGAAGAATTAGAGGGACTTGAATAATAAGAGAGACTTCGGATAAAAAATTCCAACATGTGAAACAAAAAGGAAGAGATATGATCAACACCAAAGCTTGAATTAAATCCATCAGAGAAGAAAATGAGAATGGAACAACGATGAAGTGGAAGCTTCCTTAGCGTATTCACGAGAATCACCGAATAAAAATATTGAAGGAAAATAATGAAGAGACTTCACATGAATATAATGGATACTTGACTTGAGATTTCTTTCTCCGAGAAGAAGAAGGGTGGGAGGGTGGGGAAAAAACAAAGACAACTTGGGATGAATGAAACATACACCGTTGAGAAAAACAAAGACTTGCTCTTGCACATATTAAAATGATTGGGTTAACTTGAAGAGAAACACACTGGTTGAAAAAGAATTTAACATGACAATCTCGATGATCAAGAAGGACTAGCACTCCCATATAAATATGAGAACACCGATTAGGAAAGGTATGGAATCAACACTTGACATTGAAGCAACTCGAATACCACAACTCAAAACAAAACAAAGGATAGATATGTTGCAACGAATAGTCTTCAAAACGAACATCCGAACAGAATTGAACAAATGAATCCCATAGCTTAATGGTACATCAACTTGTTGAGAACCACGTGAAAGATTGAAGAATGAACCAACAAGGTAACAGATGGAACAAATACATAATAGAGGTTTCATCCCACATGTTCGTGCTGATGCCCCATGGCACGTGTTACAAAGGGCCTTGCAATCCCCGGATCAGCATAGCCAAGGATCCTTTAAGATGCAACCCCCTAGTGCAACAACGCCCATGATAGCCTCTCCACTAGATGTTGAACCCCAACCTCATATCATGCACCCGTTGGAAGATTACCTAAGAGATACTTGAATCCCACCTATTAATTCCCGAAGCTTTCCAGTTATACAATCTGGTGTTGGGGATACAGGGGAAGCACCGCATATCACACAACTAATAAATCCTACATCCAGTTGTATCCATCCGTCAACACATAACCAGGCACCTTCGGAAACTATTTACCTCCGACCTTCGAAACGCATCCGCTATACTAGTTGTGGCAATACTCCCGAACTATCCCACCAGTACTGGGTGACGTCGGGGTTATCTCACCACCAGACACGTATAAAAGAGTTTTCGATGTCGGCCGCCTCTGGTATTCTAGAACTGTCACGATACATAATGGAAATAGAATACCTCAGAGCTCAACTCCCCGGGACTCAGCCTAAACAGACGGGAGGCACCAAGACAGAATTTTCATCACAAAGATATCAGAACAATCCAAACAATACCCACGTGATCCTAAAAAACAATTTGGCGAAAATTGAGGATAGTGATGTTAAAAAAACATCAGGAGTCCTCACCAGAGTGACGAAGGGGATGATGAGTAAAAAGAAATCCTACACTCCGATATATATATATATATATAGGACTCAAAACATTTTTGTGTGTGTGCCAAGACTCAACATCGGCAGCGGTTCGACCAATCAGGGGGCTCCTAGGTCGGAGAAGGCTCTGATACCAACTTGTAATGCCCAGGATGCGACTATATCTCCTACGTGTCGAGGCACGAGTTAGAGACATAATCGCATTCTGGAATGATCGCAAGTGTGGTATCTTTGCACAACTCATGTAATGAACAGGGATGAAAGAATAAAATAGTTGGCTTACACCCACCACGTCACACAATTAATACAATAGCATACATTCATCCAAATAACACAGGGTCCGACTACGGACGAAATCAAAACGAGAAAAGATACCACAACCACAAGTCCTGATCGCCCCTAGTAGGAACCACTACTGATCGTCGGGATACGCCACATACATACGACCACGTTCTTCATCGAACTCCAGGTGAAGTTCTTGTCCATCTCCTGCATTGTACTCAGTTGTACCTGCATCTGGTGTGTGTTGTAATCTGTGAGTCACAAGGACTCAGCAATCCCATTCCCGGGTATCAAAACTATCAAAGCCTTTTAGGTGTGGAGAGGAATGGCTGCAGCAAGCGCTAAGCAACTAGCTTACGAATTCAGAGTGAGATGAGGAAAGTACCAACGATCGCCAAAAGTGATCACTAAGTGATCCTAGCTACTCACGTTCATGCATAACCCCACCGTGCTCACTTTCTGAAACCCTTCGAAAGAGACCGTCATGGTTACTCACACAGGTAGTGTATTCTTAAGGATATGATGTCAAGTTATCTACAACCGGATATTAACGAATTCCCATCTGCCACATAACCGCGGGCACGGCTTTTGAAAGTTCATAACCCTGCAGGGGTGTCCCAACTTAGCCCATCACAAGCTCACGATCTGCGGAGTCGCAACTCCATGTTGGGAAGACCTGAGTATTCTCGGAATCCCATGCTCAAGATATTTCGACAAAGGTAAAACTAATCCAGCAAGAACTCCCGGCATGCCGACACCCTGATAGTAGCCGCGCGTATCTCGTCTCAGGCCACGGCCGGATGAGCGAGGCATACAGGTGCCAAAATACCCCAAGTTTCCAAGGGGCGGCCCCGCACAGTGCTCTAGTTTGGACCAACACTCAAAACAAGCACTGGCCCGGGGGTTGATTAATAATTACTCCGGTTAATTACTTCCTCAGCAAGTTTTAGTTGTTAAGCAAATTTTGTACCAAAGTTGGGTCTTGCTGGAAAAGCTTTAAGCAGTGCGAATTATCGAGGGGGGCCCATAAACCCCAACCGTGTTAGGAACGCAAAATCAAGGAACATAACACCGGTTTATCGGGTCCTAAGGTGGTATAAGTGTAACAAAACACCAAGCAGAAGGCCAAGCCTTCCACCCATTACCAATATATATGTGCATTAATTAATTAAGATATATATTGTGTTATCCCAATAAAGAAGTCCAAACATGGAGCAATCTTCAACTTCACCTGCAACTAACAACACTATAAGAGGGGCTGAGCAAAAGCGTACTTACCCAATCAATGGTTTGCTAGGAAGGCGGTTAGAGTGTTCCATGGCAACATAGGAGGCTGAAAAGACAAGAATAGGCATCGAGGCATAACTATAGAGCGAGACAACTAGCAAAGCAAAGATAGAGGTGATATCGGGGAACGATCATCTTGCCTGGGACCCCGCAAGGAAGAAGAATGAGTCCATGAAGAAGACAAGCGGACGTAATCGAATGAATCCTCACAACTCCGGAACGAAACCGAAGCTAACGAGAGAAGCATACCGGAAAGAAGCAAACAACATGGTAAACACACAAACATAAACATGGCATATGATGCACAAACAAGTATGATGCATGTCCGGTTTAAATATGCATGGTATGGCAAAGTGCATCAAACAACACTACAATTTAAGTGGAGCTCAATATGCAACGAGTTGCATATTGACAAAACACCACATTCAAACATTTAGTTCGCTCTCGTTTATGAACCCAACAAGTTTAAATGTCCTTTAACATGGAAAGAGGCGAAGCATAAGTAAACTACACTGTCTAGGCATTTTAAATGAGGCCGGAAATAACAACAACAATTCCGAAAACTCCTCATGTGCATATTTAGCAATTCTTAAAGCAAGAACAATTTTAAGCATTTAAAGGTTGTTATCATGATGCGGATGAAAAATGCAAGTTTTATGCAATTTTTAGTTAAAAGTTGGCATGAACATGTTATAAGATCTGAAGCATTTGTCGCCATGACGGAAAGAAAGGGGTACCACAGCAACAACAATGGAAATGATGCCACGACAACATTCTGGTTCCGACAACTCGTTGAGATGCCGACGCAAAAGAAGTGACGCGATCGTGTCAAGCAAGCTGGTGGGGTGATCCCAGTAACCGGGTTCCCACGGGTTGGTGGCAAGGAAACGAGGGGGCTTCGTGCACGTAACAATTCTTGCACAGCAACGACGGATACATGCAACCATCTCATACACACATCACATGCATACGGTCCACGGGAGGTCGTCTCGCCGGTTATACCTTCGAAGTGTGTGTTATTGGGGCGGTTCGAGTTCATAGAGGGAAGTAGCCGTTCACGGACGTCGTGGAAGTAGTGGTTCATGGGACGTAGTCGTACAGGTCGACGGTAGTCGTACTCCTCTCGTCGTGGAAGTAGTGGTACTCGACGTCTTGTCGAACCCAAGCGATGGTAGTCGTACACGACGCGTTGTGGAAGTAGTTGTACTCGCGGTCTTCGGCGACGGTAGTGGTACACGGTTTGAGTTCGTTCGGGTCATCGGTAGAGGAACTTGACGTCCGTGTAGTCGATCTTGCCGATCCGAAATGAAGCAACACCAGGGCCTCGGGTGGGTAGCAGCAAGGAGGCTATGATGATTGTCATCGATAGGAAGCAGGCACGGGGCCCGTGGTGACAATGACGACGAACAGATGCACGAAGAAGCAGCCGAGGCGGCGACTGGTAGGAGGTGCAGCTCGAGGGCTGGGGCGACGCATTAAGAGGTGCCCGCAGCTGCTGGCGCACATCGGGCCGGTCGTGGTAGGGCGATGCGAGTCCGGGCGCGCCTGCCCGGATCTGCCGGAGGCGAGGCCGGCTGCTGGCTGCGGTGCTGGCGATGGGGATGGACGGCGCCGAGGAGGAAGGGCGCGTTGGAAGAGGAGCATGTGGCGTGGCGGCGACCTGCTGCTAGGTCGGGGACTCGAGGTGCCGACGAGGAGGCTGGCGTTGTGGTGCGATGAGCTGGCGAGGCGGAGGCCGATGGCGGGGCTGCAGGAGCTCGAGCAAGAGGGCGGTCGCGGCGCTGGACGGCTCGGGGTCACCAACGCCCGGCAGGGCCGCGTCGCCATGGCGGGGCAGCGTTGCTCGGAGGTCGTCGGACGACCCAGGACGGCGGCGCGGAGGAGAAGGACGGCGGGATGCGGCGGCGCTCGTCCTGGCGAGGCAAAGTGGGAGAAGGAGGCGGGGTCGAGGGAGAAGCCACGAGGGAGAGAGGCAGCGGCGTCGGGAGGACGAGAGGGAGAGGGATGAGGGGATCGGGCAGGCCTAGGGTTAAAGGACAAGGGTTGCTGGGCCTAGGGGATGGGGTTGGGCGGGCCTGCGGCTGGCTGTGGCTGGGCCTAGCTCTGCCTGGGCCTTGGGCCATGGCTCTCTCTCTCTCTCCTCTGAATAATTAACAAAACAGAGAGGAAAAAGAAAAAGAGAGAAGAAAAAGAAAGAGGTAGTTAGGTAAAGAATTTGCACATGAGGTTAATTTTCCCGGGCTCATGAAAATGAGCATGATCCAAGAAAAATAGAAGTGGGCGTGATTTCAAGATGAATTCAATCTCATTTGAATTAAATTCAAATGGTTTGAACTAGGACTAGGTTTTTAGAAGTGCACAAAATATTGAGACTTTAGGAGGAGCCTCGATAAGAGAGATAAGAATTGTTGGCGAAGTCTCGGCAACCAAACTTGAAGTAGAAAAGGCCGTGGATAATTGAGATACAAAAGGCATGGAGAATATTTGCAAGTGTGTTTTGGTCAATTCTAAAATAATGGAATAATTATAATAGCTCCATAAATATTAAGAGGATATGTTATAAAGAGAAGTCACTCTTCCCTCGATTTAAATGGATCGAAGATCCACACAATTTATTTAGTTGAGATACAAAAGATTTATGACATGATGGCATGATGACATGATGCAATGCAAAAAATAAATAGAGCAAGCATAAATGAAACACACGGCGAAACCCGGAATAGCTGGAAGTCTTCTGGAGCGTCGGTTTTGGGGCGTCACATAAGCGTGCTTAGCTTGGAGTAGTTTCAGGATGGGTGACCGACCGGGAAGTTGCTCCCGGGTGCGCACCAGTGAGGACAAAGTGCGCAGAAAAGACTAGTATTGATATGTGAGGCCAGTCTAGATCCCGCCAGGAGTAACGACCATCGGCGGGTGTGTCCGGGGCGTTACAAGTTGGTATCAGAGCCGACCCTCGCGGTTACATGGATGTTTGCGGATAGATGCGCATGCATGTTGTTCATGATGTTTGTCACCCGTCGTGGCACACGGAATGGCACATGTGCCGGATTGGAAGCACAAACGTATGTGCCAAGAGGGAACGTTCATGTGGCCCGCAAGGATGTCGGTTCCTCTGAGTGAGGGTGTATGTGATAGCCTAGATTATTAGGGATGATAGACTACTCATATCAATAAGGAATTCCTTCTTTTGGAAAGAACTCCAAAATTAAGCGTGCTTAGCTTGGAGTAGTTTCAGAATGGGTGACCGACTGAGAAGTTGCTCCCGCGTGCGCATGAGTGAGGACAAAGTGCGCAGAAAAGACTAGTATTAATATGTGAGGCCAGTCTAGATCTCGCCAGGAGTAACGACCACCGGCGGGTGTGTCCGGGGCGTTGCACCAACCCACCAAACCGCCGCCTCTGCCATCAACCTCGTCGACGAGGAAAACGAGCAGGCGCCACGGCCCGTCGAGGCTGAGGTGCTCCCCGGCAACGCGATGGACGACGTCGTGATGCGCGTCTGTGACGCCCGAGACCGACGTCCCAGAAGATTCCAGAAGATTCCAGATGTTCCGGGTTGCCCGTGTGTTCTTTTGTGCTTGCGTTATTTTTTTTTTGCATTGCATCATGTCATCATGCCATCATGTCATTAATTTATTTTGCATCTCAACTTAAATAAATCGTGTGGACCTTCGGTCCATTTAAATCGAGGGAAGAATGTCTTGTCTTTATAACATATAAAAGCCTCCTAATAATTATGGAGCTATATTAATAAATATTCCATGGCTTCGGAATCACCGTAACACACTTGCATAATTTTCCCCATGTCTATTTCACTTCAAGTTCACCGTCAAACCTTCCCTATATTCTTTTCCTATTTATCGAGGCTCCTCCAAATATCTAGGCTCTTTTCAAACTCCTTGAGGCAAGCTATTTATTTTTAGTTTGCACTTCCTTTTTGTTGGAACTATTTTTGTGGGGTTGGAATTATTCCATAAAGCCTTACAAAAATGTCCATCATTTTTATCCTTGTTCTTTGACCTTCTTTTCTTATTTTATTTTTGCTCCTTCTCTTTTGTTTTCTGCTAAGGGAAATTAAGAGCAGCAGCCCACCAGCCTCATAGCCATCTGGGCCTTCTCCTTTCCCTCTTTTCGGCCCAGCAGCTGGGCCTTGCAGCCCCAGCCGCTCAGTTTCCCTCAGCAGGCCCACTGGCCACTCCAGCCCGCAGGCCCTCTCAGCCTCAGGCACCGAACCCTAGCGCACCCGGTTCGCTCCTCCCTTCCCTGTCCGCCGCCACTCTCCCGATTCCCTCGCTTCGGTCTCCCAGCGCCTCCAGCCCCGACCCCAGCTCCCTTTCCCATCGATCCCGCGGGTTCCTCTCCCTCGAACCCCCGCGCCGAATTCCCTCGCGGCCTGTCCCGTTCCTCTCGCTCGTCCCTCCCTCTCTCGCGCCTCACCTCTCTCCCCAGCAGCCCGACTCTTCTTCGCCCCC
>LR738715.1:613575050-613614243 GCA_902687465.1 Secale cereale | reverse complement strand
TGCTGCTCCCTCCGAGCCAAACTGCGGGCGGGAGGCCGGGCGGCCGGGCGCCGCCGCCAGTGGACTGGCCACCGCCGCCATGGTTCCCCGAGCCAAAGAGGAGGGGCGGGCGGGGGGCCGGGCGCCGCCGGCGCGGGGGGGTGGGGCGCCGCCGCCAGGGTCGCCCTTCCCGGCTGACATCGGCTGGCTCCGGTCCGGCGACACTGGGGAGTCTGGGATCTGCGATGCGAGGAGTGCGAGTGCGATGGATGCGCGATGCGGTTGACTGCTGGGTGCTGGACGGGAACGAGACGAGGACATGAGGTGGAGAAAATTACATGGGCTGGGCCTACTTCCTGTGCTAGTATGTGAGCTGACATGTATATAAATTTTTTTTCCCATCTAAATCTTGGGTATTCACAGGAATACAGAGGCATACACCCAGCGCCGCCACTGGCAGAAGGTTTACCTTATTAAGAGACATCTTATTCTCTTAGTTGGTGTCTCCACATTTACATTTTTTTGGAAAGCCTGAATTTATCGTTTAAGAAAATGCAATGTTATTGTAAATACATTTATTTTGCATGCATAGCGACAATAATAAGTTATGTGTATGCATATGGAATATTTCACCTTTATCAAGCAAACAAACTCCAAATGTGCATGGCACCTATTTTATATATTGTGGAATTTTCCCTATTATAGTTGACCTATCATCTTCTTGCACTAGACATTTTCAATAGTATGACTGAATTTTCCCTACTATAGTTCACCTCTCACGTTTTTGCACTGGACTTCTTCAGTAGTATGAAGAATATGGTGCGTTTTGCCGCTTATACACTTCACTCGTGGCCAATTGGAGATATAAGCAACATCCGTGTGAACTCAAATTTCTCTGTGGGCTCATTCTAAAAGAGAAAAAGCTTCAAGATTTTATGATGTCGCTTGCGCACTCGAGAAATCTCAGAAGTTATTTTATCTGTACCACATCTACAAAAATTGATCTGCACACATTGCGTGATGTGTTCTTTGGGTAGGAGGATGTGAGGATATTTGTTTCCCGTTGCAACGCACGGGCACGTTTGCTATATAATATCATCATATATACGTGATGATACTTAACTACTAGGTGTTGGAATTATGTGTCCTGCAACTATATTCAAATTACTAGGAATAACTACATATTCGGAATACCTCATTATGGAATTATACATGCATTTGTGCATGGAATTACTTTACATGATTATAATGGAATTATCACTTGTTGGAATGTACTTAAGTTATATGCTTAAGGAAGCTGGTCGATTATCAGTGGAATACAATATACTATTTATATTGGAAAGACTATCCGGGTACGGTGATAATCGGAAGGAGCTAGATCGTATAGTTAGATTACAGCCCTAATGTTGATCTACATGATTAGAGGAATTTACACTCTATTATGACGCGTTGCTCACAAGCGCGTGCTCCGGGGACATAACGGGTAGAAACCGTTAACAGACAAATATGATCGTGGTTGATAATTTGATCTGGACTCTATCCCGGAAACTAGTGGAAAAAACTAGGAATCTTATATCTGTATAAGAGGTGGACTCTTTGGAAAGACAATATAAGAAGGTCCCTAGCTCCTAGCCTCAGACATGCGAATTGTGAGCGGCACCACGGATAAGCGCAGAGGAATAGGGGGTAGACCACAAACCCTAAATTTCTAACATTGGTATCACGAGCAAGGTTGTGTGCATGGCCTAACTCTGGTCTGCTGGAACCTTTGCGGTCGGCGCCCACGATGAATTCCGTTTTCACGCCGTGACTCGTGGATGGAAGGAACTAAGTCACCGTTATGCAATCCGCTGCACAACTCTGCCCTCTTGGCCTTACGCATCGCTGTCCGATGCCTGGTATTTACTTCAGCCGTGTTTTGTGCGGCTGCTACATTGATCGATGCTCCAAGTCGCTGATTCTTGCAATGTTCCCGTGGATCAACAAGAGGAAATCAAGTTGGCTACGTACTGAATCGTACTATTACTATAGAGGAATCAATCAGGCTCTTGCGTATGTATACATGTCTGCCTTTGTGGCCGGCCGCTCGTAGTACTTCGGCGAGTATCTTGCTCTGGCCTATAGGATCGGCTGACGACGACGTTCTCTCGTGATCCAAGGAATATCGTTGGTAGTTTGCATCTGCTTCACGTGGACGAATTTTCACGGAACTTGCATCGTCTTGAACTCCCTGTTGAACAGATCAGCTCCATCCATCCCATTGACATCGCTACATGCGCACCTGCTGATCTATCAATCTGCCCGCCCGCTGGAACTCCATCAGGGCTCCGTGACTCGTTGATCTTTGTCGAAGTCGCTGTAGGCGTCAACCCGTCGAGCCAGCCACCGCTGCGTTCCTGCTACGCCCTATTGCCTGAGCTCCTTCACGCGACCCCGTCGCGGAACAACGTGCATCCTCGGCTAGTTTGATTCACTTCATCACGCTACACGCGCCAAACCGGACATGTTGGCCGGGAATCGTAACCTTGGAACCTTTTGGACATTGCTGAACCCGATGCTTTCTATGGCGCCTGTTTGTCTGTAGACTCAGTCCTTCGTCCTAATGACTCGCCAAGCTAAACGAGCTTGTTGCTCGGAAACTGCACGTCATGCCACGCGGCCACACATGCTGCCCCTACTACAACTTACGAGTCTACGACACATGTTGTTTATTATGGTATCAAGTGCACCTATGATAGTCGACTAGAAGAACCACATGAACTGTGCGAAAGCGCCTGCCATGAGGGAAGTGATGCTAATTACCGATCCTAACTAGCATCCATTAATTATTTTATTTTATTAGATCGTTGATTAACGGACTAACTTGTTTTGGTTGCTAATTTTGTTGCATGTAAGTCATAGCAAGGAAAAACAAATCTACTCCTTGGAAGAAATTTAGGAGGACTCCAGATCATAAATGCATGAACGGATTGCACCGAGCAAATGATTATATACTGAATATTGCTATGATGGAAATATTATGCGGAAAATTATGCATACTGGAAAGTGATTTCGGAGAAGTGTTATTATTGAGCATCACTTGTTTATGGCGGAAGATGGGAGTCACTCCGAGGACAAGGAAATTTGCTCTTCATTTGTTGGTATGTCTAATGATAATATCTGCACTATATATATTTATTTGTGGGTACTCTTTCAAATAGTTGGATTATGGTGTTGATTTATATACATCATTCATTGTTGGAGTACTATAGCAACTTTATTGGCATGCAACAATTTCAAAGGAAAATTTATGTACTTTGGATTGGAAATTAAGTCATGAAACTTCCTTGTGGAGGAAATGTATTATTGTTATAGGACACTGTGAAACTTCAATGTGAAGGGATTTAATTTATTGTTCTATCTTGGAACCCATTCATTATGAAATACTATTTAGGAAGAGTGGAAATATTGCTCAATGGTTAAATTAATGCATTATGGTTTTTCTCACAATGGTCTATCTATCATGATGTCCATTTGAAGTTCGCAGACCAAATTTTCTATATTTGGCAAAGATAACTCCATATGGAGGAATACCGACAATGGGAACACATGCTTGGAATCTTATTATCTACATCATGAATGACTCGGTCACATATCTTGGAACCAAATGAATTGGCTTTCTGGAATTCTGGACTTTAGTGGGAGGACTATCGTATCTTGTGAAGCATATATGATGGTATTTCTGGTTTATATACACCTTTTTTTTCTGAAGGTGGGAAAAGAAAAAGCTTCACATCATTATTTACTTTGGTAACCTTATGGTATTTTCTATGCACTCCCACTAGAGGTTCGGTTATTTATTTTATCTCATTCATTGATGATTGCACTTGATATGGTTATGTTTATACTATTTCAAAATACAAGTCGGAATGTTTTATTGTGTTTTTCACGTGTTATACTCAAGTGGAAAATCAGTTGATTAAATAATATCATAGTTTTAACAACTGGTTGATGGGGGAATTACACTTCAGGAATATATCATTTGTATGTAAATAGCATGGAACTATTCACCATTGTAATATTCCGTGCACTCCAAAATTGAATGGAGGAATTGAACGTCTTTTATACTCCCTTGTTTCTGCGGAGGGAAGCATTACATATTGTCGGTTGTTGAAATCATTGATATTATTTAATCAACTGATTTTCCACTTCAGTATAACACGTGAAAAACACAATAAAACATTCCGACTTGTATTTTGAAATAGTATAAACATAACCATATCAAGTGCAATCATCAATGAATGGAGGAATTGAACGTCTTTTATACTCCCTTGTTTCTGTGGAGGGAAGCATTACATATTGTCGGTTGTTGAAATCATTATCCATCTAGCACAATCACTTGACTAGAAGGAAATCTTCTATTTTGGCATGAAATTATCAATTATTACAAAGCGCACACCAGGAATTTTTCATTGTTATTCTAGTGGATCAAATGGTGTTTCCCTAGTTATATGGAAAAGGAATACTAGTGGAACGTAGGAACACAATTATTAATACGGATAATGGTGGAAATATTGCAATCATACTGGAATATAATCTTGACCCCAAGGAAACTACAAGTGATACTCCCAACATGACATGCTTAGGATAAGTGGGAGGAATTAGCTTGGAATATCATGTTTGGATAATTGTTATGTCTTGGTAGGGCATGTCACTCTAAATTGTTATTTATTTTAGCTTGGAATTTGTGGAGCTTCCAATGTTTTGAAGTGTTTCTCTATGGAAAATTGCAAATATGGTAAAAATACCTTTGATAAAGGGAATCATACTTAGTGAGGAATTATATTTAAACTCATGAGGAAAATGAAATAATAAATGGTACTAGAACTCGTATGTATCTTCAATATACAATCATACCTTAACTTTTGGTATTTATGCTGCATTCAAGCAGTGGAAGGAAAGACGAGCAACTAAGTGAATCTCACACATCATATAAGATTGTGGAAAGTGCATCAGAACCTGTCACTTGTTTTGGAATTTATATATTAAAGGTAAACACATTGAGGAAGCTACTACTGTATCTACGAATTGAGAAATAAGTCCAGGTACGCATATCCATTTTTTGTGAAGTACTAATATGGCGCAGGTTCACTGACCGAAGTCAGGAATTTCTTTCAAAACATGGTTGCTTATGGAGCTTCATTTGCTGATTGGATTTAATATTTACGTGTTTTTGGAAACTTTACTCAAGATGGTTATCTTCTATTTGACTCAATGTGGAATTATTCATATTACTGGTATATGTGACTGAAAATAATTGATGCGGAATTTTCACTTGAGGAAATAAAATACTCAAGGTGCCTATAAAGGTGGAATTACACTCGAGGAAATAATACTCGAGGCGCCGAGGACAGCTCTGCTGGAATAATTAGGCGGAAACTAAAGGTCTCTAGTGATCTTAAGTATCACAGCACGGAAACATATTGAGGGAAGATATCACTGTATATTTTTTGGATTTTCAACGTAGTGTTTACCTGGTTGCTGACCCCTTGACTAAGCATATTAGTCATGAGGTATTTGGTAAGCATGTTAAGGCTATGTGTTTACGAATATTTGAATGATCGTTTTGGACAAGTGGGAGATGTTGGAATTATGTGTCCTGCAACTATATTCAAATTACTAGGAATAACTACATATTCGGAATACCTCATTATGGAATTATACATGCATTTGTGCATGGAATTACTTTACATGATTATAATGGAATTATCACTTGTTGGAATGTACTTAAGTTATATGCTTAAGGAAGCTGGTCGATTATCAGTGGAATACAATATACTATTTATATTGGAAAGACTACCCGGGTACGGTGATAATCGGAAGGAGCTAGATCGTATAGTTAGATTACAGCCCTAATGTTGATCTACATGATTAGAGGAATTTACACTCTATTATGACGCGTTGCTCACAAGCACGTGCTCCGGGGACATAACGGGTAGAATCCGTTAACAGACAAATATGATCGTGGTTGATAATTTGATCTGGACTCTATCCCGGAAACTAGTGGAAAAAACTAGGAATCTTATATCTGTATAAGAGGTGGACTCTTTGGAAAGACAATATAAGAAGGTCCCTACCTCCTAGCCTCAGACATGCGAATTGTGAGCGGCACCACGGATAAGCGCAGAGGAATAGGGGGTAGACCACAAACCCTAAATTTCTAACACTAGGTACAATGCATAAAATTGAAAACGAACAATACTAAAACTAATAATCCTTCCTAGGGCCAGTATTCCGGCAGCCCCTCGCCAGCAGCTCCCTGGTGCGCGACGCCTTCCCAGTGCGGAGGCAGTACTCCGACTCCTCCGCCTCGCAGCGCTTGACGTACCGATCTGCCTCTTGCTGGCGGACGCGCGCGGCCGATCTTGCCATTTCGTTGGGCGCCCACCGGAGCTCCTTATCGGTGGCACGCTGGAGCTTATCGGCCCACCTCCACACAGCGACAAGGCGCCCAGCACCTATGACCTTCCTCGCGAAGTACCCATATTTGTACACCTCCTCGGCACGATGACGCGCCCGCCCCCAAAGCTCCGCCGCCTCCTTTTTCCAGGCAGCATCACGAGCTTCACAGGCCGCCTGGTACCTGGCTTCCTTGTCCGACATCTCCTTCTTGACCGCCTCTTGCCTGGCTTTCTCAGCCGACGGCAGCGACTTCCACAGACACATATTGTACTGGCCCCAAAACCAATCCAAAGTTGGGTGTCCGGCGCAACCTCGTCAGGCGGCGTGTAGGGGTACTCGTCGGTGCTAATCGAGTGAGCGTCCTCAGGGGGCAGCGACTCCTCGTCGGCGCGTGAGCAGACCGGCGGCGCCATGGCAGAGATTTGAGAGAGAGAGAGAGAGAGAGAGAGAGAGAGAGAGAGAGAGAGAGAGAGAGAGAGAGGAGCAAGCGAGGGGAGGATGTAGATGAGAATGCAGATGAGACGATGTGAGCAAATTAGTATTTATTGGCAGCCGGAATCTATATCAACGGGGACAGTACACACGTCGGTCACCGGAATTTACGAGTATAGTAGTTTGAATTACACACAATTCCCGCAACAAATCCACGTGTGAACATAATAGCTGACGTTTCCAATACAGAACCGTGTCAGATTAATGATCACCGCCAATCACCTACCAAACCTCGAGCCACGAGATAGATTGTTAATCGTGTAGGGGGCGGTTGTCTGGCTAGATCTTCACATTTTCTTTTTTGAACGCTAGATATTTACATCGTGTGATGATTTTTTAACACGCACACAAGTACACAAAAATATGATTTTTCAAACCGTTTTGGTTAGGCGTTGCATGTAGATGTAGTTCAAATTTTAATTACGGTCATGAAATGGTTAGAAAATCACTTAAATGTCTTTAAAAGGTGTAATGCCCAGGATGGGACTATACCTCCTACGTGTCGAGGCACGACTTAAAGGTATAAGCCCATCCTAGAATGATCTCAAGTTTGGTATCTTTGCACGACTCATGTAAAAGAGGGATTAAAATGCAAAAGAGATAGTTGGCTTACACTCGCCACTTCACACAATACATTACATAAGCAATCATCATTCAGAACATCACAACCCGACTACGGGTGAAGATCCAAAAGAAAGATACCAAACAACAACATAAAGCCACAGGCCAAGATCGGATCCTAGTAGAAACCACTACTGAACATCGAAACGTCACAAACAACCGGCCACGCTCTTCATCGAGCTCCTGGTGAAGAACTGAACCAACTCCTGCATCAAACTCGGCTGAACCTGCATCTGGTGTGGTGAAGTAACTGTGAGCCACAGAGGACTCAGCAATCCCGTTCCCGGGTAACAAGACTATTTAAGCCTTGGGTGAGGACAAGGCTGAAGAAAGAACGAGAGGTGAAGGAACAACAAGAGTCTGCAGCAGCAACTAGCACTAACTTACGTAATAGAGAGCGAGAAGAGAAGTGCCTCGGTCGAGAGATGATCACGAAGTGATCCTAACTAAAGCCGATCAAACATAACCCCACCGTGTTCAACTCCCGAATCCCTATTCGGAAATTGACAGTCACGGTACACACGCTGGTAGTGTATTAGAACATTGTGTCAAGTTATCTACAACCGGAATTAACAAGCTCCCATCTGCCACATAACCGCGGGCACGGCTTTCGAAAGTTCAAAACCCTGCAGGGGTGTTCCAACTTGACCCATTACAAGCCCACGATCCGCGGAGTCGCAACTCCAAAGGTGGGAAGACCCGAGTATTCTCGGAATCCCGTGCTCAAGTTAAACCGAACTAAGGTAAGGCTAATCCAGCAAATCCTCCCGGCGTGTCGACACCCTGATAGTAGCCGCGCGTATCTAAGTCTCAGGACACGACCGGATGGGCGAAGCTACGGGTTATACCAGATACCTCGGGTTTCCCCAAGGCGGCCCCGCAGGCTCCCCGTTTGGGACCAACACCATCAGCACTGGCCCCCCTGCTATGTAGAATTAAGAACCCGAGGGTGCGACCCCCTATGCAAATTTAATTAATTAATTAAGTTGTTATTATGAGGCAAATAGTACGAAAAGTTGGGACTTGCTGGAAAAGACTTAGCACTTAGCGGTTTATCAAGGGGGTCCCATACACCCCAACCGTGTTAGGAACGCATAATCAAGGAACATAACACCGGTTTATACGGTTCCTAACGGCATGAGTGGAACAAAACACCAAGCAAAAGGCTTAGCCTTCCACCCTGCCAGTATATAGATGATTTTATTTTTAAGCATTTATATAGTGTGATATAACCCAACCATACTTCAACATGAAGCAAGCATCTTCAATCTTCACCTGCAACTAACAATGCTATAAGAAGGGCTGAGCGAAGCGTACTTAGCCAAACAACGGTTTGCATAGGTAGGGTGGTTAAACATGGCAATGGTTACAAGTAGGAGGCTGACAAGAAAAACATGGGCATCGAGGCAAAACTATAGAGCGGATCTACTAGCAATAGGCAAAGATAGTAATGGTATCCGGGTTCGGTCATCTTGCCTGGGATTCCACGAGGGAGAAGAACGGATCCATGAAGCAGACGGAGCCACACAGACGAGCGAATCCTCACAACTCCGGAACGAAACCGAAGCTAACAAGAGAAGCAACCGGAAAGAAACAAACAACACGGTAACTCACAAGCTTAAACATGGCATACGATGCACATACAAGTATGATGCATGTCCGGTTTAAATATGCATGGCATGGCAAAGTGCACAAACAACACTACAAGTTAAGTGGAGCTCAATATGCAACGAGTTGCATATTGACGAAACACCACATTTAATTATTTAGTTGACTCTCATTATTTACAAGACAAGGTTAAATGTTTTTAACATGGCAAGAGGTGAAGCATAAAGAAACTACACTATTTAGGCATTTTAAATGGGGCCGGAAATAACAACAACATATCCGGAAAATCCCCATGAGCATGTTTAATAATTATAAGCAAACAACAATTAAACATTTAAAGGTTGTTAACATGATGCGGATGACATGATCAAGTTTATGCAAGTTTTATTAAAAGGTTGACAATTAACAAGATATGAAGCATTTGTCACCGTGGTGGAAAGAAAGGGTGCCACGGCAACGATCCGAAAATGATGCAACGCAACATCTCGGTTCCGGTTTCTCGTTGAGAGTCCGGTGCAAAAGATAGACGGCGTGAGCGAGTCAAACGAGATGAAAGGTGGGGCGATCCCGTTACCGGGTTCCCACGAGTCGGTGACGAGGCAACCGAGGAACATGACAAAAGGTGGAACGGGCACGATGCACACAAGGAAACATTTCATACAGCACAACAAGCATCACACGGGTCACGTCTCGGGGTTATACCTTCGAAACATGCGTTTCGGGAGGGTTCGAGTTCGTAGTGGAATAGGGGAACACGGTTCGTAGAGGAAGTAGTCGTTCACGGGGTGTAGTGGAAGTAGAAGTTCCGTTCGGAGAGGAAGTAGACGTTCTCATTTCTTCACCGAAGGTAGTCGTTCTCGTAGCGGTAGTTGTACTCGGGCGACGGTAGTGGTACACGCCGTAGAGGGAAGTAGTTGTTCTCGTTCATCGGAGAGGAAGTAGTTGTACACGAGGTCGCCAACGAGTAGTCGTTCCGTTCGTAGAGGTACTTGAGGGTCTCGTTCGGTCGTCGTGGTACTTGTCGGTCATGTAGAGGTACTTGGCGTTTCCGGGCGTCGGTAGTCGTACTTGACGAAAAACCGTAGTTGTACTCGGGTCGTTGCGGTCTTTGGCGGTAGACGTTCCCGGTTCTCTGTTAAGGTTAACAACACAACACACAAAACAAAAACAAAACTACTACAGCACGGGACAGTCCACGGAGGCAAGGGCAGCAGCGGTCTTGGCGTGAAGGGCCACGAGGCCACGGCAGCAGCACGGCACCGAAGGAGGCCGGCGACGAGGCAGGGGCCGCGGGATCGGGTGGCCGGACGAAACGGACACGGGGCGCTGGAGGAGCCGCAGGAGGAAGGACGGGAGGCGGCCTGGCCGCGGGCGGAACGAGGCCGGGACGGGGCCATCGGGCGCTCTGGCACTGGAGGCTGCAAGGGCACCGGGGCTCCTGGCCGGCGGAGACGAGGGCCAGGCGCGTCGGGGTGGCGCTGTGGTCGAGGCCCCGCTCGGTGCTGTGAGGGGAGGAGACGAGGCCTCAGCGGGGCTGCAGCTCCGGCCGCTGGAGGCATCGAGAAGGGGACGCTGGAGGCGGTCGAAGCTGGAGGGGAAGGGGCGCTCGGAGGCCGGGGCGCTCGACGCCCGGTGCTGGAGGCGCGCTACGGGGCGCTGCTGCTGGCGTCTTGGCGCTTCGAGGAGAACTGAGGGAGTGGGTAGCGAGGGAGAGGGTCGGGCGCGTCCCTGGCGCTGAAGACAGGAGATCGAAGGAGAGGGAGCGAGCGATGCGGGTCGGGGAGAGGGAATTAGCGAGAGAAAGAGAGAGTGGCGGCGGCCAGAGAGGGAGATATCGAGGGGAGAAGCTGCGAGTGCGCTAGCTAGGGTTCGGGGGAGGCCAGATGGGCTGCGGCCTGAGGGAGGCCTGGCCAAGAGGACTATGGGCCGGCGGCTGGGAAAAAGGAGGCTGGGCCAGCTCGGCTGGAGAGCTGAGCCTGGTGGCTGGGAGCTGCCTCTCTTATTCATTCCCCTTAGCAGAAAAAAAATAAAAGAGAAGAAAGAAAAAAGGAGGGGAGCTCGGAAAAAGTTAGCACCTGGAATTATATTTTTTCTCGGGCTCATAAAAAAATAAGCACGACCGAAGAAAAATACAAAAGGCCGGAACGGAAAATAATTCAAACATATTTGAATTTAATTCAAATAGTTTTGAACTAAAACTTGATTATAGAATTGTCCAAAAATGATCGAACTTTCGGAGGAACCTCGAAACAACGGAAAGAATTATTGGCAAGATTTTGGAGGTGAAACTTGAATTAAAGAAGCATGGGGAAATATGCAAGTGTGTTATGGTGATTCCGAAGCAATGGAATAATTAATATATAGCTCCCTAAAAATATTGGGAGACTTTTATATGTTATAAAGAGAAGTCACCTTCCCTCGATTTAAATGGACCGAAGGTCCACTCGATTTATTTAGATTGAGATGCAAAATAAAATATGACATGATGGCATGATGACATGATGCAATGCAAAAATAAATAACACAAGCATAAAGAACACACGGGAGACCCCGGAACATCTGGAATCTTCTGGAATCTTCTGGTATCTTCTGGGACGTCGGTCTTCGGGCGTCACAAAAGGTCAAATGACCCCTGAAAATTTCCAAATTTTCACATGACAGTTGTATTAGTGCACGTTAAACGTAGGAAAAAAAAATTGAAGGCCGTAAGAGGAAGCTATCTCCCGTCCGTCAGCAAACATGCATTGTTCCCTCTCAGAACCACGATCCTTCTAGTGAGTTGCTCCGGTTTGTGAGGGGTGTGTGTCTAAACTTTCGTCAAACAGGCAGTTTTTTTACGACGTCATCTTGGTGGCATGACATTAAATCAAGCAAGGTTTTATGTTTTTCTGATCATTTTTTATTTTTTTGAATTAAAATGCCATGGCATGCACTCCATGCATGTGCCCATGCCTTGCCACCAATATGTTTGAAAATTCCTTCGAATTTACTGCACATGGAATTAACTCGCACACAAGTACACAAAAATATGATTTTTCAAACTGTTTTGATTAGGCGTGAATGTAGATGTAGTCCAAATTTGAATTACGGTTATCAAATGGTTAGAAAATCACTTAAATGTCTTTAGAAGGTCAAATGACCCCTGAAATTACCAATTTTTCACATGACAGTTGCACGTTAAACGTAGGAAAAAATTGAAGGCAGTAATAGGAAGCTATCTCCCGTTCGTCATCAAACATGCATTGTTCCCTCTCGGAACCACGAACCTTCTAGCGAGTTGCTCCGGTTTGTGAGGGGCGTGTGTCCAAACGTTCGTCAAACATGTCAATTTCTTTACCACATCATCTTGGTTGCATGACATTACATCAACCAAGGTTACATGTGTTTCTAATCATTTTTCTATTTTTTTGAATTAAAATGCCATGTAACTCCATGCATATGTATGCATGTGTCCATGTCGTGAAATCAACATGTTTGAAAATTCCTTCTAATTTACTGCACATGAAATTAACTCGCACACAAGTACACATACATGATTTTTCGAACCATTTTGGTTAGGCGTTGCATGTAGATGTAGTTCAAATTTGAATTACGGTCATTAAATGGTTAGAAAATCACTTAAATGTCTTTGAAAGGTCAAATGACCCCTATAACTTTCCAAAATTTCACATTACAGTTGTAGTAATGCACGTTAGACGTAGAAATAAATTGAAGGCCGTAAGAGGAAGGTATCTCCCGTTCGTCATCAAACATGCATTGTTCCCTCTTGGAACCACAAACCTTCTGGCGAGTTGCTCGGTTTGTGAGGGGTGTGTGTCCAAACTTTTATCAAACATGCCAATTTCTTTACCACATTATCTTGGTGGCATGACATTAAATCAACCAAGGTTTCATGTTTTTCTTATCATTTTTTAATATTTTGGAATTAAAATGCCATGCCATACACTCCTTGCATGTGCCCATGCCTTGACACCAATATGTTTGAAAAATTCCTTCTAATTTACTGCACATGAAATTAACTCGCACACATGTACACAAAAATATTATTTTTCAAAACGTCATGGTTAGGCGTTGCATGTAGATGTAGTTCAAATTTGAATTACGTTCATTAAATGGTTAGAAAATCACTTAAATGTCTTTAAAAGGTCAAATGACCCCTGAAATTTACCAAATTTTCACATGACAGTTGTATTAGTGCACGTTAAACGTAGGAAAAAAATTGAAGGCCGTAAGAAGACGCTATCTCCCGTTCGTCATCAAACATACATTGTTCCCTCTCGGAACCACGAACCTTCTAGCGAGTTGCTCCGGTTTGTGAGGGGTGTGTGTCCAAACGTTCGTCTAACATGCCAATTTCTTTATCACATCATCTTGGTGGCATGATACTACATCAACCAAGGTTTCATGTGTTTCTGAATTTTTTTTGGAATTAAAATGCCATGTCACTCCATGCATACATTATCATGCATATGTGTCCATGCCGTGATACAAATATGTTTGAAAATTCCTTCTAGTTTACTACACATGGAATTAACTCGCACACAAGTACACAAATATGACTTTTCAAACCGTTTTGGTTACGCGTTGCATGTAGATGTAGTTCAAATTTGAATTACGGTCATTAAATGGTTATAAAATCACTTAAATGTCTTTGAAAGGTCAAATCACCCCTATAATTTTCCAAAATTTCACATTACAATTGTAGTAATGCACTTTAGACGTAGAAAAAAATTGAAGTCCGTAAGAGGAAGGTATCTCCCGTTCGTCATCAAACATGCATTGTTCCCTCTCGGAACCACGAACCTTCTGGCGAGTTGCTCGGTTTGTGAGGGGTGTGTGTCCAAACTTTTGGCAAACATGCCAATTTCTTTACCACATCATCTTGGTGGCATGACAATAAATCAAGCAAGGTTTCATGTTTTTCTGATCATTTTTTAATGTTTTGGAATTAAAATGCCATGCCATACACTCCTTGCATGTGCCCATGCCTTGACACCAATATGTTTGAAAAATTCCTTCTAATTTACTGCACATGGAATTAACTCGCACACAAGTACACAAAAATATTATTTTTCAAACCGTCATGGTTAGGCGTTGCATGTAGATGTAGTTCAAATTTGAATTACGGTCATTAAATGGTTAGAAAATCAATTAAATGTCTTTAAAAGGTCAAATGACCCCTGAAATTTACCAAATTTTCACACGACAGTTGTATTAGTGCACGTTAAACGTAGGAAAAAATTGAAGGCCGTAAGAGGACGCTATCTCCCGTTTGTCATCAAACATGCATTGTTCCCTCTCGGAACCACGAACCTTCTAGCGAGTTGCTCCGGTTTGTGAGGGGTGTGTGTCCAAACTCGTCAAACATGCCAATTTCTTTACCACATCATCTTGGTGGCATGACATTACATCAACCAAGGTTTCATGTGTTTCTGATCATTTTTCTATTGTTTGAATTAAAATGCCATGTCACTCCATGCATACATATGCATGTGTCCATGTCGTGAGACCAATATGTTTGAAAATTCCTTCTAATTTACTGCACATGGAATTAACTCGCACACAAGTACACAGATATGATTTTTCAAACCGTTTTGGTTAGATGTTGCATGTAGATGTAGGTCAAATTTGAATTACGATCATTAAATGGTTAGAAAATCACTTAAATGTCTTTACAAGGTCAAATGACACCTATAATTTTCCAAAATTTCACATTACAGCTGTAGTAGTGCACGTTAGACGTAGAAAAAATTTGAAGGACGTAAGAGGAAGCTATCTCCGGTTCGTCATCAAACATGCATTGTTCCCTCTCGTAACCACGAACCTTCTAGCGAGTTGCTCCGATTTGTGAGGGCTGTATGTCCAAACTTTCGTCAAACATGCCAATTTCTTTACCACATCATCTTGGTGGCATGATATTACATCAACCAAGGTTTCATGTGTTTCTGAAAAAAATTTGGAATTAAAATGCCATGTCACTCCATGCATACATTATCATGCATATGTGTCCATGTCGTGATACAAATATGTTTAAAAATTCCTTCTAGTTTACTGCACATGGAATTAACTCGCACACAAGTACACAAATATGACTTTTCAAACCGTTTTGGTTACACGTTGCATTTAGTTGTAGTTCAAATTGGAATTACGATCATTAAATGGCCAGAAAATCAGTTAAATGTCTTTAAAAGGTCAAATGACCCCTAGAATTTTCAAAAAATTCACATTATAGTTGTAGTAATGCACGTTAGACGTAGAAAAAAAAATTAAAGGCCGTAAGAGGAAGCTATCTCCCGTTCGTCATCAAACATGCATTGTTCCCTCTCGAAACCACGAGCCTTCTAGTGAGTTGCTCCGGCTTGTGAGTGGCGTGTGTCCAAACTTTGGTCAAACATGCCAAAATTTTTACCACATCATCTTGGTGGCATGACATTACATCAACCAAGGTTTCATGTGTTTTAGATTTTTTTTAATTTTTTGGAATTAAAATGCCATGTCACTCCATGCTTAATTATGTCATAGCCGTTAGACCAATATGTTTGAAAATCCCTACCAACTTACTGCAAATGGAATTAAATTGCACACAAGTACACGAAATATGAGTTTTCAAACCATTATGGTTAGCTGTTGCATGTACATGTAGTTCAAATTTCAATTACGGTCATTAAATGGCTAGAAAATCACTTAAATGTCTTAGAAGGTCAAATGACCCCTGAAAGTTTCCAAAATTTAACATGAAATTGTATTAGTACTACCAAATTTCTCGTTCATTTCAAACACCATCCGTTGGCACTTTATTCCAAATTCGTCTATCATAGATAATAAAAAATATCTACAATATCACACACAGTTGTTTTCTAGGAACCTTTTGCAATGAAAATATATGGGTCTATTTAAGTCTCCCTCCTTAAGCTTCGCCGGCTCGTCTGCTCTAGTGCCGGCAACCCCCGAATCCACGAATCTAGATCCCCAATCCTGCACCCCCTTCTTGCAAAGATGACGTCATGGAAACGCTTCGTGAAGGCACGTACGATGGCCGCGTCTCCCCGAGCGCCGCCGCCTACGCCGAGAGCGCGGCCGCCTATGCCGAGAGTGCCGCCGCATCCGCATTGAGCGCGGCCGCTTCCACCGAGAGGGCGTCTGCGGCAGCCGACAGGGCAGCAGCAGCAGCCAAGACGGCTGTAGCAGCTGCTGCGATGACGGCTGCAAACGGCGAGAGCGCTCGATATGCCGTCTGTGCCGCTGATGTCGCCCTGGCCCGGGTCGAGGCCATCCATGCCAAGATCGAGGATGCACACGCCAAGATATTCCAGGCCACCTCGGACTCCAGCATGCAACCCATGTCTAAAAAGGCGGCAGTGGCCATGGAGCACCTGCTTCCTCATGAGGTCGCCAAGCGGGAGCTGGAGATGCAAGAGGCGGCAGAGATCGAGGAGCGCCGGGAGGAGGAGTTGCGCGTGGCCGAGGTCGAGGTAGGGAAGAGTCTGTCCGTCGAGGAATCGGCAGTGGAGTACCAATGCGAGCTCTGGCGTAGCTACTACTACGGGTACTACAACCTTGAGGGTGGTGCCGAGGACGAGGATGAGGACGCGGTCGACTTCAGCAGGGGGGATGCGGAGTCCACCAATGGCGGCATGCCGCCAGGACAATTCATCGACATCTCATCTCACACCGGCGATGCATAGGCCGGCGCGGCGGATTTTTAATTATGCGTACTTAGGCTTTGTTTTAAATGTTGGTCTTTTGTTAGAGCAATGTTTAGGTCAACTGGCTCTGTGTAATTACTAAAATTGCTCGAGTAAGTAAGTGTGGTCTGTCTGTTGTACGCTCTTTTCTGTGCCCAAATTAGCAAGCGATGTTAAATTATGTAATGACGTACCCGGGGAAATTTCCACCAAAATTTGAATTATCAAACTCATCCCATGCGCGTAAAGCAGAAGAATCGTTTACGATGCACACAATCGTTCAAAGTGAATGGTCCGACGGCACCGCGCGCGTTCAAAGTGAATGTGCCCATGCCTTGAGACCAAAATTTGAATTATCAAACTCATCCCATGCGCGTAAAGCATAAGAATCGTTTGCGATGCACACAATCGTTCAAAGTGAATGGTCCGGTGGCACCGCGCGCAATGTTTCCCTCCACATTTCCAAAATTTTGGCCTACCGCCAAAATATCTACCCCGCCCCCTTGCTCCCTTCCCCACCCCCTTTTCTTCCTTATGCATATTTCTTTGGGTTCCAAACTATTTTTAATACTGAAATGTCGAGCCAGATTTAAAGTACTTTGAAGATATATTTAAATTAGGTTAATGCCTAGTGAAATAGGAATCTGAGAATGTGAAAAAAATTCTGAAACTATAAAGTAATTACCAATTTGTCATCTGTTTTTATATTTACAACCAATTTCATATTACTTTCAAGATTTGCACGCGTCTTGAAAGAGTTGCTGCCCATCAGGGCGTAGAAAAATAAATAGGCCTGGATTGGGTATTCTTCAGAAAAAATAAACTGGGCTCATTTTCACAAAGAAAAAATAGCTGGGCTTGTCACATGGTGAACATAAAATATAAGCCTGGGCTAGACGGGCCACAACCTAGTTCAAACCGTGCTCCGTCTCAACAATAACAAAAAAAATACCGCTCGAGCAGCTACATCCCAGGTGTCAGCCGATCTTGTGCTGTTCTCTTGTCTATTGACTATATACGCTCACAATCTCGTGGGTCCCAGATGTCAGGAAAACACTAGGAGGAAGCATTTTATTTTTCCATACGCTGACATGGTGGGCCCGTACTGTCATCCTCTCCACGTACTTCTGCCGATTCCTGTTGTTTGTTGACCATGTTGACAACGGAGAGGGCGGCGCCGCGGTGAGCGCACCAAAGCGTGCGGAGGACGATGGCGAGGCCTCAGACGTCGGCGGTAACGATTTAGGAGACGATGGGGTGGCGATGCGTGTGCTGAGGCGCAGCCAGCCGTGGGAGGCGGAAGCAGGCGGCCCCGCCGGCGCTTGTTTGGTTTTGGTGCCTGGAGGAAGACAGGACTGAAGAAACACGACAGACTATAAAAGCAGCAGGAGTACTTAACAACCTTAACTGAAACAAGCAGGGGCACTTAACAACCATAGCTGAAAACAGTATAAGTACTTATACAGGTTCAACCGTACAAAGCACACCTCGAACAGTGCTACTTTGCCTATAGTTAACCAAGGGTGAGGCCGCCAAGCCCCAGGACAAGGCCCAGGCGCCACCCCGCGCATCCACAACCTTCTGAAAGCGGCTTCATCTCGCAATGTGGTCAATAAACAGGATATTTGCTTTAGAGCCATGGAAAAGCAGGAACATAATCTTCTGTCCCATTCTCCAAGATGGACGGGCCTTCATTATTTGAGACCACCCATGAATAAGTATCTTTTCACCTCCAAGGGGAATGGAGTAGGTCGACATAAACATCATATTGTGACCAAGCGCAAGTCTAACCCGACCATGGTCAGGCATCTGTATAGGTACAATAGAACTGGGCAGTTTCTATTTCAAGAAAATCACAACTGTAAAATTGTGTATAAGCAATAGTTTATGAACAACATATATAACAGAAACAGCTTGTACCATAAGTTTCTCGATACAGTTGGACCTGTTCAACGAGTGCAACAGTGGCACACATATCCCACGTGGCCTTCCACCATTGAAACGCCCCACAAGGACCTCAAGACGATCAATAAAGTGTAGGAATTTGTGGATGTCGTCCCAGTCAACTTCAGTGCCATCAGTAATAGTCGAGTTGTTACAGAATAACAAACGAGTAGCCTGCTTAACTCTGAAAAAACCTGCACGTGCCACCCATTATAAGAAAATATTAGTTAGAAGTAGCATCTTCGCGAGAGATTCGTTGCTACTTCTAAAGTTAAATTGTGATTAGTTAGACATAATAGGTGGATTAAGAAGTAACCGAGGCAACAAGCAAGAACCAGATACAAAACTAACATGGATGAACAATTGGAACGACGTCGGGGTGGAAGATCGCAGTGAAGATGAGACCAGGTTCTGCTATTTCTATCAACATTCGTGCGCCAACTTTCAGTTCGTAACACCTGAGAAAGTTTATCCAAGTTCGGCCATAAAAAAAGCAGCGATCTTCTTGGTTCATGAACCGAACTCGGAACTTATATCCATAGCTTGTCTTCACTGTGACCATTAAACTGGTGTATTCAGTTATGGCAAGGCCGAGCATCTTGAGTACATGTGTTCTCGCTGAGCAAATAATGCACTGCAGGAAAAATAATATGAGAACACAATGTATTCCCTATCCAAATCTAGAAATAACTTCCTCCTTGACGTCAGTGTTGACCATCGTACTAGTAGTACCTTTTATCCAAATATAGCAATCCAAATTTCCAAATTAGTCGACAACATGTTAAAAAAAACCCACCCTCCCGGATAGAAAAGAGGATTCTAGGAACATACTGTGCGCTTTTTAAAATCCTGTGTTAGGATGAGAAGGAACAAGTGTGGCGTCTCGCCGAGGATGCAGAAACCTGCAGGGTCCTCACACTTTGGGCACTGCAAATGAAACACACTAGATTCAGTAGGAAGAAAAATGCATCAACGGCGGCTGCTGCCATCCTAGGATTACCCGCGACTGATACGTCCAAAACGTATCTATAATTTCTGCTTGCTCCATGCCACTTTTGGGTGATATTGCTATGATATTCATACACTTCCATACACTTTTGATCATATTTGGACTAACTTACTAATCCAGTGCACCCCAGTGCCAGTTTCTGTTTTCGGCTGTTTTTGTATTTCAGGTTTTCACGTTTCGAGAACTGCCCAGAAAAATCCAAAAAAATTATATAAAAAATCAGCGATCCGGGAACGACACTGCCTCCGAAGGGCAGCCTGGGGGGGGGGGGCACAGGGGCTCCAGGCGCCCTGTGGGCGCGCCCCCCCTGGGCCGCGCCGGGGGGGCGCCTGGGCCCCCCGAAGCCCGTCCGGTGCCCCCCTTTGGCATATATTTAGAGGGACCTCCGAAACCCTCAGAAGAGGACTTCTTTCCGCGATCCCATCTCTGTTCCACCGCCGCCGCCGCTTCCAAGATCTGGAGCACCAGGAGAACTCTTCCCGGCACCCTGCCGGAGGGGAGGATCACCACCGGGAGCTTCTCCACCACCATGGACGCCTCCCGGATGACTCGTGAGTAGTCTCCCTTGGACCATGAGTCCATGACCAGTAGCTATGTGATGTTCTCCTCCCGTTCTTGTGCTTCACTAATTAGTCCTCGTGAGCTGCCCTACATGATCGAGGCACCTATGTAATCTTTATGCTGTTGCTATGTTGAGTTTGCTGGGATCCGATGGATTATGAGATTATGTTCAGATTGATCTTGAGTAATATATTTGATTCACCTCTTTTATATTTTAGTTCATAAGTAATTCTTGCATGTTCTCCGTTGTTATTTATTGCTTTGGCCGAGTAATAGGTAGTGACTCCAAGAGGGAACGTTATGCTTGATTGTGGGTTCATGCCCCTCGATGACTAGCTTGAGTGACAGAAACATGAGTCTAGGGGATGTGCTGTTGCCACAAGGGGGAAAACAACGGTGCTTGTGCCCGCGGGTGCAAGGATTGTTTACTTTACGCAAAGTTCTTTTAATGCAGTTGTCTGTTGCATTGAATTTACACTATGGGTGGGACTCGCAACTTAATACCAGCGAGATGTTCTGCATAGATATCTCAAGGTGGATGATTAGTAGTAGATATTGATGGATTTCGGTCTACTTACTTTGGCGTACCGCCCATGCTTTGAACCTCAACCTTTCTTGCAATGTAGTCAGCATTGGTTTGCGTTCGTGGTCCTGTCAATTGCCCAGCTGTAATTTGTTTACCTCACATAGCTGTTTTATTGTCTTTTGGGAGAGAGACATCACTAGTGAACATCATGAGACTCCGGTCCATATTACCATCATTGATCACATCCACTATTTACTTTCCGTTATTTACTTACTATTGCAAAAACTATCTATCACTACTATCATTGCTTTTAACCCTTTGTGAACTACAAGGCCGGAGAGACTGACAACCTCTCTGTACTCGTTGGGAGCAAAGTTATTTGTATCTGTGTGCAGGTCCACGTTGGTTGCTAATAATCTGGCGCCGTAGCAATTGACACCTACCTGTTGAACCTAGGAGTCTCTGGGGAATCGATCCTTGGCATCTTTGTTAGGGGAAAACACTTCTACTTACTGCATCTTACACCTTCCACTTGGGGTAACCAACGAGGGGTTCGAGGCCCATCAAGGAGTATTTTCTGGCGCCGTTGCCGGGGACTCCACTCTTCAGGATAGGGGAGTTGCATGCTATCTTTTACCTTTGCTTTTTAGTCTTGTTAGTTTACCTTTCATTTTTGCTTTAGTTCCTTTTATTGAAAATCACAAAAATAGTTATCTTGCTTGCTTGCTACTATGGGTTCCACCGAGAACACCAAGTTGTGTGACTTCATTAGTCACAACAACGATGACTTTATCAGCACACCTATCACTACACCTGCCACTTCAGCACCTTCATATGAAATTAAACCTGCTTTACTGAACTTAGTCATGAAAGAACAATTCTCCGGTGCTGGAGATGATGCTGCTTTACACTTGAACAACTTTGTAGAACTTTGTGATATGCAAAAGTACCAAGAAATAGATGGTAATATTGTTAAGCTTAAGCTTTTTCCTTTCTCTTTGAGAGGAGGAGCTAAAATTTGGTTTCAGTCTTTGCCTAGAAATAGCATAGATTCATGGGACAAGTGCAAAGATGCTTTTATTGGAAAATACTATCCACCTGCTAAAATTATCCAACTTAGAAGTAACATCATGAATTTTAAACAATTGGATAATGAACACGTTGCCCAAGCTTGGGAATGTATGAAATCTCTTATCAAGAACTGCCCTACTCACGGTTTGACTACTTGGATGGTTATCCAAACTTTTTATGCAGGCTTGAACTTTACCTCGCGGAACTTGTTAGATTCGGCCGCGGGAGGAACTTTTATGTCAACTACACTTGGTGCTGCCACAAAGCTTCTCGATGAGATGATGACCAACTATTCCCAATGGCACACCGAACGCGCTCCAACAGGTAGGAAGGTAAACTCTGTCGAGGAGATTTCCTCCCTCAATGAAAAAGCTGACTTGATCTTGTCTCTACTTTCGAAGCAATCTTCTGTTGATCCTCGTTATGATCCTTTGGATTCTGTGATTGCCGATGCTTATAGGAGTAACTTTGGTAGTAATTCTAGAACGTTCCCCTCCAATTCCTATGGGAACAACAATGCTTATCCTAACATCAAGAACTCCTTCCAAAAAGATAGAGACTTATCTGGCTATGAGAAACTGGTAGAAATAGAGGAGGCCACTAAGAACTACATGCACACCCAATATGAACAAAACAAAACCTTCTCGAGGCAATTAAATGAGCATACTGCTATCTTGCAAGACATTAGTAGACGATTAGAGAACATAAATATTGAGATTTCTAACCTCCAGACTAGACTCACTATCACTGAGACCCAAGTTTCCAATATGTCCCACACACAGGCCACTTTGATAAACCAAATGGCAGCCAAACCCGAAGTGGTTGCATCCCTAAGGGAGGAAGAGGAAAGAATTAAGAGCCTTCCTACCCACCACACTGTTGCTACTATCCGAGTTATTGAGGATGTTCACACTCTTAGCACCCAATGTACTCCTGGTCCCAATGGACCTATTAATGGTGATGCTATAGAAACTACCAAGCAAGTGAACCTTAAGGACACTACCACTACTTTACTTGATGCTCGTGACCTTGATTTTGATAATTGCACTCTTACCGAAGTTATTGATTTCCTTCACGAAATGTCTAGAGATCCCCGCACTAGCACACTCAACCTTGCCTTCACAGAGCATATCACTAATGCTCTCATCAAAGCTAGGGAGGAGAAACTTAGAATAGAAGCCTCCATACCTAGAAAGCTAGAAGATGGTTGGGATCCTATGATAAAATTTTATTTGAATGACTTCTCTTGTTATGCATTATGTGATGTTGGTGCTAGTACCTCTGTTATGCCCAAAAGGATATATGATATGCTTAAATTGAAACCTTATGATTCTTGTTCTTTTGGTGTTCGTCTCGTTGATTCTTCCATAAAGAAACCTCTGGGGAGGATCGACGATGTTCTTATCGTTGTCAATGATAATTATGTGCCCGTTGATTTCACTATTATGGATATTGAATGTGATCCTTCATGTCCAATTATTTTGGGACGTCCCTTTTTGCGCACCGTTGGTGCTGTCATTGACATGAAAGAGGGTAATATAAAATTTCAGTTTCCTCTCAAGAAAGGGATGGAACCCTTCCCTCGTAAGAAGGTCAAGTTACCTTTTGAGTCCGTTGTACGGGCTAGCTATTCTTTTACTTTTGATAAAACTTGACCTATGCATTATGCCTAGCTTAAAGGCATAAAAGAAAGCGCTTTTGGGAGGCCGCCCACATGAATAAATTTTTTGCTTTTGTTGTGTCTTGATGTTGTTTACTTCTGTAGCATCATCATTGTATCTTTGCTTTTCATATTTGTGCCAAGTATAGCCTCTGATTGCTAGAAAGTTCAAAAGTTGTGAGGTGCTGTCCAGGAAACAGATTCTGTCCTTGGATAGAAAAATTCGAATAAAATCACCAGATCATCTTTTTGGTCTGAATTTTTTCGACAGCGTTCTCTATATAATTGTCTTTCGTGCGTCAGTTCTGAGTTTTTTGATTTGAGTTGCAGAAGTATCCCGAACAGGTCAATTACTGCCTGATGTTCTGTTTTTCACAGATTCTGTCCTGTTTTGCCTTACCTTCACTTTGCAAATTAAGAACTTGCTTTTTCTTTGCAAAAACCTTTTGGCAATCTTGAGAAACAGTAGAACTTCAAGAATATCCTTATTTCCAGCAAGGTATAATTATTTAATTAAGGGTACTAACCTCGCTAATCAGATTATGATGAGTTATGTATGAAGGGAGTTTTCAAGTGTGCGAGGGAAGATGATAAAAAGATTCAGGAGTGTCAAGCGCTCAAGCTTGGGGATGCCCCCGTGCACCCCCAAGAAATATTCAAGGAGACTCAAGCGTCTAAGCTTGGGGATGCCCCCGTGCATTCCCTTCTACATCAACATTATCAGTTCGTCTTTCGTTCCGCTATATTTTTATCACTTCATGTGTTATGTGCTATGCTTGGAGCGTCTTGCTTTTAGTTTTCTTTTTAGTTTTTCATGACGAGTTGGAACTCAGTATTCCTTTATGTGGGAGAGAAACACGCTCCACCTCTACCTAGAACATTACATAGAATTTTCATGTCTATCTATGCTGTGTGTGTTCTTTGTCTTTTAATAGCTACTATCATACTTTGCTCTTAGTATTCATGCTCATCTTTTCAAGAGCTTTTATTTAGTTGGTTGCTTGAACTCTCTTTAATTACCATGCTCACCTTATTAAGAGAGTTTGCTTCCGTTGCATGGGTTAATGTGTCTATGATAAAGATGCTACTTTCATGATGGTGCTTAGTAGTTTAGGTTTTCTTTTGGTTAATCTCAAATAGCTGGGGGGGGGTTCCCAATGTGTTATTGGAATACCAACTTGGTTTATTTGCCTATGAAGTGGTATGGTTTAGTAATATCTTCCTTCGAGAATTTATTTTGATTGACTTGGCATATGCTCACGCATATTCAAGACTGTAAAGAAAGTCTGTCAAGCCTTGATGATCTTTTATTTCTAAGTAGCGATATAACTACCATGCCTGATTCAATATTGCTTTGTCGCTCTGCATGATTATGACCGTCATTGCTCTCTTAGTTGGTCGCTCCCAGTCTTTTGCTAACCTCCACCTGTACTAAGCAAATTAACCATGCAACACATAGCTCATGGGATAGTAGCCTAAAAACTATTGTGGTAAAGAATATGTTGCCTATGTATCTTATTTCTTATGAGTTGCTTGCTGAGCGGTAATCATGTTTCTGGGGACGCCATCAACTGTCACACTTTTTTGTTGAATATCATGTGAGTTGCTATGCATATTCGTCTTGTCTGAAGTAAGGGTGATTTACCGTGGGTTGAATTAATATGCATATTGTTAGAGAAGAACATTGGGCCGCCAACCAAAGCCATGCATCATGGTGGAAGTTTTAGCTTGGACCTTAATCCTCAATCTCTTATGAGAATATGCTTATGCATTAAAGAGGAGTCCATCATCTATTTTCTATGTTGCCCCGGCATGGATGTCCTCAAGTTGAGATCTATCAAAAACGAGAAATCAAATGCGATCTATCTCCTTGGACCTTTGTACAGGTGGCATAGAGGTACCCCTTTGTGACACTTGGTTAAAACATATGCAATGCAATGATAACCCATGGGGATCCGAGCTAATTAGGACAAGGAGCGAGCACTATTGGTATTCGATGCATGAGGCTTGCAACTTATAGGATGTTTTATGCATGACACATATGAAGTACTACTACCGTTGACACAATTGCTTCCATGTTTCAAAATAAAAAGCTTTAGCACTTAACCTTTCTTTTACCTTTATGTTGAAGCACCAACTACTGAGAGCATGATAGTCATTCTAAGTGTAATGTGCATTGTCCCAAAGTAGCATTGTCTTTTGCATGATTGTGATATCGTTTATTCTGAAATGATTGTATCTAGTCATCACTTAAACCTTGAAGGTGCCCGTGCATTTATGTTTTGCATCACTAAAGGGGGCAAGCTAGATATCACTTTATCATATTTGCACATCATGTTCATTGCAAATCTTTTTGATGTTTCAGTTTCATGTTGTAAAACTTTCAGTCATTTGTGATTTTCTCTTGAGACAACTTAATTACTTTAGAATCATTGTCTCAGTAAGCTTTTGTCATATGACTATGAGAAAGTCTTATATGGTTAATAGCATGTCACCACAGAAATTATTCTTGTTATCATTTACCTACTCGAGGACGAGCAGGAATTAAGCTTGGGGATGTTGATACGTCCAAAACGTATCTATAATTTCTGCTTGCTCCATGCCACTTGTGGGTGATATTGCTATGATATTCATACACTTCCATACACTTTTGATCATATTTGGACTAACTTACTAATCCAGTGCACCCCAGTGCCAGTTTCTGTTTTCGGCTGTTTTTGTATTTCAGGTTTTCACGTTTCGAGAACTGCCCAGATAAATCCAGAAAAATTATATAAAAAATCAGCGATCCGGGAACGACACTGCCTCTGAAGGGCAGCCTGGGGGGGGGGGGCACAGGGGCTCCAGGCGCCCTGTGGGCGCGCCCCCCCTGGGCCGCGCCGGGGGGGCGCCTGGGCCCCCCGAAGCCCGTCCGGTGCCCCCCTTTGGCATATATTTAGAGGGACCTCCGAAACCCTCAGAAGAGGACTTCTTTCCACGATCCCATCTCTGTTCCGCCGCCGCGGCCGCTTCCAAGATCGGGAGCACCAGGAGAACTCTTCCCGGCACCCTGCCGGAGGGGAGGATCACCACCGGGAGCTTCTCCACCACCATGGACGCCTCCCGGATGACTCGTGAGTAGTCTCCCTTGGACCATGAGTCCACGACCAGTAGCTATGTGATGTTCTCCTCCCATTCTTGTGCTTCACTAATTAGTCCTCGTGAGCTGCCCTACATGATCGAGGCACCTATGTAATCTTTATGCTGTTGCTATGTTGAGTTTGCTGGGATCCAATGGATTATGAGATTATGTTCAGATTGATCTTGAGTAATATATTTTATTCACCTCTTTTATATTTTAGTTCATAAGTAATTCTTGCATGTTCTCCGTTGTTATTTATTGCTTTGGCCGAGTAATAGGTAGTGACTCCAAGAGGGAACGTTATGCTTGATTGTGGGTTCATGCCCCTCGATGACTAGCTTGAGTGACAGAAATATGAGTCTAGGGGATGTGCTATTGCCACAAGGGGGAAAACAACGGTGCTTGTGCCCGCGGGTGCAAGGATTGTTTACTTTACGCAAAGTTCTTTTAATACAGTTGTCTGTTGCATTGAGTTTACACTATGGGTGGGACTCGCAACTTAATACCAGCGAGATGTTCTGGATACATATCTCAAGGTGGATGATTAGTAGTAGATATTGATGGATTTCGGTCTACTTACTTTGGCGTACCGCCCATGCTTTGAACCTCAACCTTTCTTGCAATGTAGTCAGCATTGGTTTGCGTTCGTGGTCCTGTCAATTGCCCAGCTGTAATTTGTTTATCTCACATAGCTGTTTTATCGTCTTTTGGGAGAGAGACATCACTAGTGAACATCATGAGACTCCGGTCCATATTACCATCATTGATCACATCCACTATTTACTTTCCGTTATTTACTTACTATTGCAAAAACTATCTATCACTACTATCATTGCTTTTAACCCTTTGTGAACTACAAGGTCGGAGAGACTGACAACCTCTCTGTACTCGTTGGGAGCAAAGTTATTTGTATCTGTGTGCAGGTCCACGTTGGTTGCTACTAATCTGGCATCGTAGCAATTGACACCTACCTGTTGAACCTAGGAGTCTCTGGGGAATCGATCCTTGGCATCTTTGCTAGGGGAAAACACTTCTACTTACTGCATCTTACACCTTCCACTTGGGGTAACCAACGAGGGGTTAGAGGCCCATCAGCGACCTAGGGACTTGCATTTATCGGGGATGGATGAAGAATTCGTACCTGGTTCTCCATGAGAAAACCCTATGCAATCGCCGAGAGGGGGTTTTCTCTGAACAAGCAGACGAGGGAGAAGGGGATTCAGGCCGAGTGAATATTGCTGCTTCGTCCGTCCAGCTTACTGCTAAAGCTGGAAGGGGGGGGGGTTGTGATTTGACGGCTCATTGGGCATTACTGCGGCGCTACGACCAGGGTGTGCCTACTGTGCAGTTGTGCACTCTAATTTGTGCATATGGCACGTGGAACCGTTGTCGGATTCCCCACATATCAGCGAAAGGAAGTAAAAAGACAGGAGTAACTAGTTACACAAAAATATATTTTTGACAGAGAGTTACTCCCTCTGTAAAGAAATATACAAATCTTTTATATCAAAACTTTATACATACAAATTTATATCTGACGGATAGGAAGGAAGTTATGGTAATTTTGCAAAAAGGTACCCACACACCTCTCCACATTTGCAAATAAGGCCTTCCCTCGTTTATCCTTTTCTCTCACAAGATAAAATACACATACAAATGCATCTTGATGTTATGTGCAACACACGGGCATTATGGGGGTTCATCTGAGAATATAATACTCAGATAGGATCACGGTTCTGGACTTTGGGCCGCAGGCCCACCCTGCATGTTTGGGGCCCATGTTTTCTACCTCAGTGCTTTTCATATTGCAAGCGATCGGTACGTCGCTGGTTTTAGATGCTGTCGCAAGGCAAATACACAAAATTGAATAAAGCACGACAGCTGTTGGAATGAAATCGAACGACGGTTCCTATCCAGCAATGAGAGTTGGAATTCTATCAACGATATATCATGTGATAAATAATACTGCCGTATTACTTATACACACACGACACTTGTTTCACCATGCCAGATTATTACATCAAAATCTCTCGTAGGATAGATCAGTTCGGCAGTTGCATGCTGCTACTGAAGAATTTCAAAGTTGATTTGGACCAGCTCTCCTTGCCGAGAAAGTTTGATTTTGAGATCATCCCCTACCACAAGATATGATTTAGATTTGAACCTTGACCATCCTTTAGCATCAATCATCATGCGACCATCATTTGTACTTACGGTATATTGAGCAGGTTCATTCACACCAAGGCTACGCATGGTAAGAGAAACTTAGCGATGTCGCCCAGATTGTTGAACGACTCCCTCGTTGCTCTAGGAATTCTCTGTTTGCAAACAAGAAGACATACCCAAACAGTTAGATCAACACAGTGAATCATGCGAAACAACATGGAAAAAAACAATGAAACACTTGGGCGGCCAATGCTTACCAAGAAGGTGGACATGTCAGTTTTTGTAAGGACTTTGGTATATGAAGTGCGAACCATAGCCCAGTCTATTGCCGGTGCAACTGCTCGTTCGGTTGCCGTTGCACGGGCCGGAGCAGATGCAAGTGCAAGTGTTGGTGCAGCTGCCAAAGCCATTGCTGCTACCGGAGAAGGTGCTCCTTGTAGAGCTGGTGCCGGTGTCGGAGCAGGTGCCGGTGTCGATGCCCGATCCTCCGGTAGATCAGCCTGATCTGCTCACGCGGTCGGTGCCCAATCCTCAGCTGGATCAGACTGAGCTGCTGCAGCTGTCAGTGCTAAAGCAACTGACGGTGCTCGATCCGTTGCTGAAGGTGGTACCGATGTGCGAGACAGCGGCGATCGTGTCTGTTCTGCTATGATCAGCTTTCTAACTTGACTAGGCTTCGTGACCGTGATCCAGTTTTCTTCTTCATTTCTTTTAAACGCGAGAAGTACTAATTGTGGCATTTTTGTTAAACCAAACTGCATTTCATCATAGGGATTCAACTTGTACTCAGACAATAGACTGATCCAATTTTTTCCAGTAATATAAGTGATGGACAGTGCCTTCGTTACTGACATGGCATAAGAAGTGAAACCTGCAACAATAGCCATCGTAGAGCAAACCAAACGGTTTATTATGTGATGAATGTCACATGGCAAAACCTGCATCGTAAAATTGCAGGAAAAGAAAGAAAACATGACATTAAATCAATAAGATTTAGACAGTAAATCAATAAGATTTACTTGATGTGACACGAGTGAATCCTTACCAGGAAATCACTATGTTGAAGTACTAAACAGAAGATTGATCGTCCAACTACGGGTGGCATGCAGGGGCCCGGCCTACTCCCACAAGCAGGATAGTCCAAAGGTCGTGACAAATGATATGGACCGGACATCCATGGGACTGGAAATCCTGGTGGGTGCGATAAACCCTGCAATGCATATAGATATTGGAGTGTAACCATAATTGATAAACCATCCTCACAAAAAGATGATCTGGATACTTCAAAATATACAGACTGAATTGAGTGGATAGACATTAACATAGACCGTTCTCAGGACTGACCACACACCAAAAGCGGCAGTACTAATAAACAATACAGGGTTCACAAATACAAATCAAGTACTGAACAATAGTACTTACTACAGACAAGCAAAGTTGTACTAATTAAACTCTGCAGACTATTTCTTGCCACCGACCTACGGGATGAACCCCGCATAACTGACTAGGCCATGGACTTCGTGAGAGATGTCTACATGCACCATCACCATCTCGGCAACCTTGGAGAACCTAACAGAGTGGTCTTTCCACTCATAAACATGATCATGAAGACAGGCCGCATCACATTTGTTGGGAAGCTTTACAAGAACCACACCCTTCGTAATCGAAGGCACAGTCAGGAAATTGTTGTGGTCAAGTACAGCCTCAAGAACACGCTTGACAACAATGCTACAGGAAAACACTAGTTCAGGAGACGTGGCGACAAGGACACATCAGCTGGATAGGTTAGCAGTAGAACTCATCCTCAGGTCTTCCAGTTCACACGGCATGACTTTGAGAACTTCATCTCCACTGCGGACCTGGTTCTAATTCAAACAGAAACCATATTTTATTACTACCTCCGTTCAGAAATATAAGATGATTTTTGATATTATACTCCATATACGACTACATATACGCACAGAAATGAGTGAACAAAGACACTAGAATATGTCTTCAAAGGCATGAGAGCAGAGGGATTACTTGCAATATCCATAACACAAGTTACTGAGGAAAATATACCCTCTTCAAAGGTAGCATTGATGTTCATAAAGTTAGTTGAAAGTAATCTATAAGAAATCAGTGTTAACCTCTCGCATGTTTTGGTCAAAAGAGGAATTTAGAACCGTCATTTGGCACACAAAAATCACATGCAGATCACCCAGAAAGTTGTACTACTAGTACTAGTACTGCGTGTTAGATGAAAAAACACGATCAAGATCGAGAAAAGGATCGTCAAGAAGAGATATTACCTGGACTTGCTTAATGAGGGATCCTGGGGAGGGGGGCTTGGACAGGGCGATGGCTTTGAGCTTGTCCACGGTAGTCTCAGCGGGGTGCTTGCGCTTCGTACCATGAGCCTCGGCGGTTTTGGCCAGAGCCATAGACATCACTTCGGCCGGTGCTCCAACGTCCATCAAGAAACTGTCAAATAGAAATAAAAGAAAAGAAACCATAATCACAAACCCAAAAGAAGAATAGAGAGGGAGTTATAGGATCAGTCTCGGGGTTGAAAGACCGGGCCTTAGCCAAAACCAACACCATTGATGCGCTCACCTTTCCTTCTTTGGGAGAGAAGAACAATGGAAGAAGCAGGTCGGGGTTTTCTTGAAGAAATGAGGAACAAGATGAGGGAGAAGCGAGTTGGGTAGAGAGGAAGCTGAGAGAGAAGAGTGAAATGATGGTTGCTTCGTCTGTCCAACTTACTTCTGGAAAGGAGGGGGCTCTATGATTTGACGGCTCATTGGGCATTACTGCGGCGCTTCGATCGGGGTAGTCTACCGTCACTCTACTACGGAGTAATTTAGTGCATGGCTGGTGGACCCCGATGCTGGTTGTCCCATACGTTGGCGAAAGTGAGTAATTTAGTGCATGGCTGGAGGAGGATCCGCACAGTAGAGCGCGTCCACTGTTTTTCTGAAAAAAAAATGATTACAACAAGCGTTTCCACTCTTACGATGGAGGAGTGCGAAACACGGCAACCACTTGAACATACACAGTGCTCCTACTACTAGGCATGTGCAGTGGTTCATAAGTTAGTACTACATAATCTTGTTGCTAGTGTAGTAAGATATGATGACAACAAATGATGTTGTGCGCATGTCAACTATATGAACAATAATGTAGTAACATAGTACCACTTTCTTGACTGTCCAGTCGAGAATGAACGGTGAGATCAATGTTAACAGAACTAGGTCTACAGCGCACGGAGAGTACGGTGCTACAGTACTCCACGAAACATGAACCATATGAAGCACGAATATTGTTAGGCAGGGTGTATGAATTGTGCACAGGATGGGAGCAAAAGTTCCCTTCTTGACCCACTTTTGGGTGTTTGGCAGAGTGCATGAAGGGTGCATGAGTCCACATTAGCAGGTTAACACAAATACACGAAGAGGAAACAACTACTCCCTCCGTCTAGGTGTGTAAGTCATCTTAGAGCAAGTACAATAGTGGGCTTATAGCCCGCTTACATGTCATTTTTGCGTATGTGGAGGAGAGAGAGATGAAAAAGTAGGGGAGTGGGCTCTCATGCAAGAGCCTAGCTATATGCGCATTCCTAGATAAATGCAATAAATATAAAAAAAAGATAGAGAGAAGATGCAAAAAAGTATTAATGCAATAGCCAACCTTATAGCTCACACTATATGATGGCTATAGATGACATGACGGTTTCTTATAGCCATCAACTGGCTATATTATTAACCATGCTCTTACATTGTGCACTGCGACCAAGGCGGAGAGGAAAACGAGAAAACTTAATGTCACTTTGCTAATTAATAGCATTGCATGCAATGAACTAACCACTGCATGTCATGTTTAGTAGTCTCAAGTCATTGAAAGCATGCACGACCCACGTCTCTTATTGGTTGATATGTCAAACAAGAAACGGGGAGGGAGTTAATGTACCGTGCCTAAGTGTTTTGGGATTATTTGGTTTTCGTAAGGTGACTTACACACCTAGGCAGATGAGTATATTGAGATGAGAATGCAACCAAACACACCCACACGCTTTGTGCTACAGTGACTGATCTGCACCGTCTGAGTTTGATCCAACGGTCATGTTGCGCCGAGACATGGACATGCCCATGCAGAGGGCGCCTAAACACCACCGAAGTCCCTCTGCTTCTCGAGGCGCACGACGTTGGTGATGCAGGCGGCGAAACGGCTGAAAGGCAATGCAACCTACGGGAAGGCGGAGGGAGCCAGCCGAGGAGCGGGGAATCTTTTGGTTTTCACCATGGTAAAACACCAGTCGACGACTTCTCACATCAGGGAGCAGTGGGTTTTATAGGCGGAGTCATCGTGACTAATTGCAGCCACACCTGCTCCCGTCAATCAAAAAATTTAAAATCCTGCCGCGCCTGCTCCCGTCAATCAAAAAATTAAAAATCCTGCCGCACTCAAACACCAGAGCAACGCCGCGGTGGATATTTAAATTTACCTGCCGGCAAGTAGATAAAAAAAGGGGTGAAAAAACAAATGTGGCGGCGGCCTAGCTAATTGGCCGAACTAGCCCAACTAGCTAGCCACCGTGCTTCACTAATGTACTCGGTGGGAAAAGTGGTCTTTCGTGATTTGACGACTCATTTACTTGCTCCGGCGAAAACGCGCGGTAGGGCGTCCCACATCAGGAAGAATATATGCGTGCACCACCCGGGAGGACCCCGAAACCACGAGGTAGGGTATGCCATGTCTCGGCACGGAGGAAAAATGTGCGTGTAAAAATTTACTGTAGGGTGTGCGCGGTATGGTTCGACCTCGGGACCCAGCCAGTCGGTCGAAAACACCCCACTAGCCACACAGCTTCATCATGCTAACATGGCACGGAGGATAGGTGTGGTTAGCTCCGTCTCGACCAGCCACAACATCTCTTGCTCTAGGTGATTCTTCTATTTTCCAAGCTTTTTTAGTTGTAATAACACCACGGCAAGCTAGCACCGCTCTTTGTGTGTGCCCGTGCAAAGGTTAGACAATGGAGAGAAGAGAGAGATCGTAGACCTGGGACCCACCAGTAAGTGAGTCAACGGTCATGCGCGTGTTGACGAGGCACTCCCTCTACTCTACTCAACGTAATACTGTATAAAATCAAGTTATGGGACAAAGCTAACAACCGTTGTTGTTTCAGGCTATCGACTTACGCTTTGTAGTCCAGGTTGCCAGTTCAAATCTCGTCTTTCATATTTGTTAGTTTTAGGTCCAAATTTGATTAATGACAAGTGGGACCCCCGTGTGTTGTTCTGATATTTCAGTGTAGGATGGTTTATTTGAACAAACACTTTGCGCGGTTAGACAAGTAACGACACAAGTTACACATATTTTGCAAGTTTACGAACAAAAATGACAGCGGCATAGAATATCACATCCACCCCGCAGCTTAGATGCTATGGTGATACGAGTTTTTACACCATTGGAAGTGAGATCCAATGGCTTGGGAGTAGTCTTTGTAATTATGCGCAATTTCCAAACTCTCCACAGGTTTTTTTGCAAATAAAACATGCATGCCTCGTGTGTGCCGCTGCATCTTGGATTCAACGGCTGCTCGTTGCTCATATTAGGTGCTCCCCATAGCTTAATTACCCGCTATGCTGATATGAGCATCTAGGTCGTATGATCAGTGATCAGATGGCACATGCGTAGTACTTGTACTTTCTGCACAATTCCCAAACTCTCTCAGCCGTATATTGCAAAAACATTCAAACCTTCTACTGTGGGCCGTTAGATCTCCGTGAACTCGTATCACCATAGAATCTACGGTGCGGGAGCACGTCATATTCTCCCGTGCAGGAAAACATAAGGTGTTCTCGCAACTCGGATGCTACAGTGATACGAGCTTCGAGGTTGTTTGATTTGATATCCAATGGCATCTGAGCAGTCTTTGTGCTTGTAAGCAGTGGCCGAACTCTTTGGGGGCTATTCTGCAAAAAACCATTCGAACCACCGAGGAGGTGTTGGGTCACAGATCCAACGGCTCCGAAGAGCTTGTATCACCAAAGCATCTAAGGTGTGGTAGCACATGATATTCTTACATACAGGAGAATGTGAAGTCCTCCTTCATATTAGATGCTACGGTGAGACGAGCTTCGAGGTCGTTGGATATGGGATCCAAGGGCATCTGAGTAGTTTTTGTACAAATTATGTGCAATTCCCAAACTCATCAAGGTTTCCTGTAAAAATATTAAGACATCATGTGAGCTGCTATATCTTAGATCTACAAGCTCCAAGCAACTCGTATCGGCATATCTAAGGTATGGGGGCACATGATATTCTCCCGGGGAGGAGGGGTGAGGGTGCACAACCAATCGGTGGTTGGGAGGGTGGGGGCAAATATAATCTAAACAACCCTAAATAGAGCTTCACAATTTTATCTAAGGTCGAGGGGATGACCCCCGACAATCATACCTCTACCTAATTAAACACAACATTTGCATTTACTGTAGTACTAGACTTAATATTCATGTTTCAGTTTCATGTTCATTTTAAATATTGAATTGAGGACCATGCATGTCTTACATTTTACTCCCATCGTTCCTAAATATTGGTCATTTTAGAGATTCCAAGTGGACTGGCACATACAGATGTATATAGACATATTTTAGAGTGTAGATTCACACATTTTGCTCTGTATGTAGTCGCTTGTTGAAATCTCTAAAAGACTAATATTTAGGAACAGAAGGAGTATTTTTGAATTCGTGTCATACATGCATGGTTTGGAAAAATAGATGCACTATACTTATTGGATTGTTGTTGTGTTTGTGTGTGGGTGTCTCTAGGTGTGTATGTGGTCATATGCTTGATACATACAAAGTTTTCTCACCTCCATATTGTTCATCTTTTAAATTTGAATTTTCATTGAAAAACTTACCAGGGATACCATGAAATGTGAAATCCACGTTGAGATCACTATATCACAAACTCACTCTAATTCAACAACTCGTCATAAATCAATTACCATGTTGAGATTAGTATTTGCAAAGAAAATATGGGTATTGTAATACACATAGATTCTTCCGACAATTTAAAAGGTTCCTTTAGTATTCTCGAATGGTAGGACCCAACGGCGTACCAGCCAGACCTTGGCTCATGTTGATCCTAAAAAAATTAAAAAAAACCAGGCTCGTGTCCTTCTGGTGGCGTGCGTGGTACGCACATTAGGCAACCCCAACCAGTCGAGCCTCCATGTTTCGAGTCGAAATATCTAGCGGCCAGAATTCCAGCCCTAGGAAATTCCCCTCATGTCCCCAGTCCATAATGACTACCAATGGACAACGGAGGGATGCTTTAGTAACTAGACAACATTACCTATCGTGCCGAGCACGGTTCAATTCTCTCGGTCGCCGCTCGCCAATGTCACCTGTCAACTGCATTCACTAGTACTACTACTACTACTCCAGGATGAGCATAGAATTGAGCCCGTTTGTTTGTGCCTAGTAGTTGAGTTAATATATCAGACAATGCACTGGTACGGAGGGATTATCCTTTTGCTCTGCATATATAACTTGTCTGAAGTCTAACTAAGCAAAATGTTTGACCAAATCCTTTCTTAAGAAATACAACATGACAGATGTATGGCTTGAAAACTTATTGCATGATGCAGGTTATGATATTGTTTCGAATCCTGGATCTTAAATTTCAGAAAATCCAAAAGTGACCATAAATTCTTGAAACTAAGCATGGTCACGTGATATGGCACAAATATTACTTCGTAATTTTTTTCTTCAATTTGAGACAAGCTGCTTATGACAAGTTGCACAAATGAAGAGCCAAGGTATTTTGGAACAAAGACCTGTCACATTAAGGCAAACACTTTCACTATTGAAACCGTGGGCGTTTACGTGCCACCACGAGTCCCGCTTCTCATTGGCAGGTGCCGTCCGAGCAAGCGTATGAGTTGACGGGAGGCGTGCGAGCAGACCGCTGCGCCGACTGATAGGGAGGCATGCGAGCAGACCGCTGTGCAGGCTCACCAGGAGGCGAGCCCTTTGACCAGGCTCCGCCGCCCACCTTCGTCCCAACTGCTCCCACTTTTAATGTCGCCGGCGCCGCAGTTTAAAATCAACCCCACACTACCCGGTATCGCTAAAATCTTCTCTCTTCCTCTCCGATTCTCCTGTCGTCTACCTCCAACAAGCCTGACCTAAACGTACGCCATGCCGCATCACGATGGTCTGCCCTTAGTCTTCCAGTTTCCTGAGTAAGACACCCAGCCGGAGTCTCAAGAACATAAGGCGCTTTGGGACGAGCTTGAACTGGCCTTGCGGGAAGACGCCGCGCCTGTCCCCACTCCCATTTCGGTTCCTGTCGCCCCGACTGTGCCAGCGCCCATCCTCGTGGCATTGATGGGCTCGGAGCCGCACATTGTCGCCGAGCTTGATGCCACGGGATTCCACGAGGTCCCCACCGACTTTCACGCGCCTGTGCACCTGCCAGCGCATGCGCCTGCGCGTGCACTGACGCGCATGCCCGTGTCGGTGCCCATGTACCTGCCAGCGCATGCGCCTGCGTGTGCACTGACGTGCGCGCCCGTGTCGGTGCCCGTGCACACGAATGTCTCCGCCACGCCATTGACAGCGCCTGTCCCCGCGCGGGTGCCAGTGCCCCCCTCAGCGGCATGGATGGCCGCCGTCGACCGCTTCCTTGCACCAACGCTAGTCGCCTCCTCCCGCCAGTTGACTCGCTCCGAAGTCCAGAACATTTTGGCCTTCCTTGAAGCTAGGCCAATGTCCAGGAGTAAGCCAACAACGGCGCAAGGCGCCACCGTCGACGTCGGTCAGTGGCCCGACGACACACAGAGCACGGTAGAGGAGCCGCTTCCCACCGCAAGACACCCCCCCGTCGCCGCGTAATCTAAATTTGCCATGAAAAATCGTTCGGATTGCCATGCTTAAAATCCGAACGTTTATCATTTCCGTTTATTTTAGATCGATCGTCGTATAATTTAAAGTCGGAGTCAGACTGAACGAAATCTATGATTTGATCGATTGAATGTTCTGCTAGAGCCGTATCAAATTAAATATAAAACATCATCAAGCCACATGTATTCCTTGTCATCCAACGACCTAGACTGCTTCAATGTCGAGCACTCAACACGTTTAGCGTGCAGTTAATTTCATGCCAAAAATAGTGCTAGTCACATAATAACACGTAAATAATATCCTACTTAATATCCACATGCACTTAATATACTTCCAAATTAACGTGCATTGCACGTACACACTGACTAGTGCTGCTAGCACGTGAAACTAGTGCCGTAACTTGTGAACGCATCCAGATATGGTCAACGGCAATATCGCCCGCGAGTTCTTCGTGTTTGTCCGTGCGTCTAAACGCAGAAGGGGAGGAGAGAGGGAGAGAGAGCACACATGGAACCCACTAGTAAGTGAAGACGAATAGTACTAAAAAAATAATATTACATGTTATCAATTAAATAGGCTGTGGTAATATTAAAACATTATGTGAACAAAGGGAGGTACAACAAACATTGCTGTTCTACGTATGTTGCCTATTGACGTGCGGCTTGAAGGCCCTAGTCGCATGTTCGATCCTCGTCCGTTATTTTTTAATTTGTATATGGGTCCAAATTTCTTTCATGACATGTGGGCCCCTCGGTGTGTAGTTTATAGCACTTTAATTTGTGGGTCGAAATTTGTTCCATTCCAAGTGGACTATCGGTGTGTAGTTTTGTAGCTTATTTATAATAATTTAAAGAGAACAAGAGAGTTTTTTTTGCAATAATACCATGGTGCGACATTGAAGGAGAGAAAGGACGTGCGAGAGAGCGATGACCGAGCCACAAGGAAATCAACTAGGGGAGTCGTGGGGGTTGCAACGGTGTTTCGAGTAGTTGTGGGCCGAATGCTACGAAAATATAATCTAAACCGACCGGAATAAATGCCTACACAAATTAATCCAAGGTTGGAGTGCCCGTCGCAATGTAAATAGCTCCGGCTTTGCGAGGGATGGAGAGGTAGCTTCAATGTGTGGAAGATACGGCGTGAGAAAACGAGGTCAATCGAGAGACATATAGATAGAGAGACAAAGTGAGTGTGGTCCGACATTCATTGAACAAATATATATATATATATATATATATATATATATATATATATATATATATATATATATATATATATATATATATATATATATATATATATATATATATATATATATATATGCTCTGGAGAGATATTGTCCGATTGAGCTTTTGGCAAGGGTGAGGGCTGTAAGATAGAGCTTGAGAGATGATCCAGTCACAGACGTGTAGATA